>CM076580.1:1551646808-1552085961 GCA_034641835.2 Pinus albicaulis | reverse complement strand
TGAAAGAAAAGGAGTGTTGAAGCTGAAGAAGATAATTATCATCTTTTGTGGGTCCAAAAGCCCATCAGTAGGAAAAAGTGATCATAATTTGGATCAGGGCCTAAAATTAGCTAAAATTTCAAAGTGCTCAAAAATGATTCAAAACTATACGAGAGCGTAGATCTCGTCACCAGGATTCCAACACAACTCATTTCATCAAATTCTAAGTTCGTATGATTGAGTTATGGCTTGTTGTTCGCTTTCCAAAAAAAGTTCAGAACTGAATCGACCAGCAAAGTGGGATCCGAATTGGTGGCTGTCATGGAGTCTTGAACTCTACATATAGAATCAGGGATTGCAAAGCCGCAAAAATGTTGCAGGTGGAACAGACAGTCGTGATCCAGTCAACAACGAGGGATGTATGATGGTGATTAGATCGTAGAAGTAGTAGTGAGAGATCAACAGAAGAGATTTCATTGCAATTGAGAAACATCGCACATCGCATAGAAAAGAGTTGACCATTAAAGATTTTCGCAAGTTAAATTTTTTAACCTGCGATGTGAAGTAAGAAGGCAGAGATATAATGTGGATCATCAGATCGAGAAACAAACCAACAGTGGAGATTGCAGCACCCGGAAAATCAATTTTGGAAATCACAATATTTAGAAGCTAAGAGTTCGCAAGATATGTTAAATTGGTTGTGATGCGGTAAAGTTGAAAAATGCAATGCGATGAGGGGAGCCATGTGTCGGCATTGCGCATGAGCGCACATCACATAAATTATGGTTTTAGCGTTATCAGTACCAAGTTAAACTTGCGGGCAAGCGATTTGCGATGCGTTGTGATTGGTTGCATGTTGTGGGACCCGAGAACCCTGTTCGCGTGTATGTAAGTTGTTTAAGGCTATATGCGATCTATTTTAAACGTAAGTGTTGTTTGATCGCAAACGTATGTATGTTTAATGAAACTCTGATATTGTATTCCGCTGTTTCCGCTAAAGTATAAGCCACATAACGGTTTGGGGTGCACATGTGGCCACCGCCCTAACCATAACTTTTAATGCACAACTTTAATGGTGGAGTGGATAAGGGCGCGCCAAATTTGGTGGTCAGCCCTAATTTAACTCCAGTTAACTAGAGTTCTCCACATTTAGTGGAGTTTTCCTAGGAGATATTGGGAAAAAGTGTAGAAGGCTCAATTTTCGACCATTAGGGAAATGAAAAAGTCATTCTTGACTAATTGGAGACAGTTTGGCTTATTGAGAGCGGTTGAGCAGAAAATATCTTAGAATCATTTTCTGTTTGAAAGTCTTTGAGCTAGGCCATGGAAGATTTGTGGGGGTCAATGCAAAGGTCTAAAATGGTCAGCAGTCATAGAGATTGTGAGGAGGGTGTTCCATTATAATCAATATATTATGTGATTGTGGGTTGTGTTTATCCATTTCATTTTCTGTATATGATTTTAATTTTAATAATTGATTATTTGATCTAAAAACACAACATACCACTTCTAACCTTCACAAATGGTTAACATTAGAATAATCATAACCTTTTTATAACCAGTGAGAGGAGATTCCTATGATAATAATTTCCCTATTGGATGTTGGTATTATGACGGGCAAAGCATGTGATGAGGAGTTATCTGATATGATTGAATCTATTTAATAGTTAAAGTGACATTAAGCTGGACAGCATTCTACACAGCATAACCCATATGACATCGACAACCATCCAAGTGATAATCATGAAAGTGAAATTTACTCCTACATTAAAACCTCTAGTGCTCCATAACCTTAGGTATGGAATATTTGGGATCCTCCAATTGCTCCCACAATAAGGAAAGCATGCGACTGGAGATTTTTCTGGGTAGTTATGTGCCAACGACTCCGAATTCCGTGCCACTTTTTAGGTCCAAGACTCAAGCCATTGCCTAGAACTCCATGAAACTTACAAAAATTAAAAATAACATCGAAAAAATGGTACGAATGAAAATACTTGAATAAAGACCTAACTGGACCCCTACTATCCATGATAGGAATTTCTTCAAACATGTCACAAATATGAAATCTACATATTTAAACAACATATCTGAGCATGAAATCTATAAGTTTAAACAATAGATCTGAGAATTGGGTTCTCAAAATTATCTAGGAATCACTAATAAGCGTTGATACCTCATCACAATAAAACATTACCATCTATTAAGCCATACATTCATTGTACATTCAGTGGTTAACCAAAACATGATGAGATCCATACATTATCACTGTCATAAAACCAAATCATAACCATCATATAACGAACATAAATATCAACGATATAACAACCATATAAGCTACATATAAACAAGTGTATTTACCCATAGAATACCAAGTAGAATAAGTTATTAATAATGTGTTTAAAGGACAAATAGGTTTAGGACTTCCACGTTCCACCCAACCATAGATTGGTTGAACCAAATCCCTCTTTAGCTAATCACCCTCATTCCATATTCCAAGCATGAATGTGGGTTCTCATAGAAAAAATCCATCAAAACCAAACAAGGGCTTCCAGAGGCAAAACCACCTCAACCCTCAACAATTGATTCCACCTCACGATCATACATCACTAACAATCACCATATCAGTCTCTACCCAAGTTGTTAAGGGCTCCAGAGTGTTTTCTCTAGCCCAGTCTCCAGGCCCAGTAACTCAACCCACAACTACTGCCGAGCTCCAGAATGTTTGTCCAACCAAGGCTCTAGGACTGGTAATTCAACCGACCAAGGGATCTAGAGCGTTTGTCAAACCAAGGCTTCAAGACTAGTAACTCCACCCAAGTTGTTACAGGGCTCCAAAGCGTTTTTCCAATCAAAGCTCCAAGAACTAATAACTCAACCCACAACCAAAAGAATATGAGAACCAACCGGAAAAAAAAAAAAAGGAGAAAAATCTCCCCTGACACCATGGTTATCTAGGAAATAGCAAGGCTAGGAAAAACCATTGTCAAACCATGCAATCCCCCATGCCATTTACAAATCATAACCAAATAACCACATGCATATGCCATGCATGCCAAAAATAGTAAGATAACCACACATGAAACTCAGTACCTGCAAGAAAAACCTGGTATAGCTATCGATCTCATTGTCCTCTTGCGCTTTCTTGCTTTTCCTTTGCCTTCTTGATCCAAATCCAAAGTATGCCACACTCTTCCAAGAGTGCTCTAAGAAAAATCGAAGTGTCGAAGAGTATGAGAGAGAGAATAGAATGAGAACTCCAAAACTGAACTGAAAAAAAGTTTGTGCAAAAGCTACCAACTGATCCTCATAAGCCTTTTTATCAATGAGGCCTCTAATTTCTTCATTTTCCCATTATTTTCCTTCATTTTCCTCCTCACATACATCTGTGCCCTTTCACCTTCCTTTCCTCCTAATTTCCATTATTTTTTATAAATAAATGTCCAATAAATGCAACTTGTCTCTCCAAATCCTTAGCCATTTCTTTTTCTTCTTCCATAGCTATAATTAACCATGTGAACACCCGGACTATGATGTTTTTCCCGACATTCGGCTTGGAATACATGTACCGTGACCATGGTTATTATTTTTCCTTTATTTACTTTATTATTGTATGTTAGTTTGTGGGTTGTTGCCAACTATGTAGATGTATCGATGCCTCGCATATTGTTTTTATTGACTATATTGTGATTAGATATACAAACTGAGCTATTATTCCAAAAATGTACAGATTTGTGAATTTGGTTTTTTCTCAAACCTACATTGGTTATGATAAAATTATCAATTTTCTTAGAAACTAACATTTTTTTCTAAGTTAAGTTAAATCTATTAAAAAGAAGAAATAGTGTACATCTGTATCGTAGCCTATGTGTCACTCAAATAGGTGGCATGATTAGCAAAAATAATAAACAGGACCCACATGGGGAAACCAGTCCAAAAAAATAGAGCATTCGTTGAAAAACACTCCGCCCCCGCAGGGGTAATAGCCTTAGAAACCAAAGATCTCGTGATGTAAAACTACATGATATCAAGACAACTAACTCAAGATTAGCCCCCGAGGTCTCTGACTCGACATACACATAATTTGCATTATAAAATGATTAACTATCATGAGGAGGAGGTGGTTCTTCAAGGATGAGGCACCCGTAAGCCTCCATATCATCATCTCGCATCCGCTTGTCCGCATGAGGCGCCGCCGCATGGTGCGTCCTGCCGCGCGTAACCAAGATCCTCACACTGGGTGCCCTTGAGCTTATCCTCCTTCTGAATCTTCAAAGCCTCGTTTTGAGTAGACCCCGCATCCTTCCCTCCTGAGTGCGTGCCTGCAACAACTCTCTGAGGCTCTTCCCGAAATGAGACAGAGATGGTGGCAATTATTCTGGGACGGTTCAATGTGCATTTGAAAGAAAAGTGGGTTGTTTGAGGCAAGTTTGAGGCGAGGGAGGCAGGGGAAGCCGGAGCGGAGGAGGCCATTCTGTGGCTGGCTGAGTGGGATCTGCCTCTGCCGCTTCTAGTATTCGGATACCTACCAGCGAAGTACTCAGAGGATGGGGACGAAGTATCAGAGCTGGAAGAAGAGGGAGCACATTGAGGACGACCTCTAGTGCTGCCCCTTCTACAGTGCATGCGATGACGAAGTCTGGGCATGGTTTCACTCTCAGAAAGGGGCGTATGCGAATGCGAGGGAGCAGTGCGAAGGGGTGGCGAATGAATGGAGAAATCAAGGGTAACAGAGCTGAGGTTGCAGAGTCCGTTTCGAGAGAGATGGATTCCGTCTCCCAGCTCAAGACAGCAAGCAATTATACAATGACGACCAATAGCAGTTCGGGAACAAGGATTCACAGTGGTTGGAGAGCAAAAGCTCTTCAACGGAGGAGGAGGAGACATAGAATGAGCTCGTCGCTCTTCCATCTTGAAATTCAAGTTGCGGATGCCTCGATGAGCTCCCAACTTTAATGAACCATAAATGTGATCTGAATTCAGTTGCAAAGAATGTTTTACGGAGGCGGAAGAAAGATCTTGGCCATCGGTCGAATTTAAGACATTCTGGTTGACAACCCAGAGGCTTATGAGCTCACGCATGGTGGCGGCAAGCATGGCCAAGTGTCTTAGCTACTTGCCAGCCCCATGTCCTATCGCATTAAACCTCCATCTCGACACTCGCATCCGAAAGTCTTAGACACTAACATTGATCAAACAAGGCTTCTTTGAAATACTAATCATAACATCGTACACATATAATTTGATTACCTCTAATAAAATTACTTGGTTTTATAAAAAATAAATATAAAA
This sequence comes from Pinus albicaulis, assembly GCA_034641835.2. Classification (NCBI taxonomy): domain Eukaryota; kingdom Viridiplantae; phylum Streptophyta; class Pinopsida; order Pinales; family Pinaceae; genus Pinus; species Pinus albicaulis. The sequence goes on along the minus strand of CM076580.1, from coordinate 1,552,080,693 downwards.
TTACATTCAATGGGACGAACTTCTATTTCTATTTTTTCTTAATAAGTGGATTTTAATTATCAATGAAAAAGAGTATGTTCAACCTATCTCTTAACATGAAATTTAATCCACACGATGAAAAATCATTATAAAAATTGGTTGGGCACATGTAAACTTCTCCCCTTGTTGCAAGGAAAATGTTGATAAGACTTGTTCATTATTACTACACTCTTTTGTAGGCCCCCTTGATTTCTAATGGGTTCCTTTCTCTAGTAAATTCGACATAACAAGTATCATTATTTTTTTCTCTACTATGGATTGCAACACTAGGGCATGATCATCTTTAACATCTAGAAACAAGCCCTCTTCCAACAAAGTCAAAGAAACTTATTATGAAACTAGGATCAAAGTTCCATCTTTGAAGGAGGTAAAATTTTCATTAGTTTTACATTTTGTTCTTGAATGGCGAACTTCAAACTAAAAATGATCATTTAGGCATACTTTGGATTATGGTTCTCACAGGCACAAACTAGACATTGTGTAGTTCAAGTGGCCTGTGCCCCTTCTTGATTTTAGACATGCTAAACCCGTGGCCCTTTGTCTAGAGAAGATGGATTATAGGGAGCTTTGAGAAACACATATAACTCTATAAAGGCCCAAGGATGATATAAAATAGTTGGAGACCTCCTTTTATTTATTTTTTCACAAATTAGGTTAGTAATAAATTGTTTTAATATCAAGGTGGACACCATTATGAGTGTAATGTTCCAACAAAAGACAACATTAACCATACAAGAATAAATGGTTCAAGAGTTATGTCATAATATAGTAGAACATCCAAGGGAACCACATTCAATGACATCTCTATTAGACCAAATTAGGCTCAACTAATACCTAAGATAAACACCTAGAGTTGTGCGTAGAAGAAGACCTCCTTCATTCACCACCAACCAATAAGCACTAGGGATGTAACAGATAGAAGAAAAATTGTGGTGGAAGTCCTTCCTATTATTTGAATCATGTCTACGTATGTTGTGTTCAATTTTTATGCCTTTGAAGTATGTAACTATATTTTAATATTTAGAACACTTTGTAAGATACACAAATTGGAAACAAAAATCATTAGTATATTAAGAATTGGTTTCAAATAATGATGTACATAATGTACATATAAATACATAAAGAAACCATTGATTCATTTCTCAGTTTTCTTGGACTCTAACAATCAGTCACCATAAGAGAAAACTAATCCCGATGATTAGTTGTTTAACATTTCCCCCTTAATCCCGATGATTAGTTGTTTAACATTTCCCCCTTAATCCGAAGAGATATGTCAAAGTCTAAGAATGAGAGCTAAACCAAGAGTTGAATGTCTCTCATAAATGGTTTTTAAGGATGATCACAAACTAAGGATGGTAGTTTTTAAGAGAAAACCATAAACGATACCAAAATGTGACAGAAATCAAGGTCTCAGTCAACACAAACTTTGGAACCTTCATAACAATTCTAAGAAAAACCAAAAATGTAGTTTTAAGGTGACCACTAACTCTGGAACTATCAATGTAGTTCCTCGAACAATTCTGAATTTGGAAGTTCTTGTTCATAAACAACTCATTCAACAAACATTGAAGTATCTCTAGCTCTAACTGGTATAGGTTGTGGCTCAAGCTCACTTGTGGATCTTTGACTCGAGCTCGCTTGAAAAATCTTCGAACCCGTAGAAGACCATCACAACTATATCAATTTCCCCCTTATCGAATAGAAGGTGAGAAGATGAAGTATTCTTGACTGCAAGGCTGGTCAATACTCTAGAACATATCTTGCGGTATGACATGCAAATCTTCTTGGCTGCTTTAGACCAATCCCAAGATGCAATCCATCCAAAATTTAGTTTCTTTCTTGCATTATTCTTCTTCTTGGAAAATCTATTTGAATGGTGTTTACACTTTCCACAATGCTCACATGGGTTAAGATCAAAACAACGATATTTTACATGTCCAACTCTATCACAATGTTGGCACTGATCAATTTGTTTTGGAACAACACCATCCAGAAATCCATCACTACAAAATTGTACAGGTTTAGAAAAATCAAGAATATGAAGAGATATATCTAAGACATCCTTGTTATATCCCAAACCAAATTTTTTTTTTTTAATGCGTAATTTATTCCCATGGTCTTATAAAGGTTTTGGGAAGGATAGGCTTCACATATGTATGAAAATGACTCTTGCATACCCTTTCCTAAACATGACTTTCATATGCATCCAAACTTTCTCCTGAATTGGCTTCATTACTCTTCGAGTGTTGTTTGAAATTAAGATCATCTCATTGTACTTGAGACTAAATTTGGAGAAATTCAACTGTCTTCAATGTATCATGTAAATAGACTCTAATCACTCTAATAACATTGTAAGACACACAAATTGGAAACATAACTCACTTGTATATTAAGAATTGGTGTCAATGAATGAAGTACATAATGTACATATAAATACATAAAGAAACCGTTAATTCAGTTTCCGGACTTTCTTGGACTCTAACAACTACTCACCATAACACAAACTTAATCCCAAGAATTAGCTATCTAACACTCTTAGTTTAAAATCATCTTGGAAACTATTTCAAATTTTGAACACATTATATAATGTCAATTATAGAAAAAATAATAATAGAACTTTTGAATCTTACAACTATAGTAGAGAGTCCATTTTGTATCTTTACACTACACGCCTATGCTACATTATCTTTTGTTAATATAAATTTCTTAATATCTATTAAAAATAATAACAATAAACCTAAAAAATATTAAATAATATTCTATTCATTCAAATATTTTAAATAATATTCTATTTATTCAAACATATTACTTTTTGTATTCTGGTGAAAGGAAAAAACATATATATTTAACTAATAAATTTTAAATCAAATAAATTTAATCATATTCCACAATAAAATAATATTTTCTTTAATTATATTATTTGGTTTAATTATCAAAATTTAAATAATTTGAAATTTAAAAAATATTTTATAATTTCTAATATTAAAATAATATGTATTTTGATAAAATTATTTAAAAACTGTTAGAAAAATTTAAGATTGTAACATTTTCATTGAGAAGCAATTAATTATAATATACTTTGTTCCATAAAGTAGAAAATCCATGCATAAACGTACAAAACATTGAAAAATAAAACGAGTCCTTGAATAAATAACTCAGGTTGTACTAATAAACAATAAATCGTATAATGTTAAAATATATTCTTTGGGCCAAAATTGAAAAATATACACAAACATTTATTATCACGTTAAAGGGTTCCAATCGTTGGAGTAAACCTCATATAATTTGAAAGGGATAATCCGGACACTTAAATTTTTCAATTTGAGGGACTTCAATTTTGACATTGGCTGGTTTCATATGCCAATTCTGATAATTATTATATTTTAAAATTTAAATAATTTTAAAATATTATAGAGTTATTTGTTATAATTATATTTTATTATTCTTAATAATTAAGAAACATAACCATCAAAATAAGGCTTGACAGGAAATTTTATACAATAGTGAACAATTAAACACTTGAAAATGTCAATCCAATTGGAGTCACTTTTGACCTTAACTTGTTATTATTTATATATATAAAATAAAATAACAAGTTAAGGTCAAAAGTGACTCCAATTGGATTGACATTTTCAAGTGTTTAATTGTTCACTATTGTATAAAATTTCCGGTCAAGCCTTATTTTGGTGGTTAAAATATTATAAAATTATTTTTTATAGTTATATTTTATTATTCATAAAAATTGAATAACCTTAAAACATTACAAAATTGGCAAAAAAATTATTTTCCACCATAATAAACAACTAGACACTTGCAATTTGAAGCACTATAATATTTACATTGACTTGTTTTATTAAACATTACAATATTTACATTGACTTGTTTTATTAAACATTACAAAATTGGCAAAATAAAATCAAACTACATAAGAAATTTATTTTCCACCATAGTAAACAACTAGACACTTGCAATTTGAGGCACTTTAATATTTACATTGACTTGTTTTATTATATTTTAAAATTTAGATAATCTTAAAATATTTTAAATTTAATTTTTATAATTATGTTTTATTATTTTTGTAATTGTGTTAGGTTTTATAATTTTTATAATTGTGTTTTATTATTTTAAAAAATTTAAATAATTTTAAAATATTCAATTTTTTCAAAACAAAAATTTATATAAAAAAAATCACTTTTAATTTGAATTCATTTAATTATTATATTGACTTATAATTTTTAAGGACTGGAATTTCACATCCATGAGATATATGAAATTTTTTAATAAATAGATTTGATTTAAAATCTAAAATCTTATTCAATTCAAAATAAAATGGAAAGAATATGTAATTAAAATTATTAAATGCCATAAAAATATACACTAAAAGTTACTTTTTATAAATTAAAAAAAAAAATTAAAAAATTAAAAATTACTTTTTATAATAAGAAAAAAAAAATTGAAAATAAGATACATTATTTTTTAAATATGATTTCTAAATTTTAAATAAGTATTATATAATAGTTAGTATTTTCTAAATTTTAAATAAGTATTATATAATAGTTAGTATTTGTCTCTTAGTTTATATAAGCTAAATTGAAGTAAAAACAATAAAAAACTAAAGTTGAATATACCACACCTTGAAATAACAAAACAATTAAAATGTGTAAGAAATTATTTTGTATACATATTTGTAAATATTTTATTATTAATTTATTTATTTTCAAAATAATAAAGAAATTATATATATACCATTTCTATAATTTATTATGGCTCACATTTAATTAAATAATTTTAATATAATTATATTTTTAAATTAATAAATTTGTTATGTATGACTAAAGCATATTTTGAAGACTAAGATAAAATGTCTATTAAAAAATTAAGTGAACTATTATGCAATTAAAAAATAATTCTTATTCTTTCTTTTGAAAAAATAAAAATAATATTTATAATTAGAAAATAAATTGAAATTAAAAGTAAAATTTATAACCTCAGAACTTGTTATTTTACTCAAAAATGTAAAAGGATTTTTTTTAATATATTAAAAAGCAACATTATTGAAAATAACAAAATTTCAAAATTTCAAAATATATATTATATTAATATAACTTTTTATTTTTCTAAAATTTTATTTTAAAAATTAAAATAATATTAATTATGATGCTTTTGTTACATTAATATTTAGGTAGAGGATGTTCAACAAATATGCATTTTTAAATGTGTAAAAATTAAATATTATGATTCTAAAAAAATTGTAAAAATATGTTTAAAAGTTTGTATGCTATTACACTTAAAAGACAAAATGTGTTTTTTCACTTAGATATTTTGCAAAAAATATTTGAAAAACACTTTTTGTTGTAGGATGTGAAATATTGAAAGATTCGAAATCCAAAACTTAGTTCACTCATTGACATTTTGTAAAATTGTTACAAAAACACTCTAAGAAATTATAAACCTCGTTGTTTTGAGAAAATATAGTAAACCATTTTTTTTTTTGTAAGTTTGGAAGTAACTTTCTATTCCATTTTCATAAACATCAACAAGAAAATTTTACTTTCAATTCCATCAGGATAAGATGACCTCAACATGCCCACTAGGAAACCAGGTTTGTTGGCCATCTAACTGCATTTTAAGTTGTCCAAAGCTTAAAAAGTCTGAGACTATCTAGCATCACTATATATGTCTCATTGTCGCTGATTCTCCTATTGAATATGTACCTGAACATCAAAATCTGTACAACCATCATGTTGGCATCTCAAAATTTTAAAAATAAACATGAAGATTATCAAATTACTCATCATATGAGTTGTTGGTCGTCGAATCTTTAGCGTTGGATCCTAGTAGTTATGTTTGAGGGAGGCACAAGATGTGTCTCTGTATGTGGTTGAGGTGATCATTTTGAAGTTGGATCTAACATTGGATGAGTTGAAATTTCCTATGAATTTCTTGCAAGTCTGAAGCATCCTTAGATGAACCAACAAAGGAAGCCAATATTGCTTTTGCCACAATATTTTTCGTTATCCAATATAAGTACATTTTCTGTTGGAACTGGGTATATCGTCCTCTAGAGTGGCATGGGTCTATGATTAGAGTCTGCCATTCCTCCATATCCATATTAATATTATCTACTTGTTGTTTTATATCTGCCTCCCACCCATAAATCAATTTTCGAACCTATGGAGGCGTATTGGCCTGGAAAGCCTGAGTAGCCTCTCGGGTCAGGCTTGAGATACTGCGACACACTCGACCCCTAGGCTATCATAGCTGGGATTATCAGCCCCCCTGTCTAGCTCCATTGTTTCGACCCCGACCACAACCCCCTGGGCCAATGGCCCCATTGCGAGAGGGTCAAGCCATGGTACTAAACAGTTTTCCACACAGGTGCCCTTGAACCTGATAACTAAGTAACCACCACACTGCTTCCCAGGATTTTGTTCAATCCTGAGACCAACTCGTAGAGAGATGGCCTAGCGTGGAAGACTTACGAGGCTGGGAGCAGAGTGAACCTATAACATAATGCAAAAGGAAATTAAGCATAAAGGTCATGAAATCAATTTTTCTCACTGAGTTGACCCAACCACAAGGTAACAAGCTACCCACATTCACCCTTTGTTTACATAATTTCCTTGAGACAGGAGTTGTGGTCACACCATGGGAATACCTCTTCGAATTACCCCATGATAGTCCATACATATAATTTAATACAGAGAAAACCATTGGATGATTTTTTTTTTTTATATGAAAAACTCTTATCAAAACCCTAAGTAAATTCTGCGTATGCGCAGACATTAATAATAGCATGATGCCATAAGAAATGGAAATAATATAGAGATAGACCATTAAATTTCCAAAATAGTACATACTTTCCCCCTAAATTACCAGGGCTTCTTCATGACTATCTCGTAGTGCCATATTATAAACAACCCTTTGACGAATTAAGAAGAATTGGGTGAACATAGAGATAAAGGAAAGGTTGGGAAAAATGAAAAGAACATACCTGAAATCGTCACTTGCATCCCAAGGAGTGTAACCAAACCTTTTCCCTTGAAACTTTAGAGAGGCATAAAATATCTATACCAAATTGTATATGTTCTCTGCACCATACATGAGAGGCGTTACGTCTAGTCAAACCTCACATCATCTCTCACATCCATATATATTGTTTCCCACCTCGTGCATGTAATGAATTAAATGAGGGCCGCCATTCAACTCTCCTCTATTATGGATCATAATGTCTCTGATCATGGCGTGGATCCCATCGCCTCTAGTTCATCAACACTCGCCCTGATTGTGGGTCCTAGAATCATATATTGGTGAGGAAGATTGTTATATCTAACATCATTTTCCAATATTTTCTTCAACTTGTCTATCTCTTCTCTGTTTTTTGTTGGAGGCCATGGTGAATCTAGTACCATTCCTACATTTTTGCATCCCCAATTTGCTAAAAAATCCGCTCCTTGTTGTTTCTCATCTAACATGGGAGGGGATTACGTAATCAAACTCGACAATAAGGATTCCAATATTTTTCACTAGGAGAATTTTTCTCTAATTGTGACTAATATTTTCATTACTAGAGCATTGATTGAGTTTTTCTAAATGGCTCGATCACAAGACGGGAGTCTCCTTCTATCATCAATTTCCGACATCCTTCTCTTTTAGCTATGAGTAAACCTTTCTCCAGGGCATTGAATTCAGCTTCATTGTTGCTATAAAATCCGTAATTTGTTACATATATTATCTTAATGGTATTCTGATGATATTTGAAAATTCCTCCATACCCTGCTCCCTTGGGTTGCCTTTGGAGGCCACATCAAATTTTAGCTTCAAAAATCCCTCCTGGGGGGCAGAATATTAAACCAGGGAGGATCTAGGATATACCATAAGTTTCCACAAGGAAGATACTATAATTTGGGGAGAAAGATTCAATTTATTAAGGATTCAAGCTTCCTTGGGAGAGACCTTCTAATTATATGGGTGCCAATGGTTTTCTAGAATCATTTCCTGAATGTTTTGGATAATTCCTCTCCATATCCTTTCCTGGGTTAGACATTGATCCTTGAAAATTTTCCTGTTATGTTCTTTCCATAATGCCCAAAGGAGAAAGCCTACTGCAAAAATCGAAGCACTATTAAGGATTGGACTCAAGAAAATTATTTTTCTCTATATACTAATAGTTTCTTGAATGTTGTGTTGATGTCTGTCTAGATGGCCAAAGAGAGAGTCAATTTGGATCCATAGTTGTTCCACTATGGGACAAGTATTTAGCAGGTGTTCGAGTTTTTATTCCTTTCCATTCAACATCATGCAATAGGAGGGTCCTTGGATTCCTCTCTTTTGAAGTTGGTCCCAAGTCAAAATTATTTTTCTGGAGACAAGCCATAGGAAATGATCTACATTTGGCCATAGATTTTATTTCCATATCTTTCTCCACACAGATCCATAATGGTTTGGGGTGTCTTCTACTACAAATTTGTATGCCTCTTGAACATCAAACATTCCTTTAGTGGAGTAACCCCTTCTAATAATATCTTGTCCCTCTTGTTTAGTATTTTTTCTAGATTGTATCTCTTTCTTCTAAACATGCCATTGATCAGTAAGAGGATGGTTTAAGAAATCATTTTGATATTTCCATTTCCTCCAATTTGGGTCGTCTTGAATGGGCTTCCAAAATTGATCAATTGAAGACAAATTTTGATTGCTCATGTAATATTTCCCCCAGGTCCTGTCAATTAAAGAGCCCCCCTCTCTACTGCGAGGCGTATTTCTAGAAGAGTGCACCTTTCCCATCCCGAATTTCCCAAACTGTGTGGCGTATGATTAGATCTCTATTACTAGAATCCAATTTCTAGGTTGATGATCCCTTAGGGATAGTCATGTGTCTTCATTTGTCCACAGAGGAGTACGACATGTTGTATTTCCTAGTCCAAATGTTCTTTGAAAGGTGAGGGACTCCTTGTAGCCATCTCCACTAGAGCTTGACCCCGAGAACCCTGTTGAGGATCTTCGGGCCTCAAACGCTAATGCCTCTAGCCATTCTAGGCTTTATAACATTAGCCCAAGACACCCAGGCCCATTTCTTGGCTTACTGGGCTCCTCTCGAGAGGATTTTTATAAAAATATCAATCATGGCAAGAGGAGTATATTTTGGGGGAGTTAGACCTAAAAGTTGATAAATCATAATGGATTGGAGAACATATTTCAAATGCAACACTCTACCAGCTAAATTTAGGGCTTTGAATACCAATACATTTAGCTTATATTGAATATTTTGAAGGAGGTCCTTCAAGCAAGCGGTAGAGTGTTCATATCAGAAATTTCTGGACAATATTTAGGATGTTGAAAAAGTTCTGGACAATATTTGGGGTGTTGAAAAAGAAAATGTTGGATTTTTCATTATTTATCAGGGTTCCGGATGCTTGCATAAACTCATACAATATGCCTTTTATCTTTATAACTTCCTCCAAGGAGACTTTACAGAAAAGCATAATATCAACCAAAAGGTGGTGGTGGGTAATGGGAAAGTTGTTTCCCTAGAGGTGTAGACCTTTAATGTGGGAGGATTGGGTGGAAGATTTGATATATCTCCATAGGCCTTTGGTAGTGAGGATAAATAGGAAGCGAGACAAAGGATATCCTTGGAAAATTCCTCTTGTAGGGTTAAAATCTCTCGAGGGTGAACCATAGATTAGAATCGAGGAAATAGGGGTATAGGTGTGGGAGGAAACCCATTCAACCCATATTGAGTCGAAACTAAAGGTCTTCAAGGTAATTTGAATATAGGGTCAGCTGAGACAGTCATATTCCTTGGATAGGTCTAATTTTATCAACATTCTAGGTACTTTGAGTTGTTTCAAGGAATGGACAACTTATTGAGAGATGATGATGTCATCCAGGATCTGAAAACCTTCAACAAAACCAATTTTATCTAGGGATAAGAGCTTGGGAAAGATAGTTTTAAGCCTTTTGACAATAACCATGGCTATAATTTTATAAATAACATTACATATAGCATTTGGCCTGAATGCAGATAGATCCTCAGAATGAAAAAAAAATAGAATCAACGTAATGAAAGTAGAGTTAAGTCCAAGATTTACCTTTTAAGTCATTCTTGATTCTTCCACCACGTTCAGAATGTCTTTCCCCATGAAGTGTTAGAATACTTGGAAGAATTCCAATGTAAAATCGTCCAGCCCCGAAGCTGTGTTTCTGGCCATTCCTTTGACTACTTCTTTGACTTCCTACATATTGACTACCGTCATCAGAGCTACATTCCTCTCTCTATTGACTAGTTGTGGGATATGTCTGGTTGTTCGCTATGTTGCCTATGATCTATCCAGAATTGGCTCTAACAAACTAGATTTGAAATGAGCTACTAGGAGATCTTCAATTTATTCATGCTGGGTAACACGATTCCTTAATTCATCTTTCAAAGAGAAGATGTTGTTCTATTGTCGATGCTTAATCATGGCCTTGTGGAAAAAGCTTGTGTTCTTCTCTCCTTCCCTGATCCATTGAATTATGGATCTTTGTTTCCAAAGTATTGCTTCCTGCTTCCTTTTTTCCTCTATTTGGTTTAGAACCAAACCTTATTCTATTGACAGTGCCTCTTTGTGGCCTTCCAGAATCATTCGTTGTTGGATCTCCTAAATTTTATGTTACAACCGAAATTGCTCTGCCAATATATTCTCAAAATCAGATTTATTTCAATTTTTTATTTGTTGTTTGAGATCCTTCAGTTTAAGCTGAAAGGTATGCATATGATTTCTACCTTGTACTTTACTAGCTTTCCACCAGGCCTCCATCTTTCCTACAAAATCTTGGCCTCTGAGCCAAAAATATTTGAGCCTAAATGGGCATTTTCGGGGGGATATTTTGAGGTCTAGTTCTAGCCTTATCGAACAGTGATATAAGCCATAACAGGGAAGGATTGAAGCCTCAAAGAATATGTTTCTTCTTACCAACTATTCTAAGACAAGAAACCTATCCAAGTGGGAAGCCACTTGGTGAGCACCTCCCCAACGGTTATTCCAAGTGTGAATTCCGTTTTTTGTAGGGATATCAATTAATCTTAGGTCATTGATTATATATTTTAATGCTTCCATCTCTCGATTAAATCTTCAAATTCCACCCTTCTTCTCCTCCATTGAAGAGAAAAGATTAAATTCACCTCCTAGTATTTACAAATCCTTCGTGCAGTGGCTTCTCAGCTTTCCTATATTCTAGAGGAAAGCCACTTTTTCTCTTAGAATATGAGTCCATAAACAACCGATATGATGGCCCAATCTCAAGTTCCAATATGTTGAAATCTCCCAGAAATAATTCTCGGGTAACTCACCCAATCAAAAAGGTTATATCCATCGGATTCCAGTGGATTTCTAACCCTCCCATGCTCCCTCTTGCATCTAATTCCATGACCTCATAATGGGGTTTGAACCCGCTGAAAATTTCCTTCATCTGAGCTTTAGAAACCTTGTTTCTTATATTAATATGATACTCGATCACTATTATTTAACTCTTTCCTTGAGATACCATTTCTTGCATCGACTGTTGAGGCCTCTCACATTCCAAGAAACAATTATCATTTGGAATATTTATTAATTTGGTGGAACATTGCCAAAACCGACACCACTCTTCTTCAGTTCACCAAGAGATGTCCAACCATTTGAATTGATTCTTATAATTTTTTCCTTCCTCTCTTCTTGCCCCCTTTACCCTGTATGCTCATGTATTGGCCCATGTCCGCATCAGATCTAGGTTTTCCTTGATGGTCCCTAGTTTCTTGACTTTTCTTAGCTCAATAATTCTGGAAGGTATCCCTTTACAACCTATTTTGGTCTTCTAGAATGAATATTTCATCCAAATTTCTCCATTCATTCAATATCTATTTGAGAACTTCTTCCTCTATGCTTAGATTTCCCCCTGCACCATCAATGTCCATAATCTCCTGATCTTTGAAACTCTCCTCTTCCTCCTGATCTATTGGTTCATCTTGAGCTTTTCTTTTTATTTTATTATTTCCTTTGGGAAGGGTCATCTCTCCTTCATTGTGAACCATTTGGGTTGGCTCTTTTTACCACACGATGTCGTTCACAAACACTTCATATCTCTTATTACTGGCTTGGTTTTTGCGTTGTGTTTTATGGGCATTGGTCGAAGGAGGTTTTTTATTCTTATTTTGTTGGAAACGAATTGGAAACCCTCGTTCTCATCCTAAGTCTTATGGTTTCCCTATGGTCATATTGGACCATTTTACCCAATTGATTCTTAGGATAGTCTCAGAATAAATGACCATATTCATGGCATTTCTGGCATCAAAATGGAATGTTCTCATAGTCCAGGTGTTTTTGACATACTTCATCTTGATATTCTAACTCAATGAACTCTAGAAGGGGCTAAGTGATATTCATATAGACGCATATCCTTGCATACAAGGTGTAACGTCCTCTTCGTGTAGATCAACCACTTTAACAAATGGGCCTATTGAATTTCCAATTCCTTCTAGGATTTCTAGGTGACTCCCAAAAGCGACTGGAAAGGTGAACATTCGAACCCAAACCGGAGCTGCCATGAAATTTTCCTGATCCGAGTTATAAAATTCTTCCCAGAATCCCATAAACAAACCCACATTTCAAAAAAAGTACGAACTATTTTCAAAATCCTCTCCTTGTCCTCCAAGTTGATAAATATCACATTAAGAAAACCTCTAGCTCCAAGCTTTATGATCAGAAGGCCCTGAAGTTAACTAAAATTTCAAAGTTCTCAAAAATGATTCAAACCAAGACGAGAGTGTAGAGATCATAATTAGGATTCCAACGCAACTAATTTCATCAAATTATGAGGTTGTATGATTGAGTTATTGCTTGTTGTTCGCTTTCCAAAACAGGTTCAGAACCAGATCGACCAGTAGAGTGGGATCCGAATTGGTGGTTGTCATGGAGTCTTGAACTTTGCATATAGAATAGGGGATTGCACATCCATGGAAATGTTGCAGGTGGAATGGATGACCGTGATCCAGTCAACAGCGAGGGCTGAACGGTGGTGATTAGATCGCAGAAGCAGCAGTGGGAGATCAAAGGAAGAGATTTCATCGCAATTGAGAAACATCACACATCACACAGAACATAGTTTACTGTTAAAGAGTTTTGAAAATTAAATTGTTTAACCTACGATGCGAATGAGAAGGCAGAGATATAACATGGATCGTCGGATCGAGAAACAAACCAACGACGGAGATTGCAGCACCCAGAAAGGTGATTTCGCAAATCAAAATATTTAGAAGCCAAGAGTTTCTTAAGATATGTTAAATTGGTTGCGATGCAGTAAGTTGAAAACTGCGATGCGATGAGGGGAGCCATGTGTCGGAATTGCGCACGAGCGCACATCGCATAAATTATGGTTTTAGCGTTATTGGTACCACGTTAAACTTGCGGGCAAGCAATTTGCGATGCGCTATGATTGGTTGTGTGTTGTGGGACCAAAGAACCCTGTTCCGCATGTATGTAAGGTGTTTAAGGCTATGTGCAATCTGTTTTAAACGTAAGCGTTGTTTGATCACGAACGTATGTATATTTAATGAAACTCTGATATTGTATTCCACTATTTCCGCTAAAGTATAGGCCACTTAACGGTTGGGGGTGCGCATGTGGCCACCGCCCTAACCACAACTTTTAATGCACGACTTTATTGGCGGAGCGGATAAAGGCATGCCAAATTTTGTGGTCAGCCCTAATTTAACTCCAGTTAATTGGAGTTGTCCACATTTAGTGGAGTTTTCCTAGGAGATATTGGGAAAAAGTGTAGAAGGCTCAAGTTTCGACCATTATAGGTAAATGAAGAGTCATTCTTGACTAATTGGAGCATTATGAAGCCATTGAAGTAGGTTGTAGAGGCAGAAAATCCCATTTTTAGGTGTTTTTGTGCGTTTGAATATTTTTTAGGGTTAGGGCCATCAGGTGTTAAGGCCATTGCCAGAGCATCCAGAGTCCATTTCCAACAAATGAATAGTCATTTTTTACTATATTGGACCTTATGAAGCAAATGGTGCAATTTTCAAAGGAATTTGGAGACTTCTAAGTGTGTTTTTTCCATAGAGAAGTTTCATGGCACCTAGAGCCATCAGGTGTTGGAGGCATAACCAGGGGAGCCAATGGTCATTCTGAGTGAATGAATAGTGTATTTTGTATGTTTGAAATGTTCTAGAAAAAATTATATAGGTTTAAGAAGTAGATTAGGACTTATAAGGGTGATTTTCCACAGGATATCTCAGGGAAGCATCAAGGACACTAGTAGAAGAGGTCATGCCCAAGGGAAGCATGGTCCATTTTGGATGATTGAAAAATCAATCTAAGGGTATTTTGGTATTTTGAGCCCATTGGTATAGTTTTAAAAACAAATGGAGTTGAGAAGCATATTGTAAACGAATTTAACCATCTTAATCCCAGAGAGCCTAGTCCATTGATGGAGGCTCAAGGAGACGTAGCCCAAGTGTTGAGGGTGAAATCCTTTATTATTTTGATGTTATGTGTTGCTGGTTATTTCTCTATAATTTATGTTTTCTGTTCATACATTTAATCAACTAAAAACAATTGATAATTTCTCACACATAAAGCACGTGAAAAACACATAAACTTGATACAAGGATTCAATTGCACAAAAGGATGTATGAGCACGATCCTTAGATTATTTAAATGGAATAGAAGGTGCTTGCATAGAAAAAAAAGTCAGCCACCTATTCCAGATCAAGTTGGTATCAAAGCAAGTTTAGCTAATTTTATCCAAGTATAGCTAGGGTTAGCTATTGGTTGTTGAATTGTCCAAGGTGAATTTAACTGTTTGAAAGTTTATGTGTGAAGGAGAAGTTAGTTTGAGAGATTGGTTCTCAAATCACAATAAATAAGTTCGTGAAGCTTTGTGAATTGTTGTGAAGCTCTTTCATTCATTACAATTGTGATGGAAACTTCATCAAGTGGTGATTCTAAACCATCCTCCTTTGCAAGACTCTTTGATAAAGAGATGTTGCAGGACTTTCACATCATGAAATATATGGTGCAACAGTTGTATGAAGATGTAAGGGAGAGCACTAAAATTCAGGAGAAATTGGTTGCCATGAAGAAAGAGAAGCAAGAACTTCTTCAAAAGATGCATGAGATGGAGATTCAGCTCCATGATGCCAAAGAAGCCTTAGCCAAGAATGTGCTTTTAGAAGAGGTAAATAATTCAAATTTTTCTTCAATTTCATCTCAAGATAAATGTGTGGGTTCATTTGAAAAACACACTAGAGGAATAGGGTCCAAATTGATGATAAAAATGGGCTATAAGGTTAAGGGATTAGGCAAACATGTACAAGGCATGGTTGAGCCAATTATGGTTGAGGAAAGGCCTAAGTATTTGGGTCTTGGCTATGGAAAATTTTATGGAGAAAGTTCTAAAGACATGAAGGCACTTGAAACAGTTCCAAGAAGAAATTTTATTGCAAGTTCAAACCCACAAACATGAAAAGTGTGTATTCAAGATGAATGCCATTGTTTGAAACCCATGTTGCATTAATATGCTTGTAGGCATGCAGCTTATGGCGAGCAAGAGAGTTGTGACAAATATAAGGACATGAACATTGTTGTTGGTATTCAAAAGAGAGTTGGAACCTATTCAAGTTCATCTCCTCAAGAAGGTGATAAAGATGAACATTCAAAGAATCATTCAAGGTATAATTCTTCTTATAATCATGTTTTTATGATTATGTTAATCATGTCAAATCTGCATGCATGAATGGGAGAAAAAGTTGTTGTTCATATTGTGGTTTGTATAACCATCAAGTTTCAAGATGCTGGAAGAGAATGATTGCATACATGAAACAGTCAAAGCAAAGGCGACTTGAACAGAAGATGCAAAATATTTGCACTTGTTGTCAGAAGAAGGGACATCTCATTTATCAATGTTGGACACTGCATCCAACAACTCATCCAATTAATTTGAAGAAAGTGGATAAAAATACTGGCGATAATGGAATAGGAGATTCAATCATCGATGTGAGTCAAGATGATTCAAAGAAGAGGATGTTCAGTAGGAAAAATTTCAATTGAAGTGGGTTGGAAAGAAATGGCTCGATTTCTTGACCAAGTAAGGCATGCATTTCCTTTGTACATAGATGCAAATTTCAGCATTATGTATGCATGAATTTATGTTGAAAGTATGACAAGTTGCAACAGATTATCACAACTTGTATGATGCAATATTGCATGTGAATTTTTTTCGGTTGAAGGCATTTCTATTTGTTGCAAAATTTCACCAAGATGGTGTAAAAGATGGGTATGTGACTCATTTATGTTGCAGAAATTTATCATTCAGTTCAACTCTTATGATCAACCATATGTTTTGGGTTTATGTACATATCTGTACTTGAAAGAGAGAGTTGAAGAGTGTACATATGCATGAGATTTTGTATATGTAAATAGAGAACTTGTGATAAGTTCATTGTAAATAGATACATGATTGAGTGTTGTCAATATGTATCTTGGAATGTCGACTTGTGTCGATTGTGTTGCACATTTCATGTCAACTTGTGTTGTTGATGTCGCATGTTGTTTGTCGACTATGTTTGTTAATTATGTTGATCAACTAATGTTTTAGTTGATGGTGTTTGTCGATTGTGGGTTGATATTGGATACACCAATGTGTAAGAATATCGCCATGTACTTGATGTTACAAGAGGTGATAGTCATCGCTTTGAAGGAGCAAAAAAGAGGTGGTTGTCATTTCAATTCTTGCATAATGTTTTCTTTTCAAGATTCATTGTGTGTTCTTATGACAAGATGTTGCAGGAATTTTGATGTCCAATCAGTGAGAAGTGGACAAGATGCAAAGTGATTTATAGCCATTGCAGAACAAGCTAGTTTCTTATGTTGACACCAAGAGTTCACTCATATTGCAAGCTTAATTTGGATAAGAGGATTTCCTAGAAGAAGCTTGTACGCCTTTGTTTCAAGAGGGATTTCATTCTCAGTGGGAAGGCTAATAGTTTGCAAATCACATAGAGAATGATGTGGTACAATTGGATATGTATCAGTCAACAGTAGTCAACAATGTTGAAGTGGTTCAAACAATAGCCATAGAACGGATGGTTGAGAGACATATCTAGTTGCGATACAGAGCATGCCAAGATAATTGTCAAGAAATACTTGGCATCGAGTAAAATTAGTTGATATAACTTGAAAGTAGAAAGTGTTGAAGCTCAAGAAGGTAATTATCAGCTTTTGTGGGTCTAAAAGCCTATTAGTGGGGAGGAGTGATCGAGAATTTGGATCGGGGCCACAAATTAGCTAAAATTTCAAAGTGCTCAAAAATGATACAAAACTATACGAGAGGCGTAGATCTCGTCACCGGAATTCAACACGACTTGTTTCATCAAATTCGAGTTTGTGATTGAGTTATGGCTTGTTGTTCGCTTTCCAAAAACGGGTTCAAAGCTGAATCGACCTGACAAAGTGAGATCCCGAATTGGTCGTTGTCATGGTGTCTTGACCTCATAGAATCGGGGATTACAAAGCCACGAAATGTTGTAGGTGGAGCAGGCTGACGGTGACTACAATCAACAACGAGGCCGAATGACGATTGATTAGATCGTAGAAGCGACAATGAGAGATCAACGAAGAGATTTCATCGCAATTGAGAAACATCACACATCACATAGAATAAGTTGACCATTAAAGAGTTTTTAAAGTTAAATTTTTTAACTTGCGATGTGAAGTAAGAAGAGGAAGTTGCGTGGATCATTGGGTCGAAACAAACCAGCGGTGGAGATTGCGACTTTAGAATATTTAAACGAATCACAATATTTAAAAAGCTAAGAGTTTGCAATATATTTTAAATTGGTTGCGATGCGGTAAAGTTGAAAAATCGATGCGGTAAGGGGAGCCATGTGTCGACATTGCGCACGGCATCGCATAAGTATGGTTTTTTATGGTATTGGTACCAAGTTAAACTTGCGGGCAGCATTTGTGATGTCTTGTGATTGGTTGCATGTTGTAGGACATTTTGTTGATGTGTAAGTTGCTTTGAGCTATATGCGATGTTTGTTTTAAATGTAAGTGTTGTTTGATCGCAAACGTGTATGTATGTTTAATGAAACTCGTGTGTATTCCGCTTTTTATTTAAAGTATAAGCCACATAACGGTTAGGGGGGTGCACATGTATACTTTGCCCTAACCATAAGTTTTAATGCACAACTTTTATTGGTGGAGACGGCAGATAAAGTGCCTTGAGAATTTGGTGAGTCGGCCCTAATTTAACTCAGTTAACTAGGAGTTCTCCACATTTTGTTGATTTTTCCTAGGAAGATATTGGGAAAAAGTATAGAAGGCTCAATTTTATTGTGCAGGTAAATGAAGGAGTCATTCTTGACTAATTGGAGCATTCGGAAACCATTGAAGTAGGTTGCGAGGCAGAAAAGGCCATCTTCGGTTGTTTTTTGTGCGTTTGAAGATCTTTGAAGGCTAGGGCCATCGGGTGTTGGGGCCATTGCCGGAGCATCCGAGTCCATTTTTCCATGAATGAATAGTAATTTTGACTATCTTGGACCAGCCACAAACTAATGGTGCATCTCTCATGAGAGGAATTTGGAGACTTCTAAGTGCGTTGTTTCCGTATATAAGTTTCATGCCCCTAGAGCCATCGGGTGTTGGAGGCATAGCTAGGGGAGCCAATGGTCGTTACAAGGTTAATGAACGGTGTATTTTGTATGTTTGAAATATTTTGGAAACAATGAGATAGGTTTTAGAAGTAGATGAGGTCTTCTAAGGGTGATTTTCCATGAGGATAACTCGGGGAAGCATCAAGGCCACCAATTTGAAGAGGTCATGCCCAAGGGAGCCATGGTCATTTGGATGATTGAACAATCAATATAAGAGATGATACAGTATTACGAGCCCATTGGTACAATTTTAAAAATAATGGAGGCGAGAAACAACTTGTAAAATAATTTTACCATCTTAAATCTCTGAAGAGCCTAGTCTGTGATGGAGCTCAAAGGAAGACGTGGCCCAAGTGTTAGAGGTGAACTCCTTTATTATTTTTATTTATTTGTAATGTTGCTAGTTTATTACATGCAATTTATGTTTGGTGTTCATACATTTGTCCATTAAAAACAATTGATATTGTTCACACATAAAGCATGTGAAAAACACATAAACATTGCAAGGATTCAATTGCACAAAAGGATGTATAGCTGAAATCCTTAGATTATTTAAATGGACTAGAAGGTGCTTGCATAGAAAAACAATTCAACCACCTATTTCGGATCACTTTAGGTCTATGTGACCTTCAGTTTCCATTTTAATTGGATCCATTTGATAGAGATCCTTCTACGATGGCCAAATCCCTATGAATTTACATATTAATGCATGATCCTTCATAAATTTAAGGTATTCTTCAAGCTTATTATTTGAGTATAAAGAATCTTGGCTTCTTAGTAGATCTTGGAAGGAATTTCACTCCTATCAAACTTGCCATTATGATCCCATCGAACTTCCATTGGCATCATCGTCTTGGATTTGCAGCTCTCCCCCACCCCATCGACACTCTCATCATAAGCCACACACGAGTAATTGGAAGTGATTCATTGGTTGTGAGTGGCAAACCTATTCGATTTTCGAAATAGAAGAGCAAAACCCAGAAAGATCCATTGTAGAACTAATTTGTAGCAAACCAAACACTAATTTAAACACTAATACTAACTAAGAAAAATTATAAAATATATATTGTGTTATAGCTCAAATCTACCTCGGAAATTTGAAAGAAGGCAATATTCAAGGTAACATCAAACCACACTCGGCCTCGTAGCCTAGCCCTGCGAGGGCAGAGAGAACTCTCCGGGTCAATCTCATTAAAAGATATTCGATGGGGCTTGAGATGACTGAAATGAAAACTAATTTTTAGGCTAGATATGTAAGTGCAAGGATTTGATTTGATTTTTGGGAGTTTTGTTGGAAAAATGGGGAAAGAAAGAATTTAGGTCAGAGTTGAAGGGCAGTTCTGCAAAGTTCAAGTTGGGGCAAGATAAGAAAAGGTTTCAATGCCTTAAATTGAATGAATGAATAGAAAAGAACAGTGAGAAGCTGAAAGAGCGAAAGATGGTATCAGATCCTCTTCAAGCTGAAGAAAACATATAAAACTAAACAAAAGTTTAAGGTGAAACACAGCCAAATTAATGAATTCTACCTTAGTCACTCATTTGATTAATTTCGAAGCAAAGAGAAGGGAAATGGCATACATAAAAAATTAATGAACTTACAAATACATGGAGAAAAACTTCATCCAAACACGAGCCACAAGGATCTCAAAAAGTCTTTACCAAAATACAGTCTTTCCTTTACCAAAAATGCGGAAGTGATGTACAATAGGTATCAAACTATTCCCAAGAGTCAAACTGAAAATGACTCAGAAAATACATGATATACACCATCTCAGCCCATTCCCATGTCTCTAGGGGTCGAGCTCATCATTCTAGGAGATGTTTCAACCGATTCTAAACAAGGAGCTGAAATCTAGGCAATCGAACAACTTGCCTGCATATGGAAGAGCTTGATTCATTCATTTAATTTTCACTTTTGGTAAGATGAATCCTCTAGAACAAGTAAATATGAGCCAAAATTACATCATAGTCATCAAATTACATCACGATAGATCAAAAGTTACATCAAAAGATGAAACTAATCAGCTTGGAGCAAATTTTTATTTTGAAATTAATGAAATTAATTCTCTATGCGGCTATACAGCTCAAAAACTCAATGTGTCGCGCCACTTTGAGCTGTTTTTTGAGCACTTCCGAAGTCCAAATTGAGCTCGTGATAGCTCGTTGGAAAATACACAGATGTATAATATCCAACCCAAGTGAGATTTTTGGATTTTGATGTCATTTTCCCCCTCCAAACTGCAATCTCCGTGGTTCTATTTGGTGCAAAAAGTGGCGAAGGCCATTTCAAGGTGTTTTTGGCCCTTTAGAGGCGGCCCCGAACTTGATGAAATGCTTGACCATTCCTAAAAAGCACTATCATAAAAAACCCAAAAATATCAAGTTTTCCTCCGAGAAGATGTCTCAATCATAAGCGCGCAAGGTGGCGCGATGCGTCGGGCCAGAAAATCGTTGTAATAAAAATTTCAAAATTGACAAAATTTTCTCCAAATTCCATGAAATTTGAACCGAGGAGTCCCCATCGAAGTGCCATGCTCGGCCAAAGAAGCTTCGGCCCAGATTCGAGATCCTATCCTCCTTTTCCTCTCCGTTCCCCGATTCCTCCTGACCTTGCTTTCGGGATCTTCATGCGCACTTTACAAACATGTGTGCGGGCCCAATAGTGGTTCTTCATATGTCTGAGAATGTCCTTGTCCCTATTGGCCTTCGCCAACGGCTTCTTAAGATGGATATTGACTTTCTCAAGCCAAATCTTCGCTCGAAAGGGTGTCATGTCACCATGTCTCTTTCGGGCCAATTCTCGGTCTTCATGAATTCTCTTGCAACTCTATGAGCGTCTACGATCCTCCAATTGCTTATTCCTGCGCTCCCAAATAATTTATCACCCATTGATCTCTCTGCAATTTCTCGGTCAATGTGCCAATCTTGAAAACTGCAGCTCCTACGGATGATTTCTTTCAACTTTGAGCTAGGAGAGCTCGCATCATCATCAATCAATATAAACTCGTGTCTCGGCCTCTGAAGGGCCTCATCACATAGGCCTCTTGCCTTTATCTTGTACACGTGTTGATGTCAAAGGTGAGACCCCTTCCATGCCAAGTGGAGATAGTACTCGTCTTTGCGATAAGATGTGAGACCCCTTCCCAAGTGGAGATAGTACTCGTCATCTGCGCAAATAAGGCTACGGTGCCTCTCGATATGTAACACACACGCTGCTTGATAGGCTCTGTTTGGAACCTCAAAGGCGATGTGAAGGCTCTCCTGCATCATGAACAATCTCGGGGAGGAGGCCCAGAAGTGGCAGCAAAAGGTCACGGGGAGATGCTCCTCCATACCAGTGCCTATGATCAAAGACGTGCTACAATGATATTGATGAGCGCATAATGATAAATGTTGTTGTCTTTGCTTTGCTCGGGAGACTTCTTGCCTGAGGGTATTTGTCATTCTTTCAATGTTACGGCACATAAAGTATGGGATATTCATCATTAGCACTCGGGTGAAGTGCATCAACCCTTGAGATGTGGTATGCATACAAGCGTGGCGACCTTCACGGTGAAGTGTCTAATGATAAGTTTTATCAATGGTGCATAGTCTTCCTTGAGGAAATAGGAATGGGAATACCTGTGGTACCGCACTCAAATAGCCGGGGCGATTAGCAGGTTCATAATATGCTCTATCCGGCTCACGCCTCTTGTTCCACTCTTCACCTATATTTGGTATCCCGGTGGCACCGAGAAATAATTTCGGGTGTCAAAGGTGAAATTCACTCCGGCAAGGTTACGGCCATCATGCAAATGTAAAACAAATAACCAGGACCAACTCTGATGATGCGAATGCGAGCAATCATCTCACAATGCGAAAGCATGATTGTTGCTTTGAAAGCATGCTGCCATTGCAAGTGGGCGAGCTGCAATTGAGTCAAGAGTGGGCTCTTCTACGACATGCTTGCCACTTTTATGCGGCCTTCTCGGTACATGAAGCTCAATGGCGGATACTTTATGCGTATCATATGATGAATACGTCTCTGTCCTTGATCTTTGCTATATATATATCAAATGTATGTTGATACGTATGTGGTGAAAATAAGAGTTTGGTGTTTGTTTCCAATGCCAAAAGTGCCAAAGGGAAATGAGGGAGCATGGTAAATGAGGAGCAGTGGGGAAATTAATTTGTCAAGTGAAATAAGAGTACAATATCAGTCACTTGACCTTTGAGGGAATTGGGATTTGGGTATTGTTTGCAAATGATATGGGAGAGGGAGGGTGATATGGAATAGTAGGGTTGGGGATGGTAAAATGGGAACAAGGGATATAAGTAGTTTGGGACGGAAGGGGGATAGGAGAGGGGCTTGTGATAGTAGTGTGGCCGGCAAGGAGGAAGGGAACCACAGAAGAATTAGGGAATGGAGTTTAAACAAATTGGCACAAATACAATTTCAACTTGCAATTTCGAAGCCTTGGAGCGAGTTTCTAATCAAATGATAGGGTTTATCATTTCACTAATCAAAATTATACAAACCAGCCCTTTGAAACCACCACCAAACACGGAAGAGCGATTGTAAAAACTTACTTGAACGAAGGAGTTGAGTAATTTTAAAAATTGATGAAACGATAGGTGAAGTTTGGCTTGGAGGCTGCATGCACCACGCCTGAGCAGTGCGCCACGCCTCCTGGATGCGCCGCACACGTTAGAAAAATGCAACGTAGCGGGAAGCCGTGCGCCGCGGTGACCTCTCCCCGGTGCGTCGCGCCCTTTCCCAATGCGTCGCGCGCACAAATACAATGCACGATCAGAGGCTCCAAAAACTGCGGTTTTCGCCCTCCACGTTTTTCCTCTTGGGTTTGACAACTTCTTGCAATGCAAATGGATTGATAAGCGTGGGAAATATCTTATGGGAAGTTATGGATTTGATTTTTGCTTCTTAAAAACCCACCTTTATTTATGTTTGACATTGGCACTTTTTCACATTTTAATGCAAACTCACGTTTTCGTTCCTTTTGACTTTTTTGACTTGAATGATGAATCTTTTGTCGATTTTGGGATGTTTGGCATTGATTTTCGGCAAAGGATGACCAAGGTTGCATTTGAAGTATTCTAGGCGAAAATTTTGAAATTTACATGGCAATTTATTACAAAAGAACAAAATGACGATTTTTCTTCCAAAACAACGTTTTGAGAAAAAGTCACGATCAATCATTGCGATGATGAAATTTGCGATGAAAACTTATTTTGAAACCTCCCTCATGCGTCTGCTGGTATTATTGGACATTGTTGAAGACTATCAACCCCAACCTAGACCTAGTAGCAAAATGGCTCTTTGTTGACCAAAAGACTAAACGGGATTGTGAATGGCTTTAAAATCGATTTCGATGAACTTTGATGAGCAGAACCCCAGGCTAGCCGGTACAAGGCATGAGGGTATGAGTGACAAGACCCTTCGCGTCAGTTATGGCATGCCTAGCGGAATGCAAGGCGAGTGAATTGAGTGAGACACCTAAAAAATGAAATGAAAAAAAGAGAAATTTTGATCTCGACGGAGGCTTGCAGACCGACTCTGGCAGTGGCTCCAATAGGGATGGTAGCTCTTTTGCCCAGGAGATGCCAAGAACTACGAATCTCTAGGAGAGATGAACGGTGCCTTCGTCCATTAGGTACAGCCAAGGATGATAACTCGACAAGGCGACCTGAAGACGTTTGACTCATTTATTGGCGAAACTTGACTCAAATTGACTCAATTCTTCAGCAAAATGACGAAAACATGGCGCGACAAATCAAGCAAAATTTGAAATCATTCTTGAGTATAGCCTTCACTTGGGCCCCAAAAGCTGAAGAAAGACATCAACACACTCTTGCGATGAAGCTGAAATAAAATGGTATGTACAATGAAAATGTAAATTGCGAGAAAACTTGAAATGGTACGCTTGAACGTGAGCCAGTGGCCAGAGCCCTCTGGACAATCTTCCCCATTCATCTCATTCGGAAAGAAAGGCATCCACGACCACGATATGTAGCAATCTTATAGGGCCCTTTCCCGAGAGATTTTCCGTGCAGAGTACTTACCCTTTTCTTCATTCGTGCATCCCATTTTAGCACCACTTCATCCATCGAAATTTGTCGCCTTCGCTTTTACGTCATAAATTTTCTTAATTTTCTCACGCAACTTGAATGTATTTTGGAAAACTTCCTCCTCGTTTTTGCTACAAATGAATCATTTGGCTTATCCTTCTGTTGCATGTGATCTTCCTCACTTCTTAGGCTTTAACAGTTTACCACGGAGCAGAAGAGATGTAGGAAACGTGCTTATCAACTCATATACCAACTCAAGGACATACCAATGGATTTCTTGACTTACCGTCGACCCAAGTGCATTTACTAGCTTCTTGTACGGCTCTTCTTATTAATTTCCGGCAACTTTTTAATGATGTTGACCAAAGATTTGTTGGAAGACTCCTTAATCCATTGCCTTGCGGATAGTAGGCGGTTGAATGCCCCCAAAGTGATGTTATACTTGTTACAAAACTCTATCATCCTTTTTATTTGAAATACGGTAGATTATCGGTAATCAACTTATTCGGGCAACCAAAACGAGACAAAATGTGATTCTCAAGAAAGGAAATTATTCTAGCATACGTAGCTTTCCTAGTGGGGTGGCGAACCATTTCGTGAAATAATGCAATAAGCTATCAAGATCCATTTATGTTGGTGAAGATGCGGATGGATTTCTTGATGAAATCAACCCCCTTCTTTGAAAACGGTGCACCAACCGATGGGTTTAAGTGGCAAAGGTTGTAACTTCTTCCTTCCTTCGAAAATTTGACATTCATGACAACCTTTGAAATTATTATATACATCAGCAAACAAAGTAGGCCGGTAATAACTTGACTCTCAAAATCTTATTAGCGTGGTTTTCAAAACAAGTGACCCCACGGATCTCCTTTGAAAATCCTCCATGACCTTTTTAGCCTCTTCTTCCAATAAACAATTCAATAACGCCACGGGATCTCGATAAAAGTGTAGAATTCAAAATACAAAATTTTGCGACCCTCAACTTCAATGTTCTACGCTTATTTCTAGGCATTCCAGAGGCAGTGAGTGATAAATTTTTGAAATACATACACAATATGCGGAGCCTGTGGAGAAGAAAAAGATTTCGGATACACCGAAGTGGTGAACTTTCCTCATTCTCTTCGGACATGGCGACCATCAGATTTATGTCTAGAGCATGCAAATTCGATTCGGCCATTAGCTTGGCGAGCCTTGACCTTTGATAAGCCTGGTAGGCTTAATGTCTACATCATATTCCGGCAATGCTGCGATCCACTTTCCGTGCTTCCTTCCAGTTGTTTTGTACCAAACATCCTTGACGGCGTTAGGAACGTAAGCAAAACTGTGAGAATGCAAAATATCTATGGAAAATCTTTCAATGCTTTTACAAGTGCAAGAGCTTGCTTTTAGTGATGTTATATTTGATTCGTCTCGATAGTCACGTTGAAAAAAAGAAATGGGCTTCTCATGTTCATCTCTTTTACGCATTAACCATGACTTCCATGATAAGTGCTCGAAGCAAAGGAAAACAAAAATAAAATCACGAGGTATGTCCGGGCTGATCAACACGAGTAGAAGAAAGAGCCAACTTTACCAAATTAAATGACTTTCTTGCCTCTTAGTCCTTTACATGGTTGTCCTTTTTCGGCATGTTTGTAATCTCTCTTAGATGTTCGGCAAGATTTGGACGAAACAACGCAGGAAAATTCATCTTACCATTAAAAGAATGTATTTCCTTCTTGTTCCCGGGGAGGGGTCAATTTGTTGATTACTTCAACATGCTTTGGATCAATACAAATGCCATATTTTGAAATAATGTGACCAAGTATTTTTCCCTCATCCATAGCAAACAAGCTCTTCTTCGGATTAAGCGACACACCATATTTTTACGCACTTTTGAAAGACAATTTTCAAATAATACATATGTTCCTCATATTTGAATTGGAAAAGGCATCCAAATCATCAAGATATACAATGAAAACATCTTCTCATTTACAGCCATATCCATCGCATCTTTGAAATGTAGCACCGAGCGTTGCACTTTCAAGCCCAGGAAAGAGCATCTTAGCATAATGGAATGTTCCCATGGAGTGGTGAACGTGGTTTGTCTCTATCATCTTCATGAACCAAAGAATTTGATTATATCCAAAGTAGCCATCGAGTAGTGACATTCGTGATGCTCCAACTACTCGGCGAAGTATATGGTCCATTTTTGGCGGCGGATAATTATCCTTCAATGAAACTTTATTAGATTCCTAAAATCGATGCACAAGCGAATCTCCGCATCTTTCCTTACCGGCACTAATTGGAAATCCAATTAGAAAATCGATGGGAGCAATTAGTTCTGCTTTATACAACTTGTTTACCTCCTTCTCAATTAATGGCAACGACTTCGGATTGATTCTCCTCAACTTTTGTCGAGATGGCTTACGATTGGGCTTGATTGGAATAGTGTCTTGAATGATGTTTGCATCATATGTTTTCAAGTACGAATATTCCCACGCAAACACATCACAAAAAGATGACAACAAATGAGCACTATTTTGCTTGCCTCTTGTGGCAATGCTTTGGATAACTTGACCATCTTTGGATTTTCGGTTGTCCCAATATTTACCTCTTGACTCCTTTTCACATTTGGGCGCAAGGTGGGCTTTAGGGCTACGTCATCTTGATCGAAGAGTTCTTCTAAGGTATCAAGCCTTTAGGAGATAACATTATCTTTTAGCGCAACACTTCCATTTGATTGATACGTACATCATCTTTACCATCTCATGTTCTACATCAATTGAGGTATCTTTGAACTTACCTTTGTTTTGCGGAAAATCATTAATCTCCTCATCATCTTGGAAAACTTGCCAATTTCTGCGATTATACGAAGACAGGTAGGACGATGCTTCACATGGTTAGATTTATTTCTTGAGTTCATTGGGATCTTCAAATTGCTTGTTGCTTAGCAAGTGCATCGGCAATACCATTTTGGATTCGAGCACACATCAAGGTATAATCGAGAAAACAACTTCGGGATATCTAAGCGCATTTCGGTAAGCCCTCATGCGAGGATGCTTCGCTTGAAACTCACCCTTCACTTGCTTTATCACCAATTCGGAGTCACCATATCTTTGCAATTCTCTTTGCGTTGACTTCTTAAAATTTTTAGGCCAACAATCAAAGCTTCGTACTTAGCCTCATTGTTTGAAAAATCAAAGCTAACTTGTAAGAACATGCCGTACATTGCTTGGTACCTTGTTGAGAACCGGAAAAATTTGCGTACCCAAAATACCAATTTTAGCACCATCATTTCCCAACCGCACCATCAAAATCCATGGTTCAAAGACCATCTTCATCATCTTCTAAGTGCTAAAATTACGCTGGCTTTGTTTTTCTTACTTCTTTGTCCATTGTCTTTAATTTTGATTGCTGCATTGGTGTTTTCTGTCTTTCTTTCTTCAAAACCTCTATGAAATTTTCTATTATTTACGGAATATCATCTACCATAATAATTTATACCGCATCATTGAAACTATCGAAATGTTTTTGATCGTCTAACACATCAAATTAACGGCCTTAAACGATTACACGGTGGCGTATAGGAAATTTGTTTTCATATAATAATGCCTTACGGCATAAAATTATACAATAATTTAAATAAATAAAAAAGATTACAAATATTTCTCATGTTAATTTCACAACTTGTCATTTTCCAAATCTTTAATATTTTAGCGGAGACAATAAAAATAAGATATCTAATGAAGAATGAGGTGTGCTTATATAAGTTAACCAAAAAAAAAATGCACTTAAATTTAGTTTTAATTTTATTAATTTTTTATTTAGAATTTTGTTTCTTAATTTAATTATATTCAATGAAATGAAAGTTTTATTGTATAGTTGTTGTGAAAAAAAACTATGATTAATGGAATTAGAATTAAAATGAAAGCAAAATAATTAGGCATCTGATAAAAAAAAGTATAAGTCAAATTAAAAAGTCATAAAACTAAAAAAAAAATTCTTTAAATTTTTTTCATCTTAAAGTGAAAATATGGAGAAAAACCCCAATTCATGAAAATGGAAATAGTAGAAAATGGGGAAAATGTTAAATAAAAAGGAATAAAATAGAAAAGAAAAATAGTACCTAATAGAAAAAGCTGGAAGTTATTAAACTACACCCTAAATCCTCGGCAATCACCTTACCAATAAATAATTTAAATAACAAAAAAATAACAAAGGGAATTTAATGTTAAACTATGGATAAGTGGCACAATTTTTGGTAAGGAACAAAGTAATACAAAGTGAAAAGTAAGATTGAATACATAATACCATGTCTACAGCAAGTATAATAATTCAAGTGTATTTTTAACTTTTACTATGTTCCTCATTAATGTTGAGAACTTTAGTATTAATAATATTCATATTATTTAGGTTTTTTTTTCAGTAAACACTAAGAAGCTTTACCAAGGGAGGAAGTTGGGAATAATATGTTTCCAAAATGATTTTCTTGATTTCAAATTTGAGGTTGAATTGTCCTTCAAATAATCATTGTCATTTCACAATCTCGAATTGATTTTAATTCTTGAAAATTTAATCCTTAAAAAAATTTGTCCTTAAAAAAAAATCGATTGATTTTACAATTCTCTAATTGATTCTAATTCTTGAAAAGGTATTAGTCGAATTCAAATTAATTTGAATGGATCCTTTTAGTGATCAATGGATTAATGGATATTTTGTGTTAATGAATTTCATCCTTCATCCATATCCATTGTTTTGAGTATCAGTAGATATTTTGATAATAATTTCATCATTCATCCTGTTGTTCTCATTATCAATAGATATTTTGTGATAATAAATTTCATCATTCATCCTTGTTTTTGCAATATCGAGCAATTACAATCATCTTTTTCTCATGTTCAATATATTCATGTTTCTAGATAGATATTTTATCCTAAGAAATTTCATACTTCATCTATTGTTGAGAATTACAAACATATTTTTCTCATATTAATCATATTCATGTTTTCCCAATGGATATTTTGTGTTAGAAATTTCATCCTTCATTCAAAGAAATATTACGCGAAAATATTAATGGAGTATTTTGTGCTAAAAATTTCATCCTTCATCCACTATTGTGTAATATTAATCAATTACAATCAACTTTTTCTTCAAGAACAACATTTTCATGTGTTCATGAATAATGGTTAAATTTCTCATTATATCCAGCTTGAGTTTTTAATTTAAACACAAATTTCTTCTCACAACATTTTAGACTCTACAAGTTGAATTTTTTAAACTATGTAGATGTATTGATACACTAATATATATTGCTATTAGCTATATTATAATTAGATGATACAAAGGAAATGTATTGTTATTTCATGAGAACCTTTGTTATACCCTTTCTGCTCCACCCAATGCATCATTTTGTTGAACTTAGTCCATAGCTTCCATTATATGATTATCATAGAATGAAACTGTACAATGTTAAACTCTTGCTTTGAAAAATGGGAGAAGGAAGACCATTGACAATAGCTGCATATTTAACGGTGGAAATGCACGAAATAATCCATCCATTATAGATATCGGCGGACAGGACACCGAAGAACCCAAACGAATATAAGACAGTCAATTGAATCATATGCCTTATGGAGGTCAATTTTCATAACCAAGCCTTCTTGTCGACATGCATTGAGTGTAGGACCTCTTGAGCAACAACGGTGCATCATGTATAGAACGACCCTTAAGAAAACCATCTTTATTTCCTTTGATATGTAGCTTGCCAAGGGACATTTTTATACGATTAGCAATGATTTTAAATTGATTTTGTCATCCAGTTTCATAAAGCAATCGACATGTCTGAAAAGGAAATAGGGTCCTCGGATTTAGGAATGAGTACGATAAATGTTAGATTAAGATTAGCAGGCATCATTCCTTGCACTGCGAAAAGCTCCTTTATCGGCAATTTATTTATGTTTCGAAAAAGAGGAAGAGTCGGAGGAGCCGACCATCGGGGACCGGAGACGTTTGTACGGGGAGAAGGATTTAAGGACCAATAGCACCTCATTCACGATTGATAGGTTCATTCAACAAGACAATATCATCGGCCTCAAAAAACCTGTTTGTATATGCTGCATCATCGATCTCTAGCAATTCATCAATAAAGTCTGCCTTATAAAAATCCAGAGATTTTTATGAGCTATACAACAATATCGGAGTTAGATAGCATAGGATCCATCCACCTTTAATTCTCCATATAGAGTTCTTTTTTTAAATACGATGCTCTCTTGTGAAAGAATTTGATGTTGAGATCACTCTCTCTCGACCATTGGACCCTACTATTAAGCTTCCATGTTATTTCTTCTATGAGGAGAATCTTGTGTTTCTCTCACCCGGCTAGCACAAGCTTCATATGATTGACATTCGACGGACTTGATGCAAAATCCATATAAATATCCTTGATCCTCTCATTTATGGAAATAAGCTCGGCCTTGAGGGCCTTCTTTTTTGATACCTCCCATGCTTTAGTAGCCTTTTTGATATTTTGCGGCTTATGGTGAAATCTATCCCGGCCGATCAAATGCGAGATGTCGTGGAGATCATTCCACATTTCCTTGACCAAATTGACATATTCCATATCACGTAACCATACGCCGATTAAATTTGAAAATTTGTTCCCGATGGTGTGGTCCTCAAGTTTCCGAGGTCAAGTGACCTAGGCTATGATCGTATGTACGATACCATAACCATAGATGAGAAACACGGATCACAAGATTTGACATGAGGCATCCTTGATCATTACCCTATCCATAGTTTTAAGATTGAACGCATCCTTAGTTATTTTGTTGGTCCATGTGGGGATGAATGGACACGGTCGAATATCAAAAATATGATGAGGAATAGAACATATCATTTAGGAGACCGGATAAAGGATCTATTCGGCATGCATTGAACTCTTGGCTGCAAGCGTGGGTGTAGTCCCCCATGATAATCAAATTATGCGAGAGATAGAATGCAGGAGGCCGGCATTCTATTCCAAAAGGATATTTTGTTGAGATATGGAGCATATAAATTAACGATGTTGAAAACTCCCTTTGTATATCTGCGAGGTGGCCCGGATAATAACATTCCCCAAAGAAACTATAGGCCTTTAGTTTAGAAAGCTCTTGTCCACGGATTCAAAAAGCAGTAACGTTGCCACGGAAGTGGCCATTGTGCCAATCGCTGACATGAACCAGCACAGTTTGAAACTTAAACATGTCTTTATAGCAATATCCCTACAACTTATTGTTTCTTGACATAATATAATAATAGGATCCATAGAAGCAAATAAGTCCGAAGGCAATATTTTTTAGAGGAATTTCCCAATCCTCTTATGTTCATAGATAAAATAAGAGTCATGGAGAACCATGCACAACGGGGTTGCTTGCTCTAAGCGGCAAGTATCATGAGATGTCTCATCGAGCCATCGATCGGAATGTACGTGAGATCCCCATCATCTTCTTAGAGAATAGAACAACAAACTTTAACTTCCTTTGAGTTTTAAGTCATTGGGTTTTTTCTAATGGTGATGTTTGAGGTTGGAGACGAAGTTGGAGGTATCGAGGGGATGCGGGAGACGATAAAAAATAGTAAGGGCCACGGAGTCGATGTTGGGGTTACCTAGTAGAGATTCATCGCACCCAATAGATTCGAGGGGATTCGGTGAGGTCACGGATTAGGACTATTCTAGGAATCCTCCCGAGTTCCATCATTATTACACACTGAGGTTAGATACGTGGAGACGGATGGATATCCTCGGAGTCCATCATTATTACGCATAGAAGATGGTCCCCTGATCTAGAATTGCTAGATTGGAAAAGTGGAGTTCGGTATTACAACTATGAGGAATGAGGAGGATGTTTTGTTAAATTCTTGGAGAA
This sequence comes from Pinus albicaulis, assembly GCA_034641835.2. Classification (NCBI taxonomy): domain Eukaryota; kingdom Viridiplantae; phylum Streptophyta; class Pinopsida; order Pinales; family Pinaceae; genus Pinus; species Pinus albicaulis. The sequence goes on along the minus strand of CM076580.1, from coordinate 1,552,048,020 downwards.
ATAATAAAGGAATTCTGCAAGAAGACTCTACATAAAAAACTGACAACAAATCATTAACATAAACACAAATGTTTAACGGGAAAAAAACTCAAACTCTGAGGAAAACCCATCTAATGAAAATTTCATTAACCATTGGCCAAAACCACTGGCAATCCCGTAATGAAACCTTCACAGCTCACCTCCGGAGCCTACATTAGTAAAGTCTTAAAGCCTTTTTATAGGCTCCATTACATGCAATACCATGGGCCAAAACCATGGGTGCACAAACCATGTGCCCCCAAAACCACTACTACACTAGTCAACTTTGACTCTATCCACAAAGTCCAAGTTTACACAACATAAATTCCCATCGCTTGACTTGAGATTGTGACCTAAATCAGTAAACCCTGCTAAATAGGAACAACCCCGCTCACTCTAGCACTTCCCATCAAATTTTTACCCAAGGTAATTGTAAGCCCAGACTGACCCCCTATCACCTAGGTCTAACCCGGACTTTGCAGTGATTACCCGGGGTACACGCATGTCATACCGGGGCTTAATTTTTTTTTCATTATTCTTGTCTTTATACATGCAAATCAATGTCCATATAAAAGAATCCATTAGGATTACATGGGTCACACAAACCTACTATGTAGCGATCCTCTAGGAATTCTCTTCATATACATGGTTCATCGAATTAATTTATCCACATACCGTATCTCTCATTCTCTCTCATTTTCATTCATTCACGTGCTCACTCTCAAAAAGACATCATAGTTGTACATAAATATACCACCAGCTACTTGATAAAGAAATTAATCTTTTCATGAGCCTATCCCGGCCTATGTTGTCCATCTCTTCGACGCCATGATCTACGATTTTTGACTTCAAAAAAACTATATGTTGTCTATGTCACATATGAAATCATTTTTATTCTTCAGAGAATGTATTGCCAATTGCCCAAAAAAAAAAAAAAATAATTGTCCGCTCTGTGCATATTCTCATCGGCACCATCGTAAACATCCAAACCTTTGTTGCCATAGTCGCTTTGAGGCTACTCCATGTGCATCTCGACCACGGGAGGTACCATCCGCGACTTCTTGGCGTCTATTTCATCCCGATCTTGTTGCTACACTCTCACGCAATCAATTTCAATCCTCCTTGATCGAAGAGGAGTCCAGCACAGCAGTCTGGAAATTTCCTTCATGCCACCGATATTACGGGCCATTGTTTCCTTCCCAAACGGTCGATCCGTGCACCAAATGTATCGTTAAATGAAGAAAAAATGTGTGCACGCCAAAAACTTGTTCTCCTTCTCGATCGCGAGCCCCTCTTGTACCTTCCATCTCCTTAGGTTCCACGACCTTTTTCTTGCCCCGGTTGTTTGACGCGATCGCGAACCTCTGATCGAAGGAAAAAGAATAGGAACTACCCTATCACTCTGTACATATTCTCATCGGCCTGCATCGCCAAACATCAACCTTTGTTTCATAGTCGCTTTTAGAAAGCTTCCTCCATGTGCATCTCGACCACGAGAATTGCCATCGACGGCGTCTTAAACGTCTATTTCATTAGATCTTGTTGCCTACCTCCCCCACGCGATCAATTTCAATCCTCCACCATCGAGTCACTATGAGATCATTCCTTCCGCATCTGCTTGATAACACGGGCCATTGTTTCCTTCCCGAACTTTCATCCAGGTCACGTGCACAAATGTATCGTTAAATGAAGCAAAAATGTGTGCCACGCCAAAAATTGTTCTCCTTTTCGACGGCGGAGCCTAATGCCGCCGTATATCAACCCGGGTTTGACCTTTTCTTGCCGGACATTTTGACGCGGTCGCGAGCCTCGATCGAAGGGAAAAAGAATGAACTATACCCACTGACTCTTCTCACATCCTAAATCTTGGACTACCATAGATGCGAGCTTTGTGGCATTGGACCCGGAGACACCAACATGGTGGTGACTACGTTTATCCCGTTCCACTGATCCTTGAGAATAAAGCGAGCCTATTGCCTTTATAGCTTCTCCACTTGTTGGATCCAATTCTGTCGGCCATCATGCACGTTTCAAGATCCTTAAGAACTTCGTACTGTGAATTATATAGTGTGCCACGACTCACGGAATGCGATGAGTTATCACTCCCTACCAATAATAGGTTCCCTGCCCCATAATGCATCTACCAAAGATGCCATCGTTGAACCTTGAAAACATTCGGTGGCTCCTCATTTATACCAATTGCTCCATTCCTCATACCTAACTGCTGAGTTTACCCATGTTGCAAAACACATGCCTCACTAACGATATTTCCATATTGAAAGCAATAGATTTTCGGTGTTCAGCTGAAGCGTCCACCACCACGAATACGGTAACCTTGATATTAAGATATTTATTCTCGGACAATCGTGGTCTTTATCAGTAGCTACACACCGGATACGACTATATCTATTTTCTTCATATACAAATCCATTAATTTCTCCATTTACGGGGTTTTATTGGCTGCGATACCAATGGTTAGAATTCCCCTTTGGAGAAATAATAAAAAATTTACCAAGAAGAATAGACACCAGAAGCCCTGAGTCCATCTAACTCACGGATCTATCATGCGTAGGAGGGATCAAATCTCTCGAGGTGCAAACCTATTTTTTGAGTGAAAAACTTGAGGAAAGGTTTGCACCTCGAGGTTGATCCCTAAAACATGATCCCAGTATAAGCAGTTCAGTCAGGCATCAACGTCACATTTTTAGGATTATTGAAATTTTTGTATATTTTTGAGATGTAAGATGGATCAATCATGTCTTGCTAAGGAAAATCTATCAAATATATGATTATTTATTAGTAATATGTAAATATATCAAATATTAATATAATCATTTTAAATGTTTATAAATATTTACGATTAACTTGGTCATTTAATTTTAAATTTTCTTAGTTACCTCGATTCGTTGAGATGATAATTATTGTTAATAAGCATAATGATGAAAAATGATGAAATATTTTTTAAATGCAAAGTGACAATAATAGTGTTGAAAGATAGAAAATGTAGATAATAAGAACGTATTCATGTTACAATCAATCTCAAGCCTATTTTTCTTCTACTATTCTTATTTCCTCCTTGTTAGTTTTTTATCTTTTCATATCGATTATATGAAAAGAAAATTAAATCGTAAACCACATTTAATCTTTAGCAGGCTTGTTGTAGTAAACATGATACCTTGTCTCTCTTGCTCTCCAATATTAATAGCTTAAATTACTATAACACAAAAATCAATCTACATTGTTAATAACTTTTTGTGCTTACACTTAAATCAATGCATATTGTTAATCTGATCACTTTAATATTAATGTACGATCATATATCCAATTACATCAAATCATAAATCAACATATACATTGAAATCAATGCATTTAATGCAAGCAATCAAATAAGATTAGAAAATAACTTCTACATTGAAATCAATGCACCTAATGCAATCAATCAAATAAGATTAGAAACCAACATCTACCTTGAAATCAATGCATTTACTCAAAAGCAATCAAATAAGTTAAGAAATCGCCATCTACACTTGGAAATCAATGCACCTAATGCAATCAATCAAATAAGATTAGAAACCAACATCTATTTGAAATCAATGCATTTACTCAAAAGCAAATCAAATACACAGTTAGAAATGTATACAGAGGAAATCAATGCATTTAGCGTAAACAATCAAATAATGTTAAGATAATCTACATTTAAATCAATGCATCTAGTTCAAAAAACTAATCAAATATAATTATAAATCGACGTCTAAATTAAATCAACACATCCGAGTGCAAGCAATCAAATAGTATTAGGAATCATCACCTACACGAAATCAATGCATCTAGTGCAAGTAATCATATATCATTAGAAATAAATATCTACACTAAAATCGATGCATCACAAGTGCAAATAATCAAAATGGGATCTTAAATCACACCATCTCCGCCAAATCAATCCATCTAGTGCGAAATATTCTTCCCTTTCTCCACCCCTCCATCCATATCTATATCCCCATCCATCTCTTTTTTTGTCTATCTCACCCCACTAAACACACACGCTCTTGCACTCCATATGTATCATTCTCTTTATGATCACCCTCTCCACCCATCTCTCTCTTCTTCCCCTCTCTTCCCCCTTCTCTCCCTCTCCCCCGCTAATATCTCTCTTTCCCTCCTTTTTCCTCTCTCTCTCTCTAGGAACCAACATCTGCTTTAGCATCAATCAATGCATTTGTCTCAAAACAATCAAATAGGATTAGAAATCGCCATCTACACTTAAATCAATGAATTTAGTGCAAATAATCAAATAGGATTAGAAATCATCTACATTGAAATTAAGTCATCTAGTGCAAGTAATCAAATATATTTATAAATCGACATCTAAATTGAAATCAACACATTCGGTGCAAGCAATCAAATTGTATTAGAAATCACCACCTACGCTGAAATCAATGCATCTAGTGCAAGTAATCAAATATCATTAGAAATAAATATCTGCACTAAAATCGATGCATCTAGTGAAAATAATCAAATAGGATTAAATCACCATCTCCACTTATATCAATCCATCTAGTGCGAGAAATATTCCTCCCTCTCCACCCTCCATCAATATCTATATCCCCCTCCATCTATTCTTTTTTGTCTCTCCATCTCACCCCCTAAACAAACATACTCTCGTACTCCCCGCTATATATCTGTCTCTTTCAATCACACATATACATATCTGTAACGACACCTGCTACCGCTTCCATCTACACTGTCTCTGTCTTTCCCTTCTCTCTCTCCCCCATTAATATATATGTATAAATTATATATATATATATAAATGTATGTATATATATATATATCTAGGAAGCCAGCATCACCACACTGAAATCAATTCATTTACTCAAATAAATCAAATAGTATTAGAAATCGCCATCTACCTTGAAATCAATGCATTTAGTGCAAACAATCAAATAGGATTAAAAATCATCTACATTGAAACAATTCATCTAGTACAAGTAATCAAATATAATTATAAATCGACAATCTAAATTGAAATCAATAAATTCGATTGCAAACAATCAAATTGTATTAGAAATCACCACCACAACTGAAATCAATGCATCTAGTGCAAGTATCCAAATATCATTAGAAATAAATATCTACACTAAAATCGATGCATCTAGTGTAAATAATCAAATATGATTATAAATCACCATCTCCCTTATATCAATCCATCTAGTGTAGAAATATTCTTCCTTCTCTCCACCCCACTCATCCATATCTATATCCCCCTCCATCTTTCTTAACACACTGTCTGTCTATCTCCTTCCTAAACACACACCTCTACTTAATCCATATATATCAATCTCTTTGTCAATCCCTCCTCCCTCCCCATCTCTCTCCTTCTTACCTCTCTTCCACCTTCCTTCTCTGTCTCCTATCTTCCCCCTCTCTCCCTCTCTCTCCATCTTTACTGTCCCTCCCTCCCTCCCTCTCTCCCTCTCCCACCTTTCTCTTCCTATTTCTTTCTTCCCTCTCTCCTCCTCCCCTCCAAGTCCATCTCTCTCTTTCCTCCCTCTCTTCCTCTCTCATCCTCTCTCTTCCTTCCTCTCTTTCCTTTCTCTCCCATCTCTCTCTCTCTTCACCTGGCCTATGTTACTATATCCTCCCTCTCTCCTTATATCTCCTTCTCCCCCATATCTCCATCTCTCCCTTATTTTCTCTTTATCTCGACCCCAAACATACCACTCTCTCTTTGTCTCTCCCTCATTATCCTTCCTTTCTCCACTTCTCACTCTCCTATATTTCTTATTTCCTACATCTCTCCCCCTCCAACTCCATCTCTCTTACTCGATCCCTCTCCTCCTCTCTCTCCAAGTCCTCTTCCTGTCTTCTTTCTCTCTCTCCCCCTAAATCCCTCTCTCTTCCTTGATCTCTCTCTCTCTCTCTCTCTCTGTCTCTCTCTTCCTCACTCTCTTTCTCTCCCTCCATCCTTCCTCTCTCTCCCTCTCTCCCTCTCTCTCTCTCTTTTCCTCCGTCTCTCTCTTCCCCCATATCTCTCTCTCTCTATCCTGTCCCTCTCTCTTTACCATCTTTCTTTCTCTCTCTCTCCCCACCCTCTCTCTCTCCTTTCATTACTATCTACTCCCTCTCCTCCTTCTCACTTCTTCTCCCCCATGTACATACATCTTACTTTGTCTCTTTATCTGCCTAAACATACACACTCTCTCTCCATCTCTCCCTTATCACTCTCTCTCTCTATTTCTTCCTTAGTTATGCAAACTAAACAGAACATAATATTAAATAAATATAAAGCAAATTATGGAGTAAATATGAAAAGAGGTTTATTTACTTTATATAATTTATTTATATTTTTTATTTATTTACCATATCTTTTTTACTATAATTATTTGGCCATAGGCTTGATATATAATTAGTTTTTATTTATAATCTATTTGATATATTGTTGTTTATTTATATACCTCTTTATCTACCCTCTTTTATGTTTGTTATTTATACCTCTTACATATATTTTATATTTATTTATTTATTTATCATACTTCTTTCTTTTTTACTCTTTATATTTATTTATTTACATGGTATTTATTGTATTATCAATAATTTGTCATGATATTCCTCCCATAGGCTTCATCTAAATAAACCTCTTTTTAAATTTTTTAAAATATAAAAGGTTTATGGAATAAATATAAAAATGGTTTTATTTATTTATACATCTAGTTCATATACCTTTATTTATTTACCCTTGTATAGATAATCTTAATTCATTTTACAAATATTTAATTAAAAGAAATATTAAAAGATTTTAGTTTTGATTGTTGTGCTGAATTAACTCTTCCTTTGATTTAGGAAATGGTATTGACTTTAGTAAAGAGTAAAGATGTTTAAAATTTTATTTAATTTGGAAATTCAAATGTGGTAATTTTTTTTGTTAAAAGTCAAATTGTGAATCTAAATTCCATTAATATAATTTACTATCAAAATTAAAATTACCTGAAACTAAAGCCTTGAAATTTTGTATGAGGCTGGCACACGACATCGGGGTCATATTGAAACAATAGAATGCGCCTCATAGTAAAGGAATAAAAAAAAAATTCAACAACAAATCATTAACATAAACACAAATGCAACCAAGAAAAATCTAGGGAAAAACCCATACAAGCAAATTTCATTAACCATTGGCCAAAACCTTGAATCAATCCGGCCAAAGTGAACCTTCGCCCAGAGTTGCCAAAAGCTTGCAGCATTTGAGGACCTCCATGAGTTTGAGACCTTCTGTACGGTCGTTATAATCTGAAAGAGCTGAATTCTCCGCAGATGACGGTCCTATGACATATAGGCACGAGAAATGGAATACCCCAATAATCAACTCGCTGTCTATGCTTGCGATTCATATGAGATCAACATTTCCACTTAAGACCACCAGCAATAGAAACATCCAGGACATCCAATAATTGCGATGCAAGACCACGGTTTTATAGAAAGAGCCAAAGTCAACGATAACATATTGCAGAGGCAGAATCTTCTTCTACAGGGTAGAAAACACCTTCCATTTGTTACGAGAAGCAAAAATACGTGTAACTTCTCCCTCAATTTGATTCTTGTTCATGTCTTTATCTTGATCTCTCACAGATTCGTAGTTTGTCGAGCTTTGGCTTCCTCTACCACAGCTTCTTTGAATTGCTATGTTCATCGTCACAGGGGCCGGATGTTAAACAACTTCTTCATCACACCTTTTACAATTACTTTGCTTAGTGTGGACTCCAAGCCTTTCTAGACAAAGGAGTGGGTACAGGTGGGGGAAAACGTCAGTTCTCTCAAATTGGAGAAGCTATCATAGACGCGTCCGTCCATATAGCCATATTTTCAACTGAGTCATTGCAGGTCATCATGGTGCCTTGATGAACTAGTCCTGATGTTGCAGTCAGGTGCTCCACATCATCCCCGTGTTCCACCGTGTGAAACCCTCTCAACAAATTTTGCCCAATAGCGAATGTTGGTTTGCCCGATTCGTAAGAAAATTGGCGTGGGTAACGAAGGAAAAAGATGGAACGTATGCTGAAGCCCTGTGCAATCTCGAAAGGAGTATGACGTACGATGCTCAAACTCGGAGAGGAAACCTTGCAACGACGAAGGCAGCATCATTGAAAAGTGGAGAGATGCTCTATCACGCGTTGCAGATATAACCGGTTTAGAGCTAGAGGAGTGTAACGGGTGAGTACTCTAAAACTCTAACCAATGGCTTTATGTTGCTAAATATATATAGGGTGTCTTGTTTGATCAATTGAATCTTCATTCTGCAGCATCTATGAAAAACACCTACCAATGCTGACTACTTGCTTGTATGCCCTTAATACACTTGTTCTAAGTAGTAGTAACCTTCACCATGTTCTCTGTCTCTGATGCTGCCGTTTTCCTTTCACCGCTGCCGTTGCACGTTGGAGTTTACATGGGATAAGGATAGTTTTTCGCTCATTTCAATAATATATCGCAAAGGCACAAATGTACCAAACACGTAGATATATGGTTGTATTGATGGATCAAATGAATCTTGATTATGCCACAATGGCATAGAAAAGGTTTAGTGGGCTATAAAAAGATTGGTATGCAGATTGATCAAATGAATCTTGATTATACTCATCAAATAGAAAATTAGAAATACATGGTAAATTGGGCGTAAATTGTATCGGTAATATATACATTAGTCCATCAAAGCCCAAGTAATTTCAAAGGTCTTAACCTAAGTTCCATGGAATTAAATATTGATTTTTTATGAGTTTGGCTTCTTCCCCGGGCACAGGCCATATTAAAAACTGAATATACAGGATATACATTGCCTTGGATGAACAGGGTTTTTTCTAGTAAAAATCAGCACTAAGGTAATCCTAGCATTAACTTCCGCTAGCCTAGCATTAACTTCGCTAGCAATAAATGTTTAATTAACTCTTTTGGATTGCCTAAGTTGAAATAATTCCTTATAGTTTTCTTTAGTGACATCTGGGACATTTGGGTTTGCTTGGCCTTTATAGGGTCCTTTACCTTTTTCTTACTCTACTGGGTGATATTATCTCTTCCCGGTGCCTCCGCTTTCTTACTATTGGAGATCTCATCTCTTCCAAGTTCCAACCTTTGCCTCTGCCGGATGAAGGTAAGCAATTCAGACAAGCACAGCTCAATATAAACGACGACCAGTTGCTGGTCTGCCTACAAGTTTTGATTCTTTCGGGTTGGGATTCTTTCAGTAGAAAGTTTCTGCTTTGCTTTGAATGGTAATTATCTAATAATCTCCACTGGTAAGCATCTTTGACCTCTAAATGTTTCTTTCAATCCTGGTATTGTCCACTGGTATTGTCTTTTGACTTTGAGACTCTAAATGTTTCTTTCAATCGATACCTGGTATTGTCTTGGGACTTTAAAAAATCCTCCTCTTGCATTAGGCTGTTCTGTTCAGTTCAGTCTCAACCTCTCTATTTTTTTTTCTATTCTATACTGAATAAATGCAAATAAGAACTTTCAGAATTTGTGTTTTCGGTTATACCGAAAGATTTTTAAATGTAATTATATGAAAAAACTTGCAATGGAACGGCTACAGTTTTTTCTACAATAAAAACTTCAAATTTTTTTTGATAATAATTACATAAGAACGACAAGCTCCTGTCTTTTCACCGTCACTTTCAATGGTGATCTTTGTTGCAGGAGCTATTTGCATATGCGGCCAAGATAGATTACTACTACCACCCAATCTATGACGGAAAGAACCCATAATAACGTGCTGCAATCACCGTAATCAAAACTCAAACATCGCAGTCCTTAATTTGATAACGGATAGTGACCTCGTGAAAATAATTGCATATATTGAAAGATAACATGTTTGATTGAACACTCATGAGGGGATACCTTTGCAAGGGCTGTGGATTTCCTCCATCCTTTGCAGGGGTTAACGCCACATAATTCAACGAAGCATTTTTGTATATATCAGAGAAACTCTGAGCTCCTCAAACTCTCTTTCCTGAAGTTGTAGTTTTGAGAAAGTGTTCTGGAATGGTAGGGTGGTTGAAAGCCCCTGTAGACATGACTCATTGACAAATTTGTTTTCAAAATGACAGACTGAACGAACTTGCATGTTTGGTTATGTTAGGGTCCGTACTATTGAATGGCCTATTGGCAGGCAAATATGTGATCAGTTACATTGAATCATCAACTAAGCGTTCCAAAATTATATATATTAATTAGGAGAATTAGCCAGCATTACTCGGCATTAATTGTCAGCAATTTTTGTTCAGGCGCTTGGTAGGCTAGCTAAGTCGGTACTTTTATAGCCATTGAATCGAACAAACTACTTTCAGAGACTGTTACTTTTGGTAGGTTGGTAAGTGAACTGAACTGAATCCATATATGATTTGACTCAAGTTGAATAAAGACGACCTGTGTACTATCAATCGAAAAGAGCGAGTATAGCAGATGTTTGGGCTAGACAACCAAGTTGACTAAAAGAAGTTGAATCCATCTAAATCACAATCAAAGCCAATGCCAATGTTTGAAAATAGTAAGCAGCAATGTGTACGCCGTATTACCCTTGACATCCCAACCAGTGGAACCTTTTTCAATAAACAACATCTTCTGCTTAAAATTGAAACCTTTTTCAGTCCAACGATGCTCTTCTTTTATTCTGAACAGCTGTATTCCCGGAACAAGTCAACCTGTCGAATAAACTCTCCATTTTGGTGAGAAAAGCAAAAACGAAGCAAGAAAAAATCCTTTAGTCAATTAATGAACTGGTTTTTTATGTTCTTTACAGTTCAATCCAGCAGGTGGATTGATGTCCTTTACTTATATATATGGCCACCAAGTTTGAGTCTTGATCTAGAATCCATGTTCTTCTGAAGAGTAAGGAAAAGTAGTATCGCTATTGGGTTTACTCGGTGAATCTTTAACATCAAGTGTGTTCTTGACATATTAAATACTTTTAATTTGATTATATATTAGAAAATATTTCAAAATTTTCAATGGCATTGGTAAGTATTTTGCTTTTTAGGAGATCAAAGGTCAAATGCTTTCGGCCCTCTTGAAGGGTTAGAAATTTGGCTGTTTGGTTGATGTGCAGATTTTCATGGATGTAAATATTAGAAAATCTATCTAAAAAATCATCTTATTTAACCTTCTAATATTATAGACATCCTTTTTTTTCATTAACATTTTCTAATATTTTATATTTTAATTAATTTTAAATTTCATTTTTTATATTTTTAATATTATATTATTTTTTTCAAAGATTGTGTGCACTACAGTAAATCTAATAAATCTAATCTGAACCAACCAACTTGGTATGGTGCAGGCCTTCTCCCAAAAACTCCTTGAATCAAACCCCCGATAAATGGCTATTAGAATAAAAAACCTAGTGAATCTAATCCCAGATGAAATACGAACAAAGCAACTTATTTTCGGTGGTAATTTAAGAAAGAATTGAAAAAAATTGAAGATAAGTGGAAGCGAGAGGATTGCTCATCTCAATATTAAAAATAGTTAAATAAGGATACATTGGTATCAATGATAGTATTTGGAGTAAAACTAAACTACCTATGACACCTAGCGAGACAATAAATTAAATGTAATGAATCAAGGCGAACCTAACGGACGGTGAGATTAATATCTCAACATCCTCTAATCTCAGGCCCATTCTGATGGAGGCACGTAACGATGCCTAATTTCTCTCTTTGAAATTCAAATACATTCTTTCCCAATGGCTTTGTGAAAATATACGCAAAGACGACCTTTGGAACCACAAAAGAAAAGTGTGATGTCCCCATCATTGACAAGTTCATGAATGAAATGAAAATGTGTGTCAATGTGCTTGCTCTTTGTGAAAAACGTGATTTTGATAAAGAAATTGTTGAATTGTTATCACAATAAATTGGAGTTGGCTCCTTACGAATATACGAAATGTCTTTCAATAATCTTCTCGACCATCTTGCTTGACAAGGCACAACATTTCTTTGCTACATGTTCAACACTCTGAGAAGATATTGAAATGATTGACTTTTTCTTGGATGTCCATGAAATCGAGATTTGTTCCCGAATGAAAAACATACATTGTGAAAATTACTGCGATCATCTAAACTCCACGCATAATCGATGTCTGTATAACTTTGAAAGTGAACAATTTTCGAGAATGTGTATAAAACAAACCATAGTCTATGGTCTACCAATATACGCCAAGATCCTTTTGCTGCCAATGAGTAAGCTTTGGTGGTTGCATAAACACAGGAGACAAAACTTCTTTTATAAAACATAATATCTGGTCTAGTTGCAATTCGTTAACAAACTACCAACTAGGCTTTTATACAATGTGGGATCAACGGATAATTTTTCATCGTCCTGCGGGATTTGGTACCTTGAGCAATTGGTGTATCGGTGATTTGCGATTGGTCATTCTAAACTTTTGAATGATATGAGTGGCATATTTTTTGTTGACCAACAAAAAATGCATTATTAGATTAGTGAATTTTAGTCCTAGGAAATATTTCATGACTCCTAGATGTTTGTCATATCAGCCTACTTGCTTGCATTCTTTTTGCATTGAAATCTTCTAACATCATATTTCATATAAAGAAGATCGTCTACACTAAAGACACTCTGATAAGAATTTTACCTTCATGAGATTTGGTATACAAAGTGGGTTCATGTTTGCTTACGGAAAAACCACTTTTGATGAGATAGGTGTACGTCTTTATTGTACTAAGCTACGGGAGCTTGTTTCAAACCATATAAAGCTTTCTTCAATCTATATACTTTATTCTTTTTCCTTTTACTTCAAAACCTGGAAAATTTTAACTCTACATAAATTTCTTCTGTAATATACCATTTAGGAAGGAAATGAATTTACATCAAGCTGATAGACTTTCCATTTGTTATTTCTTGTGGACAAAATACTTTGGATTACCTTGATGTCCTGCTTGCTACTAGAGCAAATGTTTCACCATAGTCAACACCAAAGCTGACTGTGTGAAAATCCTTTGGCAACTAACCTTGCTTTATGCTTCATAATTTTTCCTTCTTCATTTAGCTTGGTATTATATACCCATTTTACACCAATTTTTGTTTTGTCTCTTGGGAGATCAGCTAATTCCCAACTCTGATTTTCTCTGTAATGACAACTTCTTGGTTCATTGTGACAATGATTTCTTTAAGCACTTCTTCAAAATGAGTCGGTTGAATTGAAATGAATGCAAACATAATCTGTTGTTCGATTCATGCTCTGTTCATATATCTCTGCGATACTTCTTGTTTTTTTTGTCCTATTTTGAAAGGAATGTTTGATCAATGGGCTGAATCGATTGCTTGATGATGTTCCATTTTCGGAGATATTCACACGGCTATTCTTGAACTTGCAATCTTGGAGGCTTGGTGGATAAAAACGGCGGTTGAAGTTTCATCTACATGGTCAAACCAAGATTTATTTTCAAAAAATTTCACATCTCTTGCTTATAATGAACTTTTTTGGTAATGGGGTTATAAAGTACGTAGGCTTCATTGCTCTTGTAACCTACAAATATGCATTTCTCACTTCTATCATCAAGCTTTTTTCTTAGTTTTTCGGGAACATGAAAAAATGCGATCAAAAGATTCTAAAGTGTGACACATTTACCTTGTTTCCATCCCATGCTTCTTGAGGTATTTTATCTTGTGAGTTGGATGTTGGAGATGCGGTAAGAATATACTGCTAGCATCGACAACGCTTCAGCCCAATAGTTATTTGTCAGCTTCTTCTCCCGTAGCATGCATCTCGCCATGTTCATGATCGTGATTCTTTCTTTCTACTACTCCATTTCTTTGTGGAGTGTCACAGTTGTGTACTACATTATGATACCTTGTTGTCGACAAATGTTTTGAATTCATTTGTTGTATTCTCCTCTTAAATACGTCTGAGTACTTTCAAAGAAGTTTTCCACTTTGTTTTACTGCTTCTTCCTTGAACTCCGAGAAATCTAGAGAAGGTATACGATTTGTTTAAATACACTCCATGTGCTGCTGCTAAATTCATCAATAAATGTCGGAAAATAAAACTACCACCAATGGACAATGTGCATTGGACCACATATGTCGGTATGGACAGAAGTGCCAGGCTCTTTCGCCCTTGAGGTTGATGAGGAAAATATCTATCTTTATGCTTGGACAAGACACAAACTTCACGATTCTGAGACTTTTCAGCGATAGTAGGTAGACCAATGACTATGGGTCTTTTCGTAAAGCTGAGACTCTTAGTGGAATGTGGCCATACCTAGAATGCCATAGATGAGTTTCATCTATTCTTGATATATTGTGGACTAAAGATTTGTTGGTATTTTGGCTTCTAAGGATCAATGAAGCGTCCTATTCTTGGTCTTTTCAACTTTTTCTATCAATTTTTTATGAGGATCTGTCCTTATATATAACGAGGTGTTCTTTAAGAAACAATACATCATAGCCATGTTCCATTAATTGTCCTACACTTATGAGATTATGTTTGAAGTGAAGACATAGTAAACATCGGATGTGTTGTTTTGATTAACTTAGTAAGAATAGAACGTTACCTTTTCATCGGCGCTAATACTTGTACGATCTCCAGCGTTATCTCTAATGTTACGGAAGCATCTAGAGAAGAAAGAAAGTCTTGTTGCATGTCATGTGATTGTTGCATACGTGTCCAGGCAACCAAAGATCTTCACTCTGTTGTCTTTGAGAGATGGCATGAAGGAAACATGGTCTACGAGGTCTCCTTCTTCTTTGGAGAGATTGATATAGCCTTTGTGTTGATCGATTGTTTCTTTCTACGGTCGTGTTCGTAGTGGCCAAACTTCTTACGGTGGTAACATTGAACACTCGATCTGATCCCATGACCTTCCTCTGCGATTTCGGTTTTGTGGAGGTATCCTTCTTTCTGTTGCATGATGATGATCGGATCTGCCATTGCTTCAACCTCTACCTCGCTTGTTCTGCTCTATATCCTCTACCTCTTGCCTCTTGTCAAATGAGGTGTGCTTTGAAGGCTTGTTTCATGGAATCTTACGTCGAGATTGAGTCTTGTTTTGTGTGCCAAAAGTGATCCAGTCATTTGTTCTACTAAGAAATTTTTAAAAATATTTGGATTTGAAATGGGCATCTGAATCATGTCATATTTCTTCAAAGTAGAACTTCGAAGAACTTTTTCCAACAATTTTTTGATCTATAATGGTTTTTCCAATGAGTTTGATGCAGTTGACTATTCCCATGACTCTAGTCATGAGCCAGTCCATATTCTGGGTGCATCGGCCATCTTTGGGGGATTTCGGCCCAGCTCTGATGTTTGCGGTTTAACCATCTTCCTTTGTATCGTTTTCTTAATACATGACTTTACCAAAATATCCCAACTTGTTCTTTTTCTAATGTCGCACCAGTTATTTTGTCAAAAATAGAATCATAATGAATTTGTATCCGACATTTGGCCTCTTTGTGCTCCTTCTTTACGTTCCAATAGTGCATTTCTCTGATTATTGGTCATGGCCGCCCATGCTTCTTGGGTGGCGGCTCTACATAAGCAATTGGAAGTGTGTCCCAACAATCTTGTGCTTGTAAAAGGTTTTCATTCTCAAATTCAGTCATAATTTTTTGCAATCGAGATTTGGTGTAAATTTGGCAAAAAACTAGAAAAGCCATTTGAAAAAAAAAATTCTTGAAACCCCTTTTTTTTAAAAGCAAATTACTGAATCTGGTTAAAAAAATCTTCAAAAGAAATTCCTATCTCCTTTCACATGTTATAAGAAATCCTTTCTTTTTAAAAAATACCTTGAAGCCTTCCCTTTTTAAAGAATGTTCTCGCTCCTTTTAAAAAACCTTAAAATAAAACTCTTAAAATCCTTTACAAAACACTTTTCCTTTCTATAAAACACATTCCAAATTTAAAGTTTTTGTTTTAACTTTAAAACATTTTCTTCACATAGAAAGGGCTTTTCACCTTTTTAAATCAACGTGGAGCTTTTTAAAAAAAAAAAAACTTTTACATGCCATATATAGTCATATGACATAGGCATCATACCTTCACCTCTCGTAATTCACATTAATGCAAAATCATGCACATTCATAAATTCATGGACATTCATTTTTTTAAACCCTTGAATACGTTGACTAGGGTAAAAAAATACCTTATTTGGTAATCTTATGTAGTTGCTCAACGCATATAATTTTTTTTTAAAAGTCTTTGGTAGCGCGATCCGTTATGTGACCACGACTAAATAAAAATAGCGTGAGGCAAAAAAATTGGCGCGGGTATGGCTTGGCGTTCTCGCATAATCCCTTATTTCGACGCGTTGGCGTGAGTATTAGCTAACGGTGGTGCCAGCTTAACTTCTCCTCTCTGGCTCCTTCTTGGCTCTCTTGCTCTCTAGGGAAACATGCAAGCTAGCTCTAATACCATGAAAAGAATTGAAAAAACAAAGATAAGTGGAGCACAAGAATGCTCATCTCAATATTACGAATTGGTTAAATAGGATTACACATTGGAAACATCGGCAATAAATGACTGAGTAAAGGCGAGAAGTAAAACTAAACTACCTATGACACCTAGCGAGACAATAAATTAAATGTATTGAATCCTAACTAACCCTAACGGACGTGAGATTAATATCTCAACGAGGTATTGCTCCCGAAAACTCCTTGAATCAAACCAATACCCTTCGGGTTGTATTGCTCCCCGGTAAAAAGTAAAACTCCTTGAATCAAACCAATACCTTTAGTGCGACATTAAGTGACTTATTCCTTTCTTTATGTTGTAAAAAGGAGTACCCACGAAGGACCATGAAAAGACAACTGCAATAATTACTGCAACTCGACTATAAAAAAGGCGGTAGTCTGAAAAAAAACTCAAGAATAACCTGGGAATTACGATAAGATTACGAAAAATTTCGTAGATTTATGAGAATCTTGTTTTTTTAGTTGTTAAATTGGTGCTCTAAGCGTTTCTCTGATGTTGAACCCATTTTCGCTATCAAAAATACAATTCAAACCCTCCAACTACTGATTTTTTGAGTTTTTAATCGATTTTCTATAATAAAAAAGAATACATCCAGGACTATTACGATAGACAACTCCAAAAAAATACCCTAGGCAGAAACCATGAACGAGAAAACCACCGCATCGGGCGTTTCGCCCAGAGATGGGTGTCAAATGCACCAATGGGGTCATCTATGACATGACAAGCATTACCATAATGTCTTCGCAACACGTGGATCTCCCACACTTATGACACAACGTTACGATGCTTGTAATTGCGTCTACTCGAGATATACTTTAAAATTATTTTTATAATTTTATTATAAAAGTATATTTATAATACGTAATTTTTCATAAATTAATTTATTAATAATATATTTCAATGTTGACATTTATATTTCATAAATTATATTCTTTTGTCAAAAATAAGCCACGTGATTCTTAAAAATAAATTTTATTCTAAAATAAAAGTTAGTTGGTTTATAATATATTTACACCAAGTAAAAGTATTTTTATCGGAATTATTCATTAATGATTTTGCTAATTAATCTTTTTCATCCAGAATGGCTTAGAATGAAAGATGCCGGTATATTACGATTGCGTCGCCACTAAATCGGTAGACAAAATTCAAACAACTAACTTTCTTGCATATCTAAATCACATGTTTAAACCATACTTAAATTAATTTTTTACAAAACATGATTAAAAATTTACTATGCCATTTGTTGACATACCTATCAAATTAAAAAATGCGCCATCCCATAACCACCACGTTGATGGGCCGTTGTTGATTACAAGTTGTGCTTGTCCCCTCGTAGACACCTTGAGGGATCTCCCATAGCCACGTTGATGGGCACGTTGCGATTACAAGAGCTGTGCTTGTCTCCTCGTAGACGTGTGGGATCGAGCCGGATACGAGAATTTAACGATCACGTGAAGTGGGCATTGTCACCAGCCATACGACACGGCGGCGCAGGCTTATACCTTTGTCGGTCCCATCATTGCCAATGGTGATGGAAGGCGCATCGGAATTATAGGGCTGGCGTCGTTAAAGTCTTGATCTTGCTAGACTTTGATTGAATTTAAATACATTTTTGTAATGTTGGAATTCGTGGTGAATATAATTGAAATCGATGACTAATAGGATTACAGTAGGTATTGTTAGTTGAGCTGACATGGAATTGTTTATGTGTGGTCGGTGGGAGGTCGAAGAGTAATGGGGCACCACTCGTCTTTGCTTGAGAAACTCAAGAAGGGTTTGTGGTCTCCAGAAAGGATGAGAAGATGAGGTCGCAGCCATATTACACCAAATATGGTCATGGATCTTTGAGTCACGATTGCTAAACAAATTTGGTAATGTTTGCTCGATCACTTTGATGGTAAAAAAAAATAAAAAAATCAATCGCATAAATAAATAATTTCCATTTTGTACGTGTGTTTCTGGCAGGCCTCCCTCTGACATTGCGGGAAGAGTTGCGAGCCGATGGATCAACTACTTGAGACGGTCCAAAGCAAGGCACATTCTGTAAGAAGAAAATCTCATTATCAAAGCTATGTTATTGTCATAGCATGTTTTTGATCTCTCTTTCCTGCCGGAATCAAACCCCATTAGTTCTTAACATGTTTTTGCATTTGTCTTGTCCGGACTACGGAAGAATTGATAGTCGATGTGCTGGCAGACGTTGAGGTTTCGAGGCAAACTATTGTAGAAAGTGATCTTGTTGGGGCTTGCAATCTTTTACCAACGAAGGTGGTACGTGGGGATTAATTTTTGAAATACCCGGCTCACATTGAATCCTAATTTTTTCATCGTAAGTTGAGCAATGAGTTATTTCCCTTTGTTTAGATTTTGAGTATGTCTTCATTTATAGTTGCATTCATGTTATATGTATTTTTTAACTTTTAAAGAAAAATAGTATACTAACTTTATATTAATATATTTAGGATCTTAGATGTGCGAGGGAAAGCATGTGATTGGTATTTAATGACATAGGTTTGTTGTTTAATAGAGTCCACCCACACGCTTCGGTTGAAAATCTAGATGAGTTATCAACTCTTCTTGAGGTACCTCTTGTGGCGGGCATTGTCAATCGTGGAAGTGCGGCAATAGGTGTTGGATTGCAAACGATTGAATAGGCACTGTGGTTTAGACACATGACATACGGGTAATAAAGTAATTGAAAGTGTTTTCAAGTAGGCGAACCAAAACCTAGAACTATTGTCGATGAGTTAATAACTCATTGACATATACCTCCTGCGAAACAATGGCAATTTTATTCTCGGGTCTCATCTCTTTATTAGTTTAAATTTTGCTTGATCTAGGTATGCTTATGTTATATGTTTTTTTTTGGAATACTATGCAAATGTCACATCTTTTGTATATAAAGAATTAAGTAATTTTTTTCCCGAAAAAAATGCTCACACTTTACAAAGTTGTAACACCATTGATATGTTTTCAATGTTTTGGTTTTTTATTTGAAGAAGAATTGTGACCTAGTGTTATTGCGAGATGAAATGAGTATTGAGGTTGATCGAGGCTAAGTATAAATCTTATTAAGAGATTTCATCTTCAAATCATTTTTAACAAATGTCAATAAACCTAGCACTTGTTTTGTATGCGGAAGATGCGGTTTGTAAACCCCTTCTCATTCCCGGGAACCATCGCTCGGCTTAGCCTTCCGAGGGTGAGATGCATTTTGTTGAAAGGTTGTTTATAGATTGTTATGTGTTGTTCATCGTAGTACTAATGCTTAGTCGATAATGATCGGGATAAAGCTTTGCAATATTTTGAAAAATTCATTTATTTTGTGATTGATTCTCCAATTATCCAAATGGGCCAAATCCAAAATTGAGTGCATTCAGCTAATGATGGCACATCCTATGTCCCTGTTGCCAACTTCTCCACTTAGAGTACATCAAACATTTTAAAAACATAAATTAGATGAATGCGATAATCAAATCAAAGTATTGTTGCATCGTTTATGGTTTCAAGGACTTTTGTACACAATATTATATAAAGTGAATAAATTAGACAACGCAGTAGGGTAGAAGAAGTCATGTTGCATTTGATATCAATTATGATGTCAAATTGAGTTACACATAAGAGTTAATTGGTTCGTAAGAATTGATACTGCCACGATGGGAGGTTTTAAATTGGTCCCGTTGAGTGCGGCCGTAAAGGATTTTCTATTTGTTTAACATGTAAAGAACCTTTGCATAGGAGCGTTGGAACCACAATACGGTAGGTTAGCATTCGGTGAGACGAGGAATACTAGTGTTTTGTTGGTTGGTTTAATCGATTCGATGAGGTGGATTACGGCGCCAAGCGAAGGAGAAGAAATGAAGAAATACATCAAATGCGACAGAAATTCGAGAGTAACCATAGTTCATTTTACGGTTGGAAAGCCGGTTGGGCGGAAACCACTAGTATCACCGGCGATTGGGTTGAGGGGTGGTTTGAAAAAAACGCGATCTAGTAAAAACTCGACATGTCGCAAGCTAATACTACCCATGTCGCGTTTTTTACGGAGGCGTTAACGCTTGACGCTAAAAAAGAAACACGATATCACGAGCATCGTTCGATCGGGAGGATGACGGATCAAACGGAAATCGGCGTGGTGAAGTGGGGATAGTCAGGTATGACCTTCGGTTTGTATTGATTTAATGTTTATTTAATAAAATTGGTGGTGGGCCCAACGTGACCAACGCGGTTGAATTGACTTTACCAATGGTGATTAATGTCATGAGCGCTGAGCACTTGTCAAAGGTTTCGAACATTCGTTGTAGTGCTATAATACTATAGTCGTGGTATTCTTATTTTCTTGAAGGAGTTTGTAATGTTGTTATGGGGTGGTTTAAAATTAGTAAAGAGGGGTTTGAATATACATTAATGTATGTCTTGGTGGGGGAGTTGCCTTGGAATTTAACAGTGCTGAAGTCACATATGAAGCTCGATTCTAGAGTTTAAACCTGAGTCAAAGTCAGTATGGAATGGTAATTGGATATTTTATATGGAAATTTGGTAACTATTTCATGCCATAAATTTGAGGAAAAAAAAATATTGAAAACCATTTATATAATGTTATCTCAAATGATATAGAAAAGAGATTTACTTATTTTACGGAAATCGACATGTCTCTTATTGTTGAAGCTATTGTTGTAACAAAGCACGATTGTTTAATACTTGTTGCTACTAAAACGGAAGCTTCACTTGAATTATCAAATGAATTCCTTTATATTTTGATCTCAAAACCTCTACAAAAAAATAATTCGGAATAGCATAAAATATTTGTACAAAGTACATACGAATAGTGAGTGTGGGAAAAAAATTAAATTAGAACACTCTTGGAGGAAAATTCAACGATATCTGTTACAAAATTTGCACACAATGCATACGACAGTGATTTTTTTTATAAAGTAGAGAGCACATTTGGAGGGACAAAATCATGGAATTTTAATTTGCCTTAATATAGTTAATGATAAATAATTATATTTACTCCCAAAATTAGATACGAGGATGACATCCACCTTGAACAAATATTTATTAAATGTTAAAAACTCGATTTTCAAAATGGGAGTTGAAGTGATTTTGTTGTATGACACAATTTGAGTATTAAAATCCCCACTTCACTAACTATATAATGGCGCACGAGCACTTGTCAAAGAGTTTCGAACATTCGTTGTAGTGCTATAATACTATAGTCGGGGTATTCTGTTCTTGAAGGGTTTGTAATGTTGTTGTAAGAGCGGTTAAAGTAGTAAAGAGGGTTTTGAATATACATTAATGTATGTCTTGGTGGGGGTTGCCTTGGAATTTAACTTGACACAACACAGGTCACATGAAGCTCGATTCTCTGATTTAAACCAAGGTCAAGGTCGGAGTATGGAATGGTAATTGGATATTTTATATGGCAATTTGGTAATGAAATAGCTTAAAGTTAATAAAGTTGTAAGAGTGGAGTTTTCTTATACGGCTTGAGCCACGGGTAGAGAAAAAGAAGAGAAGCTTGCACATAATTTGAAAGTGCAGTTCAAAATTTAAAATATTGGAGGTTGTCAGTTAAGAGGGATTTTCTTGGGGCATAAATTTTGGTCGTATATATGCGGCTTTGAGATTGAAAATATGATGGCAAGATTGTGGGTTTACTTTCGACACATCAATTACTTAAACAATTTATTATATTTATTTAGATATTATTTTAATTACAATTAGTTTAACAATCGAAATAATTATAACTATAATTAATTATTGTAATTATTAATTATAATAAAACTTCACCATGGCTTATTATGGTTTAAGAGGGTTACCCATGGATTAGTATGGCTAAGAAAGGTTGACTAAAACCTTCAAAATGATTAATAAAATATTATTAAGATTATATATTCAAGGTTGATTCGGCTTAAATTAAGGAGAGTTTTTGGAAATGGATCAAATGGCATGACAATATGATTGGTAAATCTATGAGTCTGAATATTAATGATATTATAAACCAAGAGATAATATAATTATATTATTTCTTGGTTTATAATATTAAGGGGAATTTTTAAAATAATATTAAAATTTATAATATTATTATTATTAAAATAAGAATTGAATTAATATTAAAAGCAATATTACTAATAATACCATTAAATACAATATTAATAATGTTTAAAAAATAATATTCGTAATATTAACAATCTTAATAAATTTTTTTATTTTTTTTTATTGTTTGATATTTAGTATTATTAAGATAATACTATCTACATTATAATATTAATACTAATAAGAATATTAATATTGTTAAAAAAAAATTATTAACATTAATATTGATAAATAGGAATAATAATATTTCTTTCGTAATAATTAACAATATAATTATTAATAAAAATAAATTGAAACTTTCATTAACTTTAACAATATGATTAAAAGTATTAATGATATTATCATTAATGATTTTAATATAAATAATATTAAGATTAATTTTAATAATTAATAATATTTACATGCTAATCATTTTAATTAAATATGGTTAAACATTTTCAGCACACTCAATGAATGTCACTCATTCTCACCAATGCTCAATAATACACAATTTTTCTTAGCCATAGTCATCCATGGGTAACCCTCTTAAACCATAATAATCCATGGTGAGCCTTAATTATAATTAATAATTATAATAATTAAAATTATATCTAAAATAATATATAAACAAATATAATAATATCTAAATAAGTATAATAATGGTTTAAGTAATTATAATTCTCTTTTATTTAAAATAAAAAAATATTTTCAGGAAAAAAAAAAATTTCATTGTAACCATATCTCTAATAGTATTAATGATATTAAAATTAATATTGTTAATAGAAATATTATTAATATTAATATGAATAAGTAATACTAATAATATTTACATTCTAATCATTTTAATCAACTATGGCCAAACATTGCCAACATAGTCTCATTCTCACCTATGTTAAATGATAGAGAAGTTTACTTAGCCATAGTCAACCATGGTTAACCTTACTCAACCATGGTCATCCTTGGTCAACCATTGTCATCCCTCTCACCCTAGAAACCCCTTGTTAATTAGCGTTAGCCATAGTCGATCAATCTCATCCATGATCAAATGTCACATTCTGACAAATATTGTCTCAATATGAAAATCACCCATGGCCAACCATGGTCATAGTTGGTCCAACGTCGCATTGTGACAACAATTGTCTCAATGTTTAAATGAAGGATGGTAAACTATGTTTATTCCCCTCGGTTTATAATATTAATAATCATGTGACTTTATCAATGATTTTTATTTTAAAAAAAATGATTCCTAAGATTTATTATTCTCTTTATTAATAATGTGAGTTATTAGTTACTTTATAATCTAGATCAATTTATTAGTTACATTTAATTAATTAATAATTTAAACATAATAATAATGATTCAATTTAATATAGAATAATTAATTCAATTAATTAATCTAATTTATAAAAAAATATTTTCATAATAATATTAAATATAAATTAAAAAAACAATATTAAAAACAACTATTACAATAAAATTATTATTATAAAAAATATTATTATTATCATTTTAAAATAAAACATGTGTGGCTTTATAAAATATGGTTGTCAATGTATAATCATTGTTGACCAAGATTGATCATGGATAACCAAGGTTGATAATGATTGACCATGTTTTAGTCTATAAAACATGGTTGACCATGCATACACAAGGTTGACCATGATTGACTGCGGTTGACCATGTTTAACTTTAGAAAACATGGTTAACAATTCTTGACCATGTCTGACCATGATTGACCATGATTATCATATTGAGACAATCTTTGTCATATTGTGACGTTGGACCATGGCTAAGACGATGATTGATTTCCATATTGAGACAATCTTTGTCACAATGCAAAGTTTGACCATGGTTGACCATGCATAAGCATGGTTGACCACAATTGATTTGATAAAATATGGTTGACCATGGTTGAATAATATTAAACCCAAAGAACTAGTATTATAAAGAAAAAGTATATAAACCCTAAGATAAATATTATAAACAATAAAATAAACCCAATGGTTGATATGAAAATCACCCATGGCCAACCATGGTCATAGTTGGTCCAGCGTCGCATTGTGACAACAATTGTCACAATGTTTAAAACAATTCCCTTGGGTTCACCAATTCCTTTGGTTTATAATTTGTTGGGTAATGGTTTTCCCTTGGGTTCACCAATTCCTTTGGTTTATAAAATTAAACCCTTGGGTTTATTAGTTCTTTTGGTTTATAATATGAATAATCGATCAATGTCATCCATGATCAAATGTCACATTTTGACAAATATTGTCTCAATATCATTGTGACAACAATTATCTCAATGTTTAAATCAATTCCCTTGGGTTCACCAATTCCTTTGGTTTATAATTTGTTGGGTAATGGTTTTCCCTTGGGTTCACCAATTCCTTTGGTTTATAATATTAAACCCTTGAGATTATTAGTTCTTTTGGTTTATAATATTAAACCCTTGGGTTTATTAGTTCTTTTGGTTTATAATATGAATTATCGATCAACGTCATCCATGATCATATGCCACATTATGACAAATATTGTCTCAATATAAAAATCACCCATGGCCAACCATGGTCATAGTTGGTCCAACGTCGCATTGTGACAATAATTGTCTCAATGTTTAAATGAATTCCCTTGGGTTCACCAGTTCCTTTGGTTTATAATATTAAACCCTTGCGTTTATTAGTTATTTTGGTTTATAATATGAATAATCAATCAATGTCATCCATCATCAAATGTCACATTCTGAAAAATATTGTCTAAATATGAAAATCACCCATGGACAACCATGGTCATAGTTGGTCCAATGTCGCATTGTGACAAAAATTGTCTCGATGTTTAAATCAATTCCATTGGGTTCACCAATTCCTTTGGTTTATAAATTGTTGGGTAATGGTTTTCCCTTGGGTTCACCAATTCGTTTGGTTTATAATATTAAACCCTTGGGTTTATTAGTTCTTTTGGTTTATAATATGAATAATCGATCAACATCATCCATGATCATATGTCACATTCTGACAAATATTGTCTCACTATGAAAATCACCCATGGCCAACGATGGTCATAGTTGGTCCAACGTCGCATTGTGACAACAATTGTCTCAATGTTTAAATCAATTCCCTTGGGTTCACAAATTCCTTTGGTTTATAATATTAAAGCCTTGGGTTTATTAGTTCTTTTGGTTTATAATATAAATAATCGATCAATGTCATCCATGATCAAATGTCACATTCCGAAAAATATTGTCACAATATGAAAATCACCCATGGCCAACCATGGTCATAGTTGGTCCAACTTCGCATTGTGAAAAAAAATTTCTCGATGTTTAAATCAATTCCCTTGGGTTCACCAATTCCTTTGGTTTATACTATTAAACCCTTAGGTTCGTCGTTATTTTGGTTTATAATATGAATAATCTATGGCGTCATCCATGATCATATGTCACATTCGACAAATATTTTCTAAATGAAAATCACCCATGGCCAACCATGGTCATAGTTGTCCAACGTCGCGGTGTGACAATAATTACTCTCAATGTTTAAATCAATTCCCTTGGGTTCACCAATTCCTTTGGTTTATAATATTAAACCCTTAGGTTTATTGAATTCTTTTGGTTTATAATATGAATAATCGATCAATGTCATCCATGATCATATGTCACATTCTGAAAAATATTGTCTCAATATGAAAATCACCCATGGCCAACCATGGTCATTGTTGGTCCAACGTCGCATTGTGACAACAATTGTCTCAATGTTTTAATTAATTCCCTTGGGTTCACCAATTCATTTGGTTTATAATATTAAACCCTTGCGTTTATTAGTTCTTTTGGTTTATAATATGAATAATCGATCAATGTCATCGATGATCAAATGTCACATTAAAACCAAATATTGTCTCAATATGAAAATCACCCATGGCAAACCATGGTCATAGTTGGTCCAATGTCACATTGTGACAACAATTGTCTTAGTGTTTAAATCAATTCCCTTGGGTTCACCAATTCCTTTTGGTTTATAATTTGTTGCGTAATGGTTTTCCCTTGGGTTCACCAATTCCTTTAGTTTATAATATTAAACCCTTGGGTTTATTAGTTCTTTTGGTTTATAATATGAATAATCGATCAATGTCATCCATGATCAAATGTGACATTCTGACAAATATTGTCTCAATATGAAAATCATCCATGGCCAACCCTGGTCATAGTTGGTCCAATGTCACATTGTGACAACAATTGTCTCAATGTTTAAATCAATTCCCTTGGGTTCACCAATTCCTTTGGTTTATAATTTGTTGGGTAATGGTTTTCCCTTAGGTTCACCGATTCGTTTAGTTTATAATATTAAACCCTTGCATTTATTACTTCTTTTGGTTTATAATATGAATAATCGATCGATATCATCCATGATCGGATGTCACATTCTGACAAATATTGTCTCAATATGAGTATCATCCATGGCCAACCATGGTCATAATTGGTCGAACGTCGCATTGTGACAACAATTGTCTCAATATTTAAATCAATTCCCTTGGGTTCACCAATTCCTTTGGTTTATAATATTAAACCCTTGGGTTTATTAGTTCTTTTGGTTTATAATATAAATAATCGATCAATGTCATCCATGATCAAATGTCACATTCTGACAAATATTGTCTCAATATGAAAATCACCCATGGCCAACCATGGTCATAGTTGGTCCAATGTCGCATTGTGACAACAATTGTCTCAATGTTTAAATCAATTTCCTTGGGTTCACCAATTCCTTTAGTTTATAATTTGTTGGGTAATAGTTTTCCCTTGGATTCACCAATTCCTTTGGTTTATACTATTAAACCCTTGGGTTTATTAGTTCTTTTTGTTTATAATATGAATAATTGATCAATGTCATCCATGGTCAAATTTCACATTCTGACAAATATTGTCTCAATATGAAAATTGCCCATGGCCAACCATGGTCATAGTTGGTCCAACATCGCATTATGGCAACTATTGTCTCAATGTTTAAATAAATTCCTTGGGTTCACCAATTCCTTTGGTTTATAATTTGTTGGATAATGGTTTTCCCTTAGGTTCACCAATTCCTTTGGTTTATAATTTGAATAATGAATCAATGTCATCCATCATCAAATGTCACATTCTGACAAATATTGTATCAATATGAAAATCACCCATGACCAACCATGGTCATAGTTGGTCCATTGTCGCATTGTGACAAAAATTGTCTCAACGTTTAAATCAATTCCCTTGGGTTCACCAATTCCTTTGGTTTATAATATTAAACCCTTGGGTTTATTAGTTCTTTTGTTTTATAATATGAATAATCGATCAATCTCATCCATGATCAAATGTCACATTCTGACAAATATTGTCTTAATATGAAAATCACCCATGGCCAACCTGGGTCATAGTTGGTCCAACGTCGCTTTGTGACAACAATTGTCTCAATGTTTAAATCAATTCCCTTGGTGTTACATAGTAATTTGTCACCATCCCTGAAATCCCCATCCCGCACATTAGAGAGCTCATTTTGTGACCTGTGAGCAGTGACATGGCTTGAAATCACTTTCATGACATCCCTCTGAACAATAGCTTTCATTGCCCTGAAGACATCTCCTTGTGAAAAACCCTAAAAATGGCCCTTTTAGCATTGGCGCGAGCAGGAAGTTCAGTACCCGCGCCAATGGGGAAAATACTTTACAAAGGCCGTACCGGATTGGCTCATCCCGAAGTCGCACTCACATTGTAATTTGAGAGGTGTTTTTAAAAATAAATGGAAAAAGTTTTGTCCTAAGCGATCTGGGCAGTATCTCTCTTGGTGGGAGGTTTGGCTGTTTGGCTACGGATTTCCATAGAGAGGAAGTGGTTTGCCACCTCTCATGGAAGCTTCCTTGATTATAGGGCCAATCCCATGATTATAGGGATCCCAACTCCTCTTCCTCCATCTATAAAAGCTTGCCCATCTCCATTGCAAGCTAGTCTTCAAGTTCCCAAATTTCCAAGAGCCTCCATAATTCCCTTAAGGCCAATTTCAAGCAAGGAGACTATCGTCAAGGTCCGAAGAGAGAATTTTTTCCCATCCTTGACAGGCTTTTCGAGACGTGTTCTTCTGGCAACCCCCCGAAGGAGAATTCAGCGTCAGAACTATGGTTGTAATTTTCCTTTGATTGATTATTAATGAACGACTATTGGTTATGGTTCCACTCTTGTTGTTATTTATGATGATGAGTTATGTCCTTTCTGACTGACATATAGTTGCATCTACTGGATTTTACGCTTGCGTTTGTTTTGTTTCTCGCGTGTGCAGGTGTCCCATCACGGAGATCGTGGGGATCGTGATCTGCCAGAGTTGAGGAATGGGAGTGCCACCTCTTCTACAATGACTGCGTTGGATTCCAGGTAAGCCTTCGTCGGTAGTTGGTTTATTTGAAATTAGGAACCTGTGCTATAGCGTGATTGATTGTTGCTAGACTCGGTCTGGGCTAGTAGGGATCGCCTCTATCCGCAGAGGGGATTTACCTCCACAACAAATTGGCGACTCCACTGGGGATTCGTTGGCTTGTTGTCGTTCGTTTTATAAGCTATAGACAGAGCCTGAAGTTGGCCAGATAGCCTTCGAAACGTTGTTGCTCTGCAATTGCGAAGTAGATCAAAGCCGCTTCATTCAATCTCTGGTTTAGTTTGTGAACTGAACCCTTGGAGCATTGTCTTGCCTTTTTGGTTGATTCTTGATTCTCCTTGCTTGATCCACTCTTTTGGGCTGGTTCTTTTTGTGGGTTTGAGTCTTTGATAGCTTGATCATTCACTGGTCTGCTTGTTGGATTGCTTCGTTTTTATTTTTGACTGGGAAACTCGACTGGCGCGCTTTTCAGCTTGACAGTTGCACCCATTGGCACATGTTGCTTGTGTATTACCCGCACCAATTCGTCTCTGGTGCTAGTTTCAGTCTCACAGTCGTGCCAATCCTGTGAGCTACTAGGGTTTGCTCAGTTCTAAGCTTCCTGAGCCTGGTCTGTGTGTTTGGTCTTAATTTTTCCACTATTTAAGTGTTTTGGAGCCTGGATTGACTGGTTGTTACCTTCATCCTTTAGTTGTTTGCCCATTTCCATCGATTTTGCATTTTAGCCCTAGGTCATCTAGGTGCTGTTGTGTGTCGAACCTTCCTTAGGAGTTTTTGGTTTCTTTCTGTTCAGTCAACCCTCTGATTGCTTCTTTGCATTTATTTGGTGGTTTTCTATTGTCTCATTGCTTTGTTTGAGTGATTGTTTCCGTCTTCATTCAAATTTCGCTTCGTCTCATCTTGGGCCTAGATTACACGACTCATTTTGAGTCTTTGGGATTCTTTCGCATTGAGGGACTTTTGGTCGATTTGAGGTCTGATTGTGATTGCCATTGAGTGGAATTTGCTTGGTTTTTCTCTCTTGTCATCATTTCTCGAATTGCCTTTGCATTAGTTTTCATTTTTTTAGCGCATTTTGCTCTGAAATATTGAAAATATAAAAAAAAATCTCTTTTGCTTTTTATTAGTTAATGAGAATTAGATCTTTTCGGTGTTAGTAGTGATTGGTCACTTTGAACGAAAAATCTTTTAATTTTCATTAGCTGCATTAGAGACATCATTGGTTGTTTCCTGTTCATTTCGTTGTTGTGTGAAAAGCTCTCAACTCTCTCATAAGTAGCTTTCATCGAATGAAATGATACACTGTGGCATATAGATTTCATTTAAGAGATTTTGAGACGTTACATTCGCTAGGGCCTGAAAACTGAAACGTAATTGAAGATAAACTTTAAAATTTACTCAATTTACACTAAGGCAGCATTGAAATCTAACGAAACACATTTAGAGGTCTAGGCTAGAGACGTGTTCCGGCATCTTTAAACCTAGTAGCTGTTGTTCGCCTCTTGGTTGTAGACAGCGCTAGTACGGACTTGTGCTCCCCGTACCGTTGCGTATATAAAGGGAGACCCCACTAGGTTTCAATCCTTTATCCATAGGAAGCCGATTCTGCCGCCCTATACCCGTGATACACCGGACACAGCATTCGGGGAGATTGCCTGCACGTACGGAAAGTCCTTGGTTGATTTCTCTTTCATTTTGAAACCAAGGTGTATATTGCAGTTCACGGTTATTTAGTACACCCTTTGCCTAGTATTCTTGAGTAGTCATTTTGATCCTATCTGACTCCCTAAATTTGAAAGGATCACCAAGCGCTTGTCCTTTCACGCTTGTGTCAAATCTGAAAGAGATAGAGTCCCCTTTTTAACTGTTTCTCGACTCTTAAAACATGAAACAGTGAAGTTTCTTATTTTTCAATGTGGTAAAAATTAATCATCCGCGATCACACGCCCTGTTAGATTCTGCTTGTCGGCCGTTTGATTGTGTGTCTTGACTCTTTTTCAGCCCGTGTGTGTGTTTGATCTTTTTCTCTTGCCGTTACTACCACAGTGGCGGAACCCTCGGTTTCGTCTACTGGTAGTCCATATACGGACGATTCATTAGAGGTTTCTCAATCCTCTGCTGAACTTCAGCAGCCCATTGTTTCTGATTTTCCTGACGGGGGACCGGTTCTTGCTGAGCAACCCTTTGGGGGACCAGTTCAGTTCGATTGGCCCTTTTCTGACCCTTGGTTTGAATTGAGATTAGGAGCTGATTTACTTTCTCTTACATCGGGTTCACCTTTTATAGCTGTTGTTTTTCCTCCTAGTCCTCGCCGTCTATTACAAGATCTAGCGGCAGGCTCAAACATGAGTGATTCCAGTGAGGAAATCCCAACGTTCGGTGAAGATTACCAGCTCTTCCCTCGGAGATTATTTCCAGGAGACAGCCCTGAACCAGTTGTTATTTCATCATCCGGTCTCTCATTGCCAGCAGGGTATAGATCCTTGGGTCAGATTATTGCTGTCGCAGCCTCTATGGGGGTGTCAGCTGCTTCTACAAGGCTGGTTGCTCCTTCATTGGGGATGTCTCCTCAGACACTCGTCACTTTTATACCCGCTCGGCCCACTGTCTGTGTGGCCGTGTCTACACCCGTTGTCACAGCACCCTCCGCGAGGGCTATGCCGCCTCTTGAAGACATTCATATAGCAACTGCTATGCCGGAGAACATTTCTCCGGAGGAGTATCAGTTGTCCCTACAACAACTGAACCCCGAGGTTGGACCATCCTCCCAAGATCCCAACCGCTCTTATTTTTCACACTATGCACAGGATGGTACACCCGTGTATGCCTTTCCAGGTCAGTATGATGAGCACGGGGACATTTTACGTCTCCCCGCTCCTGAGGCTCACCTCTATGCTCAAGGTTTACCTTATAACCCGCAAGGGAAACCTTTCCAAGGCCAACCTGGCTATCCTTATGACCCACAAGGACAGCCCGTGCAAGGCTATCCTGCAGGCCAGCAAGGGCCATCATACGATCCGCAAGGACAGTATTACAACCCTTCCGGTCAACCTATGCAGCCTCAGCCGGGGTACCAACCGGGGCCGGTATATGGTCCTGGGGGGAAAATCCAGCCTTCTCAACCCATGCAACCTCAGTATCCTGTTAATCCAAACGTTGCACACCAGCCAAGACCATCTTATGGTCCTGCTGTAGGTCAAACCGGTTACCAGCCACAGCCTGGTGTACCTCCACCAGGCCAACCGGTCTATCCGACACAACCTGGTGTTCCACCTCCAGGCCAACCGGTTCATCTGATACAACACAGTGCTTCCTGTGACCCGTTTTGAACCATGTGCTTGGCCTAAACTTGTCCACCGGGGGTCAACTTTGTTAATATAAGGCACCCCTCATCGGGTCGACCCTCGCAACCGAGCCGGCCTGTCCATCCTTTCAACACGCACAACGACGAGCAATGGGTATCGCGACGAATCAATGTTGCCCTTACAATTATGGGCACCTCGGCGAGGTCCCACCTACCAGCAGCCCACTCAACCTCAGGGTGGCTACTATTCTCATGGTCAATATCGAATGAATTATAGCCAGCCCCAAGGTTCTAACTATCATCCTCAACAACCCGGTTATACCTATACTCAGCAGCCGAATCCAAATGCTACTTACACAGGGCCGACTCCTAACCAGTGTCCATACTCTGGTTATCAACCCCCGTATGCTGGTTACCAGCAACCGAATCAAGCTGGTTATAACACTTATACCCCCTACGGTCAGAATCCTCCTGGACAGAACCCATGGGGGCAAGGATATTCCCAACCAGCGTGGAGTACAGGTACTGGTCCTTACCCGGGGCCAGGTATGCCGTCTAATCCGCCATTTCCTTTCCTGGCTACCTTGGAGTTACCGGATGTTTCAAAATTAACGAATGATCCAATCATAATCCTTGTGTGCGGGTTCCTACCCGAAAGTGCAATGATTACTGAGATTTGGGAGGTAAAGGCGCAGGAGGACCTGACTCATGTGGTATTCTACTACCATCTTTGGTGTTCGTCCAATTCTTGGGTGGATGATTCATTTCGTCTTCGCCTCTTCCAGCGTACTTTGACTGGCGCTGCAGATAAGTGGTATATCGAATTACCCTGTGGCATCTTTCAAGATTTCAATACCTTAGCCATGGCTTTTCTGACTCATTTTCAGTTACCGGTTCGCTACAAAGTCGGGACGCACCTCCTGACTTCTTTGAAGCAGGATAAAGCCACCCACATTTCTGATCACATTCATGAGTGGCGACGTCATCGTAGGCTGATCAAGTTTCATATACCTGATCAGATACTAACTCATTGGTTCACCACCTCCTTTGTTAACAAAATCGCCCAAGATATTGCTATGGAAGCGTGTGTGACTGAAGAACAAGCCATCGTGCGTGCTCAATATCTGGATCTGGTATATTCACAATCCGTCACGCTGTATGATATCTTGCTTGATGCTCCACGGTCTGGAACCTCTAAAGCCCCACCTACCCTAGCGGTGGATGGTGTTATTGGTTTCATGTCTCAGAATTCGAAGAAATCCTCGAATGGGAAGCAGAAGTCCAACTCATCCAATAATTCTACTCCTCCCGCCCCTACCGATTCTGGAAAAACCGCAGAGGTTAACACCGTTCAGGCCAATCCTACAGAGAAAGCCTCCAAGGGGAAAAAGAAGGGCAAAGGTAAATCCAAATCCGACGCCCCAAAGCCAGAATCCAAACCTCGTACTGAGGATGGTTCTCAACGTAAACCGAAGTACCCCTGCCTCATTTGTGAAGGAGACCATTATACCAAGGATTTTCCACGACGATCTAAAGTTAGTCAACTTCTCAAAGGCTCTAAAGGGACTCCAGCAGTTCTTAAAGAACCATTCCCGTCTCAACAGACCCAGATGGTTGAACAGCCTTTTCCATCTATACCATTTGGGTCCCAAGTTTTTATGATGAATGGTGCTGCACCTATCTCTATTGCCACACATTCAAAGGATTACAACAAATCGCGGTAGGCACCTGGGAAGGCAGTTGCATATGGACCACCTCCCCCACCTGTCTCCGGTTCGTTGGAAATTGAGAAGCCTACCCCTAAACCTGTTGTGAAGCCACCTTCTAAGGGTGTTTTACGAAGATCTTCTTACAATCCGAATGCCCGTGCCACTCAACACTACAGTATTGTTGAGGATTTGGCATAGGCGCCTTCTGCTATGTCTGCACTAGAAGTTCTTCAAAGTTGTCCTTCGCAACGGAAGGCTTTGTTGTCTGCAATCGGTGGCATTGATCCCGCCGATTCAAGCCTTCTCACCTTCGACTTAGAGAATTTCACCCCCCGACTTCCACATCAGATCGCTCTTGTTATTCAAGTCGGGATCAACGGTCTTAAAATCCATAGGGCCGTTGTGGGTGAAGGTGCCTCTACCTGTGTTATGTCGTCCGCTTGCTAGAAAGCCATTGGCTCTCCGGCCCTTTCATCATCTCCCAATGCCCTAGAGGCATTTGATGGTCGGGAATCCAAACCCCTGGGTGTTCTCGAGAGTTTAGTGATCACTTTACAGGGGAAGACAGTCAACGTAGAAGTAGAAGTGGTTGACACCAAGCTTAACTACAATATACTTCTCGGCCGTAGCTGGACTCATCCCATGCTATGCGTGCCATCCACCGTTTTTCGACTTCTTAAGTTCCCTCATGAGGGCAAAATCGTTACGGTGGATCAGTTGTCCTTCTTCACCTCCACCTCCGAGAACAACGTTCCATACGTGGATCAGATCCCAAATCCCCCTGACAGTGTAGGACCCGGTCTCTTCAAGGACCCCGTCCTCATGGGTATTTTTCCCGCTCCACCACTGCACACCACTTAAGTTAAAATGATCTCCAGGTCTGATGACCCCTGGCTCATCCCTACGCCTGAGCAAGTGTTGGATTTTGGAGAATCAATGCCCTTGACTCCAGTAGAGATTAGCTACTGTGAAATTGTTGCTGCATCTAATCCTCCACCTCCTCAGCATGCTCCTATGAGCATGCCTCTAGATGTCTATTCTCAATCCCCCTGGCTTGGTCAGGCCGATTCGCCTGATCCTCTCAAGGAGACCTTTCCTTCTGATGAAGCCATTGTCGAAACAATGTCTCTTGAGGAGCTGCCTTGGAGCGATGGACATCATCGTTCCTCCTTTATGCCCTGCCTGGGGGCAATGTCAGATTGTCTAGAGCGTTATGCATCTCAGGTTCCTACTCCTCCCCTCCAAACGCCCATTTTGACGCATGAGGTTCTTTCGGAAGGAAACCTGATTAATATCACTCAAACCATCCCGATCAACATCTCCGTTAAGCCGGGGATCGTTGAGAATATACACGTGGGAGTGACTTGTTCTCCTGATGAGATACAAGTCTATACTGATCTTTTTAAATAATTTAGAGATGTGTTCGCCTGGTCTTACGAGGAAATGCCTGGGTTCAATCCCAGTATCGTAGTGCATGAAATTCCAACCTACCCTGGTACGAAGCCCGTGCGCCAACACTTACGCCCAGTGCATCCTCGCAAAGCCGCTGCAATTAAGGCAAAAGTTGAAAAACTTTTAAACGCGGGCTTTATTTATCCCATCCCCCTTACAGAATGGGTTTCCAACATTGTCCCTGTCGATAAAAAGCAGGGTACTATTAGGGTCTGTGTTGATTATCGCGATATTAATCATGCCTGTCCGAAGGATAACTATCCCACTCCGTTCATAGACCAAATTATCGACGAATGTGCCGGAAGTGAGATTTATTCCTTGATGGATGGCTTCTCGGGGTATAATCAGATCAATATTTTACCTGAGGATCAACACAAGACTGCATTCATCTGTCCGTGGGGTACTTTCGCATATAAAAAGCTCCCGTTCGGCTTGAAGAACGCTGGAGCCACTTTTCAGCGTGCGATGTCTTACGCTTTCCATGACATTCGCCATATCGTTCAGCCTTATCTGGACGACTTGCCATCTCATTCAGCTAGGCGAGAGGACCACCCTGAACACCTCCGCCATATTTTCCTTCGCTGTAGGCGCTACAATATTAGGCTTAATCCTCATAAATACGTCTTTTGCATAGATTCTGGCCGTCTTTTGGGATTCATAGTCTCCAAAGACGGAATTCGCCTTGACCCTTTAAAGGTTGAGGCTATCATCAATCTCCCATCACCCTCCTCGTTATATCAGTTACAGAGTTTGCAGGGAAAAGAAAACTTCCTTCGATGCTTTATCCTGAACTACGCGGAGGTAGCCAAAGGATTCACGCGCCTATTAAAGCAGAACGTTCCCTTCCATTGGGACGAAATTGCTCAACAATCCTTTGAGAAGCTGAAGACGTTACTTGTTAATGCTCCTTTGCTTTGTCCTCCTGATTATCACCGCGATTTCACTTTGTATCTCGCCGTCGCGTTTAGCACCATAGCTATGGTTCTGGTGTAGGATGACGATGATGGAAATGAACATGTCGTTTATTATTTGTCAAGGAATCTTCTCGACATAGAAACGCGTTATGCTCACATCGAGAAGTTGGCGTTAGCCGCAGTACACGCTGTGCAGCGCTTTCACCACTACATCCTGTTGCGTATGATAACAGTGGTTTCGGATTGCAACCCCATGACATATATTCTCTCTCGACAATTACTGGGGGGCAAATACTCCAAATGGATTATTATCCTACAGGAGTTTGACTTAGAGTTTACTACTGCTAAGTCAACCAAATCGTTGGTTTTCGTGGATCTTATATGCTCACTCCCAACAGACTCCACTCCTTCACACTCCGAGGACCATATCCCGGACGAAACTCTTTTCCTTATCAGTACTCGCGACCCTTGGTATGGCGACATAATTGTGTATCTTCAGACCTCCACATTTCGGTCTGAGTTGACTAAAGATGCCCGACGTCGGATTCAGCATCAGTCTCAACCCTACCGCATTGTAGGAGATACCTTATACCGCGTTGGAGTAGATTCGGTGCTCCGTCGGTGCCTAACCTTGGAAGAGGCTGAAAGGGTCCTAAATGACTGCCACAGTGGTGCCTGTGGTGGACATATGTCCGGATATGCCACTGCCCAGAAAATTCTGCGAGCAGGTTACTTCTGGTCGTCCATATTCAAAGACTGTATCGTTGCAGTCCGTAAATGCCATGCGTGCCAGGTGTTTCAGCGCAAGATGCACGCGCCGCCTCTCCCTTTGCATCCTGTTATTACCGTCGGCCATTTTGAAAAATGGGGCGTAGATTTTATGATGTGTAACCCTCATTCGGCCAGGGGGCATGCGTATATAATTGTCGTTGTTGACTACTTCACCAAGTGGGCCGAAGCAATGCCTACACTAGCTGCCGACGGTAAGACAGCTACCCAATTCATCTTCAACCACATCATTGCATGTTTCGGGGTCCCTCAGGCCATCGTCACCGACCATGGTACTCATTTCCGAGATTATATGATGGCCGATCTGACTTCAAGATTGGGCTTACGCCACGATAACTCAATGCCATATTACCCTCAGGAAAATGGCCAGGTTGAAGCAGTGAACAAGGTTCTGGTCACTATGCTTCAACGAACAGTTGGTATTCACAAATCCAATTGGCACCTCCAACTGTTCTCAGCTCTATGGGCCTACCGGACGTCTGCAAAGAGTGCAACTAGATTCACATTTCGGGTGGTGTGGTGGCTCACTCTTGGGAGGCTGAGGGGGAAATTGAGTTTGTGGAGCTTCTGCCGTCTTCAGCAGAAATGCTGTCTGAACGGTTAGATAGAAACCCGCCATTTGGGCAGCACCGTCGACACAAAAAAGCGATCAGCTCACTCCCGATCAACAGGTCTCTTAAGTTCTGTTACCTCCGGACCTCGTCCTCCTATGTGATCAGCGCAATAGCTTGGGGCCGGTAGCTCCGCCCATGTGGCAGGCTGCAATTAAACGAGTGTTAGTGGGGCTTATGAGCTTATAGATTATGAAGAAATACGGCGCTTTGACCCAAAAATGAGTTTGTGAATTTAGATAAGCAGAAGTGCATTTTTTGTGGTGTGTGTACATAAGTGTGTTATTTCATTTGTGTGCATGTGTGGTGTGGTGTGCGATGTAAACATCTTTTCTGCTGATCGGGTCTTCCTGATTGTGTAGAAGTCCATTAATCCGTTTGTGGGTTTCGCGGATGGTGCCTCCCGCAGTACCAGGAATCTTTCTTCGGCAGCCTGGGTAATCTACAATCCTGTTGGTGAGTTGGTCAACCTGCAAGGTGTGTGTCTGGGACGTGCTACAAATAACATCGCGAAATATAGTGTTGTATTAGAATTATTAACTGAGGCTGTAAACCTTGGTATCCGTGAATTACTTGTGTATCTAGACTCACAACTTGTATTCTGACTTTCACGGTCATTAATGGAGTCGAGAAACCCATCCATTTTACGTACGTATACGCGTGTTCGTTCTTTTGAAGAAATTTGACTATATCACCAAGCTCAACATATATGTAGGCGTAATAATACACTAACCAAATGCGATGCTAATTTGGTTTTAGATAGACATTTGCGCAATTTGTAAAACAACATCACATGTAAAAGAAAGATCCATCCAGAAATAGATATGTATATATATAGATATCTAAATGTTTACATAGTGTGTGTCACATAAAATCAAAAAATATACATGTTCACCTTAATACATCCGGAGACGACATGTCTCTCAAAAATATGCATGAAATAAACCCTAGGTGTCTAATCTGCGTGTTGCTCATGGTAACAAGTCACCGCACGCACTAGCCATCTCAAGATGCGGTGGAGGCGACTAGGCACTCCCACCGTATGTCTCTGGTATGCTAGTGGGACATCTGCCAGCCGGGCGTAGTCTGGAATCCCCCGGGCGATCCCCTCGAGGTTCTGGATATACTCTCCCCCCTCGGCACCCTCCGCCTAAGGGTCAGCTGCGGGCTGAGTTCTCCGTGAGATAGGAGACATACCGGCAGGTCGCTCTAGGCCGACATCTGCATACACATAACAAATGTATTTAGAACGAACATGTATTA
Source organism: Pinus albicaulis (assembly GCA_034641835.2). Lineage (NCBI taxonomy): Eukaryota > Viridiplantae > Streptophyta > Pinopsida > Pinales > Pinaceae > Pinus > Pinus albicaulis. The sequence continues at coordinate 1,552,009,010 of CM076580.1, read as the reverse complement.
CAAAAAAAAAATCATAAATGCATAAAAATCAAAAAGATGATCTTACCCAACTCCTCGTCCCAATCATCTCCCTTCGGGAGTGGAAGATCTGGATCACCAGTGAAATCGGTTCCTGCATATGGCCAGTCTTCGACTACGACCAACTGACGCCGTAGCCACCCAAAAAACTCCGGCCTCCAGGACATCTGTTGGCCTCCTCCCACTCTGGCCATCAGTGCTGCCCAGCGAGCCATTCTCGGCTCTCGTGGTATCGGCTCAGCTACTATGGCCCCTTGGCCTTGGAAGATTGGTAGTCGTTCCAGAATGAACGATACCAGGATAGAACCGTAGCCAAACTATTTCAGTTTAGCTTGCTTGCATTTTGTCAGCTGCCTCTTCATGTTGACTGTCACTGCTGTGGCCCAATCAAACAGTGTGGGACTCATACACTCAGAGGCGAGTATGAGTTGGGATTTGGTGGCTTCATGCGGGGACTGTGCTCCTGCAACCCGCGTAATGGTGTGTAGCACTACTCTGAGTGCTAGATCCTCGATAGTGTGAATGTCTACCTTTCCGCTTCCAGATCCGGTTTGTGCCCCTGGGCACACCCTCACCATTACCTGCTCCATATTTTCACCATATGGTCTGCTCCCTATCAATATGGGTACCGGACCTTTGCGCGACAGTCCGGTTAGGAAGTATACGTCTGAAACCTCCAGTTCCAATACTTGATCCCGCAGCTTGAACACTTGTTCATATACATCCCAAATACTGATCAGGTACTGTAGAAGCTCAGGTTGAGCTCGTAAGCAAGGTGTTAGGAAGAATTTCCTTAGCCCACAATTTCTAAGGGCATTCATACAAGTTTCATTCTCCATGGCTAATTCATCCTCTTCCCCATGCTCCCGCTCTCTCCATTCAATCACCATTTTGCTCGGTTGCCTGCATCAACATGATCAAAACCCTTGATTAGATCTTTGTCATGCTTAAAAATTCACTTAAGTTACTCATAATTCAGAAATTTTGGGCGAAAAATTTGGTTCCACCGTTGGCGCGACTGTTTCCAAAACATTCGTGCCAGTTGGCGCGGGCCCTGTGTATATAAAATCCCATTGGCGCGAGTCTGTGCCCGATACCCGCGCCAATGGCCGGAGCCCTAAAATTTTAAAATCCTTCCACAGAAATCTAATGAGCAATGGCAAACTATTAAAAAATGGATTAAAATGGAGTACAAGGAAGCACCTCTTACCTGGAACGAACGGGAATCTGAATAGTAGCTCGGATCAGTCGCAATCGCCATCAGAAGTTTGCACACCAAACGGATCACTGTTGTTCTCCAATGAGGTAAATAGTAAAAGTAATTTTGTTTTTACCATTTGAGACTTATTTATAACTTTTTGAACTCTAATTAGGTTTAAAAAGTCATTTTTTATCAATATTTTAATACATTTTGTCAAAAATGGATTTTACGCTTGCCTCTGTGTGCAGCAACAGGTTTGTACGCAACTTAAACGGTGAAACGAGTTGTATTTTATACTTTTTCGGACTCGGCAAAAACACGAAAAAGTCATTTTGGAGTCATCTTTCAGCTCTTTTCTGACTCTTTAAACATGAAAATATTGCTGAGGCCCTTGTCGTTTCGATCTCGTTAAAGTGGACATGAAATGACATCTACCCAGTATACGTTTACCCCTTTTTCAGGTTGGGATAGATTATTTACGAAAAAGGAATACCCTAGCCTATCGCGACTAGGAGGTTTTCTCAGACATAGTTTTCTACCTTTTTGGATCTAAGGAACTATTTACGAAAAGGGACCATTGGAGTTTACTTTTCAGCTGTCTTTTCAAACTCTCTAAACATGAAAAGACACCGAGTTCTTCCTTTTTCAGACTCGTTAAACCCTGATGACATCGAATTCAGTCGAAATGACGTTATTCGAGTCGCTCCTTCCTAGGGATCGTTAAATGTACTAGGATGGACTTATATTGCAAGAATATGCTATCCCCTTCAAGCTTGTCATCAAAAATAATTGGGGTACTTGCCAGAAATGGCGGGGAAAAATGGAACCAGCATCATTGTCGTGTCGGCAGTATGTCACTCTTGAACATGGCACTTGTCTGCATTCGTGTCAGGTTGGGGACATCTCATCTCATTTTTCACTTGCCTCCATGGGTTTGGGTAATCCCTTTTGACCTCTCATCTGCTCTTTGCCTCGTCACTATGACCTCTGATCTTTTGATGTCAAATACTGCCAAGTCCTCTGATCTTGTGTCGTTCATATGTTCAAGAGAAGTTGACCTCTGCAAATACCAACCTTCCTCTGATTCTCATCTGATCGTGATTCACAAAAAACATTATGTTTCTCTGTCTCGTGTCGATGATGTGGGAAACACTATGGCCCACCTTCGATCAAGATCACTTCCTGTTGACTCTAGCTCATTATCTGGGAAGCTGATCTAGAGACTCCCTTCTAGTACCGTGGAGCCTGCATGCCTCAATGGCAGGTTCTTCGCATTCAACGCGAGGTTTTCATCATTGGCCTCTGATCGAGTGATTCTACGGGTGTTCGACGCCAGCTCATTGATTCACATGTCGTAGATTGTACCTATAGTACCTTGAGGGCCATTGTCATTATTGGTGGTGCCTCTCGCGTCTGTTAACAGCTTTCATCATTGGCTGGTAATTAGACGATGTTCTTGCATGTTTGACTTCAGCTCACATATTCGCATGCTTGAACTTGTACTGTGTTCGGGTCGAGATGGAGCGCAAGACCCTGGATTGTGTTTGTTGTAATCCAGGCTGCGATTTTGTGGATTATTATGATTGATTACATGACTCACTTACTGGATGGTTGCGACCATACCTGAGTCTATTTATCAATCCTCACTGGATGGCTGCGTCCATACCTTGGATCTGGATTATTGTATACTTTGTTACGGATGGCTGCACCCATACCGCATATATATCATGTATCTGAGATATCAGTTGTATTTCTTCACGCAGGTTTTCTGACGGCGGAGTTTCCAGTTGGACACGTTCTCGTAAAGCATTTCACCCCTCTTTCTCTCTCGGGCCTCATGCTTTAGGGGGCATCTGTTACACAGTACTTTTCCACCGTCCCTGCAATCCCTGTCCCACACATTGGAGGGCTCATTTTGTGACCTGTGAGCAGTGACATGGCTTGAAACCACTTTCATGACATCCCTCTGAACAAGAGCTTCCATTGCCCTGAAGACATCTCCTTGTGGAAAACCCTGAAAATGGCCCTTTTAGCATTGGCGCGAGAAGGCAGTTCAGCACCCGCGCCAATGGGGAAAATACTTCAAAGAGGCCGCGCCAGTTGGCGCTCTATCCCAGAGTCGCACTCACTCCAGCCAATTTGAGCGGTGTTTTATAAAAATAAATGGCAGAAGTTTCGTCCTAACTGATCCAAGAACTAATATCTATCTTGAGTTGGGAGGTTTGGCTACGGATTTCCATAGAGAGGAAGTGGTTTGCCACCTCTCATGGAAGCTTCCTTGATGATAGGGCCAATCCCATGATTATAGGGATCCCAACTCCTCTTCCTCCATCTATAAATGCTTGCCCATCTCCATTGCAAGCTAGTCTTCAAGTTCCCAAATTTCCAAGAGCCTTATGCTGCAAGAGCCTCCATAATTCCCGCAAGGAAAATTTCAAGCAAGGCGACTATCGTCAAGGTCCAAAGAGAGAATGTTGTCCCATCCTTGACAGGCTTTTTGAGACGTGTTCTGCTGGCGACCCCTCCGAAGGAGAATTCAGTGTCAGAACTATGGTTGTAATTTTCCTTTGATTGATTATTAATGAACGACTATTAGTTATGGTTCCACTCCTGTTGTTGTTTATAATGATGAGTTATGTCCTTTCTGACTGACATATAGTTGCATCTACTGGATTTTACGCTTGTGTTTATTTTGTTTCTCGCGTGTGCAGGTTTCCCATCACGGAGATCGTGGGGATCGTGATCTGCCATAGTTGAGGAACGGGAGCACCACCTCTTCTACAATGACTGCGTTGGATTCTAGGTAAGCCTTTGTCACTAGTTGTTTTATTTGCAATTAGGAACCTTCGCTATAGCGTGATTGATTGTTGCTAGACCCGGTCTGGGCTAGTAGGGATCGCCTCTGTCCGTAGAGGGGATTTACCTCCACAACAGGGATAAAACCATGACTTGGTTATTGTTGTGATGCAAAGACAAGCTCCTTTTCCCTTGTTGTGGACTCAGGAAAAAATAGACAGGTGGCTAAAACCAAATTTTAAACCAATGCATGGAGATTTTTTATGGATTTTTATGGATTTGACCATCATGACATGACATGTGGGACTCTAACAACTTAGGATTATGACCAATTCACAAAATTTTATCAATTTCATGAATAAATTTACCAAGACAATCAAACCTATGCTAAATGACCTTCCTAATCAAAAAATGAAATTTTATTTGTGATAACAACCTAAATGAGAGATTTTTTGTCAAGATATGCTTCCTGATTACATAAATGATGTATATGATATCTAGGAGTTGAAGACCTCTTTATATGCTACAATCGTTCAAGCCTTGAGAATTATATATATTATACATATGAGATACAAAATGATGGCACATGGAGGGTTTCATATATATGATTATATATCTATGTACCTGACCAAATGTTTTTAGATGTAAATAGTGCCTTGGTTATACTATCTCATGCATGGTATATATGTATGTTAAAAGGAGGTTATCAACAATATGTGAAGGCTTGGATAATGGTGTTAAATATTGATGATATGTCATATAACTCTTATAATTGAAAGTATGGTGTAAATGTTGTATATATGTATTGGTTGAGCTTGGTTATTTATTATGATAACATTTTTCATATATAATCAATCGAACATGAATTAAACATAAGGTTGGATCCATATCTTTAAAATTTATCAATGGGTGATAGTTATGATTGTTCATATCGAGGAGTTATATTGAATGTGATAATATCAGTCGTGAGATTTTCGCACTTTGTTTTGTGTGGCTATATTATGGTTGACATGATATGTTATTTAAATAGTCATTAATCGAATCATGTGAGGAAAAATCTAGAAGATATGTAGGTTCCTCCTAACAATCATATTGGTCCATTGGCGTGTCCCTTACGCCTCACTATATAGTGATTCACCCTCCACGTCTACTCTTTGATCATAACATTAATTTTGTAATTAATGCTCTCATCCATGCTTTGGTAGCACTGTGTTTTGACTATCGCATCGTACTTTTAAGTCATTACTGCTCTCATCCAACTCTTCTCCCATGGCACTTTTTTATTGGCTCATGTTTGAATGATGAAAGACTTTGCATGGGGATTGTTACATTGGATTTTGGAAACTCACAACTATGTCACATTTATATTATGAATTTTAATGTTGCATTTATTCACCACTACAACCATCACCCCAACTTTTTCGTTTCATTTTTAAACCTTTAGAAGGTTGCCCTCCTTTCGTTTCCAAGAATCTGATTTATCTATAAGTAATATTTGGTGAAACTTCATTCTAGACCAATGAAACAAAGTGAGGAGTCAGAATATATTAACTAGGAAACTGAAAATTCCTCCTAGAGCATGATTACTTACCATGTATCTTTTTAATGGTCTTATTAGTCCCTGCCACCTGCAGCTAGGGCAGGGACTTTAGTAATCGAAAATTAGTCCCTAGCATTAGTTTCGGCCAAAACCAAAGGTGAACAAACCATTTAAATCTATGTTTGAAATTTGTTTTCTTTTCGTCATCCAATAAGCTTAGTTCAACCGTCGTTGCAACCAATGAGCATTTTAGAGGTCTTATTTGGCCTCATATCGAGGCAAGATCTCCTTATACTTAGGATAAATGTGCATTGATACAAAGAATTTCGGTATCAATTAACTAATGCTAGTATTATTTCCTGACATTTTATTTTATGCTATTAATGATGGAATTAAGGACATACACCAAACATCGATTTGTGGCTCTGCCAGGTGAATGTATATGTAACTGCCACCTATATAATCATGCAATTTTCATCAACTATGTGTCATGTGCTGGCTTAGCTCTGCTTAGCTCTCATTACCACGGTCAAAGAAGGGTTTGTTGTCTTGGTCTTACTCTCATGTTCCTACCTTGGCGCACTCTGTTTTTTCACTCTAGTGCTTGTGAGTGTTGCTTCACTTGTTATTCACTTGTTATTCTTTAGGCCAACATCCATGCTTATTCTTCAAGCCAGCAGCCATGCTTATTCTTCAGGCCAACAGCCATGGAGCTTAGTGGTTGATTGGTTCGTTAGGTGAAAGCACCTGCATCTACAAACTCCAAATAACATAAACATATATCTTCATAACAATATATCAAATTCAAAAGAGGTAAGTGATTTTTATTTTAGAACTGCCCTATGAACTGGTGGAAGCATACAGGTTAGAAGGGAACTATCTAAACATCCACGAAACAAAAAATTTATACAATATACAAAATTAAATCTATACTAAACACATTGTCTACTTCTAATTCTGTTAGTTTAACGCAAGAAAATTAGATTTAACAATCGCTAGATTTATTTCCGCCGTAGTCAAGTTTCTGGAATAGGGACCGTCAGTGCTAGCAACGTTATTTCTATATTGTGCATTGGAGGAATTGATCCCTATACAAGAAGATTTGCACAAGACAAAACTAAGCAATTTTATCTCCATGGACAAGGTTATTATTATGTAAAATTTAAAGCTTTTCTTGTTTATGTAAACCTTCAAGAAAACTGTTCCATTCCTGTGAATTTTCCCTTTTGAATAGATCTTTATGTTATTGCCCAGATTGATTTAGTTCATTTTTTTCTGAAAACCTCAGCAAAAGCTCAAATAATGTTATAAAATTATCGAAGATTTGGTAGTAGATCAGCTGTGTCCGACATTGTCCTCAAACTCCAAGTCCCCGCCGAGCCCCGTCACAACAACAAAAATTGTTGTCGATGGAAATGTAGTCTTACATAGTGGCATCAATATATCTAAATACATAAATAATGAAAATGCAGTAGTAATGTATAGGCACCATTCGAATTCAGGCCAACATGTCTGCAATTACCTCTCTCCCCACAGAAATTCAAGGAAACGAATCAAACTGAAGATGGACTCTCCGCATGGATTTTCATCTTGACTCCAAGGAGATTGACCAGAAAAGGCGATGCACCTCAGAATATTATTATACAGTAAATATCATGTTTTCAACACCAGGTAGCAAAAATATTTCATTTTCTTTTCCACTTCAAAGATTTGACATCTCCATGCCGGTAATAACCACAGGGCCAACATTTTGGAACTTTGCTATGATTCTGGAAAAAGCATCGATCTGTGTAGGGAGGGCTGTGTTGGGAAGAGTTGCATCGGTGGTTGTGCTATCTCGGCTACAATTGTTATAGGCTATGGAAGCAGCTGGATGATGCCTATGATGCCAGAGAATGGTATGCAGTGAATTACCTATTTTTCTGGTATTTACAGTTCCTTGCAAGTTAAATTTTCACTTGGTTGAAGAATTCAAACACAAAGTTAGATGTTTGTCTGAAAAATTGGCCTATAAATTGCAACTTTATCATTTTAATAGGTGTCTTTCAATGAAGGAGGAGGATCTTGCCAAACAAGAACAGGTTGTTCAAACTCAAGAAGAACTTATTACACACTGGACAACGTAGGCACAAGATGAAAGATTTCAAATTGCTTATATCAGGTAGCAAGGAATAATGCTAAAAGAACAAGTGGATGCATAAAGATGCAAATTGGAAACGAAGGTGTGCATATTTACCGCCATATTTGCGCCCTTCAGAAGAGAGCTGAAACCCCATCTGTTGTGGCCTGCCCCAATGGAAGCTCTTTCCTTTAGCAGTCATTGTGTGCCAAGGTGTTGCAACCGTTGAAAAATTGGCAACGAACTTTCTCAAGTACTGAGTTGCTCCCATGAAACTTCTAGCCTGTGCAGGAAAGCGAGGGCGTTGTTGGAGGCTGGGCGTGCCCTTGGCAGTTTTACAATAGTAATAAGGTGTTCAAAGGAGCGGTGATTCAATCCAAGCTTTTCAAAGCCATTTCAACTTGCTGCAACGTGGGTTGTATCAGGTATCAATTTCATAATCTTGCTGCAACGTGGATTGCATGAAATCATGGCGTGATTACCCACAAGTTTGTCAAACCTCAATTAAATGTTCAGTTTGAAAAATTATTTCTGTGCCTTTACGATGTTGTTCTATACATTTCTTTAAATCTACAATAATATTAAAATAAGATCGTTATTTTAACTAATATGATTAAAAAGTTTTAACTTATATCTTAATATACTAATATGATTAAAAAAATTTCCATAAAGACATTCTCCACAAATACCGCGAGAATATTTTGTATTAAGATAAAGATTACAGATTTTATTTTATAATTTACATAAATCATTGAAAATCATAAAAGCCTTTAAGCTTAAAAAAAACCTTTAAGCTTCATCACATGAAGAGTAAATTGCTTTTACCGAGGTTAGCACAATCATATAACTTGATTTAAACCCCTAAATTCATTACTATGAAACGTAAAAATCTCAATAATAAATCTCGCACTTCACGTGTTTGTACTCTTAAAAATACACATTAAATATTGCAATGTGTATGAGGTGGGTTAAATTTTTATTAATTTTTTTCATAGGCTAATTGCAATAAAGATATCAATTCGATTCAAGGTTTTAATATATAAATTTTAAATATGTGAATCAATGTGAAAGACTAATTTGAACTATGCATATATTGAAACCAAATATTTTTATTTGCCAACTTTAAAAATAACGTTTTTCATTCTAAGAGGTCGAGGAGTTTAAATTATTTCAGCCTACACATTCGTGATATATTTCAACAACTACGCCATGATCATTGCACTAGAAAGTGCACGGCTTACGTAAATATTGGCTCATCTTTTAGTAGCGAGTACAACCGGTTTTCTGGTTCGTCGATTTAGAAACCTCTATGAATAATCATGTTTAACTTCAAAGAATATAATCTTCTTTGTGGTAGTTCCCAGTCACACAGAAGTTTGTGGCAAGGACTTGCTGCCTCACATCCAACCTTGTTTTATCAACAAATTGAACAATATCCAAGTTTTCTTCCTACATGCACCTTGTTCCCATTCTAGTTTTAATTTACACTGGTATAGTCATTTTCAGTCTAAATATGGTCATCGATATTTTAGTCTAGTCTAGTACCTTTATATATTTTCCCCATAAATAAGTTTTTTTTCATTATCTTGAGTCTTTATGCATATTTTCAAAGGCCTTTATTTCATTTTTCGTTCAGAAAATATGTGCATTATAGTGTAGTTCCATTGAGGAAATCCTTGGGCACACAGCACTAGGATTTATTTTGATTGAATTGTCACTTAGTATGACCTATTGTGGTGTAGGATTTCTTACCTCTGTCATAATATAAAAATTTCAATTACATGGGTTTTATAAACTCAATTTCCATTTCGCTATACCCAACAACATTGGTTTGCACACTATAATGTTTTGTAATCCTTGCATTATTAATCCCAATGGTTAAATAATTATTTCATGTCTATTTAAGACCATGATAAATGAATGTGTTTATTTTATTTTTTTAAATGCTAATCCTACTGTAAATTAATTCAACCTTTCGTTCATGGAAACCTTTGAGTAAATATAGCCTCGAGAAAAAAACCACAATGATTTTATGCGTAGAGTTTCAGTCCCTCCCCTGTTGTCGAAAAAAATGTTAAATTTTCAAATTGTTTTATGTTGTATCAATTACTTTAGCCCAAATTGATTCTTCATAAAAAATGCATCAAATTATTAGCAGTGTAATCAATCATAAATTGTAATTGAACATAGAACAATATATGCAGTGTTAAAGAAGACAACAGCGAACCATAAGAGACAAAATATTGGTCCAAGACCAGGGAAAAACCGCACAAGGGGGAAACCCTTTCAAATCTTCTTCTTCAATAGATCGTCATAAAAAAAATTCAGAAGAGAGTAAAATGATCCCAATACATATGCAGTGGAAATATATAGCACGGATCTACATATATGCAGATCTACAACATCAAGAAACATGGATTGAATAAATCATTGAAGCCAACTGAAATCAACTGTCAAATCCTAGATCTGAATCCATAATGCAATCAGAGACTAATTGTGAGCATCTGTGACTTAGTGGATGATGTATGGAAGCACACTTAGCCGCAAACTTAAGACATTATACTAGCAACTATAGCTTCCTTGTCATAGGCAAAAGACTCTATGCCTGCAGCTATGGCCCAAATCAATATGATCTCACCCTAGAGCCCTAGTCGCTACCTTGCCACATTGTGTCTGCGGTTATGACGCCATGGATGCAAGCATAACACATTTATCACATGGCTATAGCCTGAAAACCTCAATGGAAATCCTGTGACTATAACCCAGAAGTCCTGGTTCACAGTGAGCCTCTCGCCTGTGATTCCAGACCCTACGTGAACTTTTTCCGTCAAACCTATGTGAGCCAAAATAGAATAGAAAAACCAAGACAAAAAAATGTAAGAATAAAATCGCTTGAGAAAATTTTTGTGAATGAGCTTGAGGTCACTTCTATTTATCGATTTGATGAGGGTCTGCTTGGGGTTGAGACCAACATGAATAAATCCACATGTGCTTAGGCCGACCCATTCCATTTCACTTTAATAAATAAAATAATTCAAAATATAACTTCCTCTTAGCCCATTGGGGTGATCTATAGGTCAATCTTGGTCCTCTCGAAAAGAGGAATCTAATGCAATTATAGTCTCGACCATTTGATTTGTCCAAAGTGGAATTTGACCCTAGTTGCAAAAATTAACACTCCCTCTCAACTATGAATAATTCCACTTGTTAACCTCTACCCATAGATATTCACATCATGGTGTCGTCATGGTAAGATTGTCACTCCTCAACTCCATCTGCTAAAACTTTCTCAGATCTAGAAGAATAAGAATTAGGGAGAAAAATACTCCACCCATACGAAGAAATAGGATAACACATCATACAGGGGAGCACATCTTCGACCTTGGATTCTCAAAAGGGGAGCAACTCTCAACCCAATCCTATTTCCTACTGATATTCCCATCAATGACTCTCAATAGTCATGTGGTAGAACACTTGCATCATAATCGGCTTGGGTTGTACACCCCAAGTACACTCTCAATCATTGTCCAAATGAGGAGTGGTATTCCCATAAAGCCTTGCTTGAGGGTATGATGCCAACTAGGGTATTCTATACAAAGACCAATCAGGGGAGCATCATTATTTCACCCTGTGAAGATAGGGAATTACCCTATTGTCTAGATATCCCTCAACCCTATGAGCCCTTATATCTCAATTCCTCACCGTGAGAGCTCAAGCAAGGTTGGAAGAGTTTGCTTAGTGTCCCCGATCAATGTGTCCCCTTATCTGGAGGGGATACATCCTTCAGTCCAAGTTGTTCTCTAAATACCAATAACTTTCATTTTGGTAATTACTTGGTGAGAATATTTTTTATATGCTCATCATTCGATATGTGGTGGAGTCTAACAGCTCCTCTCTACACCATGTCTTGAATAAAATGATATTGAATCTCGATGTGCTTGGACTTGTCATGAAACATGGGATTCTCTGCCAAGTGGATCTTGCTCTTATTGTCACAGTATATTAGTGTAGTTTCTAAGACCTATTCAAATAGCTCTCCAAAGAGCTTCCTTATCTAAATTTCGTCATAACTAGCCATGCTAGTGGTAATGTATTCTTCTTTCGCAGTGCTTAATGCTACAAACTTTAATTTCCTTCTCATCGAGGATATCATGGTAGAGCCAAGACTAAACCAACATCCAGATGTACTCATTATGTTAGTAAAATTTCCTACCCAATCAGCATCAGTGTATCCATGAAGTTGAACGTCCCCGGCAAAATATATCAGGCCAAGTGTGATTGATCCATTTAAATATCTTAATACATGTTTGGCAGTGATCTAAAGTGTATGAAGGTGCTTAGTCATAAATTGACTCATGTATTTATTGCATAGCATATATCTAGACGAGTGTTCACAAGGAACATCAAAGCCCCAATTAGTTGTTTGTACTCAAATGGATTTTCTAGATCAGGTTCAACTATTTTTCCACTCAACTTCTTGAAATTCATCTCCATTGGAGTAGCCACAGATTTTCACTCAATCATACCAAATATTTCCAACAACTTCATAACATACTTTCCCTATTAGAGAAATATCTCGCCAGGCCTTTGCCACACTTCAAGGCCCAAAAAGTAATGCATAAGTCCAAGTTCTTTCATCTCGAATGCAAAGGCTAACTGATCCCTCTTACATTCGATCATCAGAGGTTCACTTCATGTCAAGAATAGATCATCAAAATATAGAACCAAAATCAATGGCATTCCTTGGAAAACCTTAAAATACAGGTTGGGATCAGAATTGATTCTTGTGAAGCCCAGATTATTAAATAATTGTCAATGCATGCATACCAAGCTCGGGAAGCTTCTTTCAAACCATACAATGCCTTCTTCAACCTACAAACATGTGTTTGGCGATCTTCCACTTCAAATCCCTATGTTTGTTCAACATATACTTCTTCCTGTAACATGCCATGAAGGAAAGCAGTCTTTACATCCATCTTGTTATCACCAAAATAGGACCCTGATAGGCTGTTGATTAGACTACCTCAGTGTAACTATTTCAAACCAATATTTTAGCTGAGGCTTATCCTCCTCAGCCTGAGAGGGCTCTCTCAAGGATTTATGATATTGATTAATGATAATATAGATGGCTAACTCTATCTTGGTTTTGTGTGTTTGTAGGTTGAAAGATGAAGGCTTGCTACCATTGGGCTATGGAGTCAACAAGTCAGTAGATTCGGTGACAAGTTTTCTGGACATGGAAGCTGAGTTAAATGGGGTTTTTAAACAAAGATAATTCACTCAAGAACATATGTCAACACAGTAATTCCATTACTAAATGAATTCAAAGCATAGCGCTATGAATTCTGAGTAATATCAATGGAATCTACTGCTAATGGTTCAAAGGTAATTTACTCACAAAATGTAGAAAAACACAGTCATCTCATTACTAAAGGAATTCAGAGCACATGGTTGTGAATTCTGAGTAATAACAAATGAGATCTGCTGCTAAACACAATAATTCCATTACTAAAGGAAGTCAGAGCACATGATTGTGAATTATGAGTGATAGCAATGAAATTTACTGCTAGGGTTTCAAAGGTAGTTTACTCACAAGATACAGGAAAAACACAGTCATCCCATTACTAAAGGAAGTCAGAGCACATGATTGTGAATTCTAAGTACTAGTAATAAGATCTACTGTAAGTAATTAAAAGTAACATATAGATCAAGAAAACATTAAACTCTATGAGAAACTCAGATTTGTTCAGAAAAAAAAAAAAAAAAAAAAACCTCTCTATATTATTGGTTATATTCCATAACATCAAACAGTAGCTAGACCAAAAAGTCTCCAACCCTTTGCTAATTCGACCTCTTGCTTCATATATAGCTTTTACAATATTGGATTCTATGATCCATCATCAAGAGAATTCGAATTTCTATTATTGACACCTATTCTAACCATAAAACGGGTTTATTAATTACAAAATGACAGCTTGACTGTCTTTGAAGAGTCCTAATTAAAATAGGACTAAAACTCATAAATATACTTATAACAACCTTATCTAGTCTTCAATTCATCCTTTGCCACCTGCAACCTTATGAGGTCAAATTTGGTGATGCCTCCAGCCTTGTTATGAACCCTATTGTTCCATGACCTAACTGCCCTAGAAACCAGGAAACCTATTTTCTGCAATTATGCCTTTACCTTCATTGATGATTTTCATACCCTTTTGCTAGAAATTTCAACTTCTTGAGATAAGTGTCATGTGTTTTTACCTCCATGTAACCATACCTTCCACCTGTAAAGAAACCAAGCCTTTGAAAGAGTAAAATGAGAGATGGTATGGTTGTACTACAAAATGAGCAGTTGTTTTCGTAGCGCAGAATTTGTAAACATCTCTTAACATCAAATTTCTTCTGTTTTAACACCTGGAATTTCATCTGTGAATCCTTTCCATCCTCTACCAGCATCAACACTTCAAAAACCAGATTTTTTACCTCTTGAAACCTTAACAAAATGCTTAAAACTACACCTACAGCAATTTCGTAGCGTGCTATGAAACTGTTGAGCATGTCTTTTTACACAAACTTTTTCAAAAATCTCAGTTTTTAAAAATTCTCTCTTTTTCCATGATGTCTATAGGCTTTAATAATCAACATATGTCATCCTTGAAATTTTTTCAAAAATTGAAGTCCTCCACAACAAAACTGCATTTAGAAATTAAAACTTACTGTTCTGTTTTTATCTGAATAATAGGTGTTGAGACAGAGCTTTTATCTTCTCACCCATAATGTATTTTTCAAAACTGAAGGAGGCTTTTGGAGACCATGATTTCTTGAACAAAAATATATCTTTTTTTTTTGAAATACCTCTCCTACTACCCAAAAACTGTCTTTGAACATCATGTGTGAAACTGGAAAATTCTGATTTCTGAAAATATGGCTTCAAAGAAAGCCTTTTATCTCCCAACTGGTAACACTTATGAAAAGAGTGAGATAGTTTATTGTATCTGGATATTTTATTAAGAGAAACCTCCTTCAAACTTCCAAAATAATTTCTCATGTGGCCAGAAACTAATCTTTAAAAAGACTGTTAAAACCAGAAAACGGAGTTTTTCTCTCAATGACTTTCAGCAGTTTCGTAGCGCAAGTTAAACCATCAATTTCTCCCACCTCATAATGAATTTGAAGAAACTAAAAGCATTTTTTGTAGCTCAGTATGTTAGGAAGAAAAATCTCTTTCAGTTTTCAAAAATGAGTTTTCAATTGCTCAGGAACCCCTCTGGAAAAAGACTACTAAAAGCAGAAAAATAGGGTTTTTTGCTGAAAAAAAGGTTGTTTCAACCATTTCGTAGCGCGCTACGAAAACAACAGCGTTTTCATAGCGCAAAACGGGTTTTTTACACTGTCTACGCTACGAAAACATGGTTTCGTGGCTTAACCCAAAATTTTTCAAAATGATTAAAAATTTGACCCTCTAAAAATGGTATGAGGTTGTTAAGGTATGAAATAAGGATGTTAGACTTTATTTTGTAAATGAAAATGAGACTCTAACCCTATCACTTAACCCCTAAAAACTTAAAATGACTCAAGACCTACTTGAAAACATGACCAAAAGAAGAGTTGACGCAATGATGCTTTGAAAATTTAGGGTGTGATAACAGTGGCTCCACTTGGGATAGTGTGCCCCTGTGGTACACTAAGAACCAGTAGCTCCAGTGCTGCTATCCATCCTTTAGAATAAAACTCTAAAATTTTGCCAAGCTTTTCCTCAAGATTTAATGGCATTCACCTCAGGCTCAATCTTGATTATCACTGCATAAGAAACTAATCTGTACCTACTGAAAAGATTCTCAGAAAACTTTGAGCTTATTCACACACTCCTACCAGCTTATTCACACACTCCTACCTACCCTATCAGCTGCAATCTCCATTTGTAGCTCAAGGAACATGAAATGTCCAATGAAGCCAGACATTGATCTAATCTGATACTTGAATATCTTGACTGTGCTAGAAGCAAAAATAAACATGATACTGAAATAACCGAGGAAGCATGAGATATATCTAATCTTCATAATGGAAATATAGTTGGAAATCTGAACAGTAAATCTTTTCCATGTAGTCAACTATAGGGTCAAAGAAGACATGATTAGTTTGATGATTCTCATAACATTCTGGCTGTTCAAACTGATATTCAAAACTATTTTATTCTTCCTCGATCTCAAAAGAGAAAGGAAGCAACACCCTCTCTTTGTGTTCTGCCATAGAAAGCTTTTGAAAAGAATGATCATGATCATGAAGACTATATGATTGAATTTGACCTTGTAAAACTTCAAAGTAATAATCAATTTTCTTAGCAACTTCATCCAAAAATTTAATCTTATCTTCTATCTTGCACTCAAATGATTTTGGATAAGAAGACAAGGACAAAGAAAAAATTTCATCTATTTCTTCATTAATATGATCATCATTCCATTGTTTGAAACCTTGAATTGAAGGAGAGTTTGCCACCAACTCTGTTCTATCTA
The DNA here is from genome assembly GCA_034641835.2 of Pinus albicaulis. Classification (NCBI taxonomy): domain Eukaryota; kingdom Viridiplantae; phylum Streptophyta; class Pinopsida; order Pinales; family Pinaceae; genus Pinus; species Pinus albicaulis. Next base: position 1,551,992,826 of record CM076580.1, on the reverse strand, counting down.
TCCATTCCTCCAAAAACATAAGCCAAAAATCTGCAAATGACTTAATAGATCTGACAGGAAAACTTTCAATCCACTGTTTACATTTCCCTTGAAATGAATCATAGAACAACATAATGCAGACATCTTCATGTTTGACTCTAAGAAGCTCAGTAAAATCACAGAAATCTGATATATGCTTCAAAGTCAAACTCAAATATTCACCATTGAAATTTGGACCATTCCTTAAAAAATATGTATCGTTGGGAAAACGATTTGGGAAACCATGAATTCCTGAAAAATTGATACATGCATACCTTGAAACAAGAATGGTAGCATCTGAGTTCTTCATAAGTCCAGTGGAATCACCATGAATCTATGAATTTTGAATTCTTCAACAATGGAGTCGCCAAGGTAGTTTTGCAGCCTTGAAAAGATTACTGAGCTCCTACTACCTTCAGAAGTTCATGTTCTTGATTTCGGGAATGAATAATCTTCAGGCTCCCAGCAGACGCACCAAAATGTTATCACCAAAATAGGACCCTGATAGGCTGCTGATCAGACTACCTCAATGTAACTATTTCAAACCAATATTTTAGCTGAGGCTTAGCCTCCTCAGCCTTGGAGGGCTCTCTCAAGGATTTATGATATTGATTAATGATAATATAGATGGCTAACTCTATCTTGGTTTTGTGTGTTTGTAGGTTGAAAGATGAAGGCTTGCTACCATTGGGCTATGGAGTCAACAAGTCAGTGGATTCAGTGGCAAGTTTTCTGGACATGGAAGCTAAGGAAAATGGGGTTTTTAAAAAAAAATAATTCACTCAAGAACATAGGTCAACACATTAATTACATTACTAAAGGAAGTCAAAGCATAGGGTTATGAATTCTGAGTAATAGCAATGGAATCTACGGCTAATGGTTCAAAGGTAATTTACTCACAAAATGCAGAAAAATACAATCATCTCATTACTAAAGGAAGTCAGAGCACATGGTTGTGAATTTTGAGTAATAGAAAATGAGATCTACTTCTAAACACAATAATTCCATTACTAAAGGAAGTCAAAGCACATGATTTTGAATTCTGAGTAATAGCAATGAAATTTACTGCTAGGGTTTCAAAGGTAGTTTACTCACAAGATACATGAAAAACATACTCATCCCATTACTTAAGGAAGTCAGAACACATGATTGTGAATTCTGAGTAATATTAATAAGATCTACTGCAAGTAATTAAAAGTAACATATACATCAAGAAAACATTAAACCCTATGAGAAACTCAGATCTGTTCAGAAAAAACCTCTCTGTATTACTGGTTATATTCCATAACATCAAACAGTAGCTAGACCAAAAAGTCTCCAACCCTTTGCTATTCAACCTCTTGCTTCATATATAACTTTTACAATATTGGATTATATGATCCATCATCAAGAGAATTCGAATTTCTATTATTGACACCTATTCTAACCATAAAACGGGCTTATTAATTACAAAATGACAGCTTGACTATCTTTGAAGAGTCCTAATTCAAATAGGACTAAAACTCCTAAATATACTTATAACAACCTTATCTAGTATTCAATTCATCCTTTGCCACCTGCAACCTCATGAGGTCGAATTTGGTGATGCCTCCATCCTTGTTATGAAACCTGCTATTCCATGACCTAACTGCCCTAGAAACCAGGAAACCTATTTTCTGCAATTATGCCTTTACCTTCATTGATGATCTTCAAACCATTTTGCTGGAAATTTCGACTTCTTGAGATAAGTGTCATGTGTTGTTACCTCCATGGAGCAATACTTTCCACCTGTAAAGAAACCAAGCCTTTGAAAGAGTAAAAGAAGAGATGGTATGGCTACGCTACAAAATGAGCAGTTATTTTCGTAGCGCAAAATTTGTAAACATCTCTTAACATCCAATTTCTTCTGTTTTAACACCTATAACTTCATCTGTGAATCCTTTCCATCCTCTACCAGCATCAACACTTCAAAAACTAGATGTTTTACCTCTTTAAACTTTAACAAAATGCTCAAAACTGCACCTACAATTGTTTCGTAGCGCGCTACAAAACTGTTGAGCATGTCTTTTGACACACAAATTTTCAAAAATCTTAGTTTTTAAAACTTATTGCACTTTTTCCATGATGTCTCTAGGCTTTAATAATCAACATATGTCATCCTTGAAATGTTTTCAAAAAGTGAAGTCCTTCTCCACAACAAAACTGCATTTAGAAATTAAAACTTATTATTATGTTTTTATCTGAACAATAGGTGTTGGGACAGAGATTTTATCTTCTCACCCATAATGTATTTTGCAAAACTGAAGGAGGATTTTTGAGACCATGATGTCTTCAACAAAAACCTATCTTGGTTGTTTGAAATACCCCTCCTACTACCCAGAAACTGTCTTTCAACATCATGTGTGAAACTAGAAAATTCTGATTTCTGAAAATATGGCTTCAACGAAAGCCTTGTATCTCCCAAATGGTAACACTTATGAAAAAAGTGAGATAGGGTATTGTAGCTGCAGATTTCATGAAGTGAAATATCCTTCATAATTCGAAAATACGTTTGCATGTGGCCAGAAACGGATCTTGAAAAATACTTCTAAAACCAGAAAACAAAGTTTTTCTCTCAATGACTTTCAGTAGTTTTGTTGCGCAAGTTAAACCATCAATTTCTCCAAAATAATAATTAATTTGAAGAAAATGAAAGCGGTTTTTGTATTTAAGTATGTTAGAATGAAAAACCTCTTTCAGTTTTCAAAAATGAGTTTTTAGTTGCTCAGGAACCCCTCTGGAAAAATACTACTAAAAGCAGAAAAACAGGGTTTTTTGCTGAAAAAAAGGTTGTTTCAGCCATTTCGTAGCGTGCTACGAAAACTGCAGCGTCTTCATAGCGCAAAACAGGTTTTTTACACTGTCTACGCCAAAAAAATGTGGTTTCGTGGCTTAACCCAATTTTTTTCAAGATGATTAAAAATTTGACCCTCTAAACATGGTATGAGGTTGTTAAGGTATGAAATAAGGATGTTAGACTTTATTTTGTAAATGAAAATGAGTCTATAACCCTATCGCTTAATCCCTAAAAACTTAAAATGACTCAAGAGCTACTTGAAAACATGACCAAAAGAAGAGTTGACACAATGATGCTTTGAAAATTTAGGGTGTGATAACACATCTGATGAAGGGTCCATCCTTGACTAGCAACAAGGGAAACTATCGAACGAATGGATGTGTATCGAGCCACGGGAGTAAATATATCATCATAATATTCTTCCTCTTTCTGAGAGAAGCCTCAAGCCACAAACCTTTATTTTTATTCTCAATGTGTAATTGATTCCATGTTTGATCTTGAATAGTCACTTTGAAGTCACAACAGACTTCCCATATGGTCTCGGCACAACATCCCATATGTTGGAACAGGGTCTCCTACAAGCTGCAGAACTGGTCCATTTTGTATATTTTTTATTATATTTAGTCTAACTCAGGGGTTTTGGGGTGGGTCAAAGCCCCTAATGTATTGTAAATGGGTCAATGCTAGACCAAGAATTCGCAAACCACGGTTTGCGGACCATTGGATGCGTAGGCTAAAATAGTATAAGTAGTTGAACCTTTTTGAGTCGCATGACAGATTTGGGGAATAGAGATTGATGCTAAGTGAAAACTGATAGATCTGGTTAGGGTTTTTGGGGAAGGACCCCTGTTGTTCTGTGCATGGAGATTCACTGTTCTGTTGTGTGTGGACCCTGCTGCTGTGTGCGCAGGTTGGGTTTTGGGGTACTGTAAGTAGATCTGAAGGATTATTGAATGCGGAAGTATTGTTGAATATTTTAATCTATTGGAATTACTGTGATGTGAATCTGTGATGTTGGTTATGTTGGAAATGTTGTCATTGATGGAAATAGAGGCAGAAAAGACAGACAGACAAAGAAGGCAGCAGATGCAGAGATAGACAAAGAACAACAGCAGAAGACAGCAGGTAAAATTTACAGCGAAGGCAGAGGCAGAGGTCGAGCAACAGAGGTATAACTAAAACAGAAGCAGAAGCAGCGAAGGCATAAGCATAATGACAAAGGCAGAGGCAGAGGCAGAGCCGTTATCGCAGAAAGGCAGAGGCAGAGACAAAGCCGTTATTCCGAGAATCATTACCCCAGTCAGAGGATACATAATATTCCGGGAACCTTAACCCAAGCGGAAAAGTATATATATAAACATATATATAAACCTTATTCCGGGAATCGTAACCCAGGCGGGTGGATATATATTATTCCGAGAATCATTACCCAGGTAGAGGATACATTAAAGTGGAAACATAAAGCTTATATATATGCAGCGCCTCATTTATTTTGCGCCTTATATGCAAAGGTCCAAACCATAGATATTTATATGGTGCGCAATATATAAAGGCAGGGTACAATGCATCGTGGGCCCGACAAGCAATGTTAGTCTTAAACCACTGGCAAAGTATACATATATATCAAACAAAGGGTAGTGCCTTTGTTAAATACATGGCCTTACTTTTGATCTATGCGGAGTATATATATATATATGTGTGTGTGTGTTGGTCTATAATATATTTATATATATATATATATATAAAGATCAAATCTTATATAATGCATATGTATGCGGGTTTATATGTTCAAAGGGCGTGGGCATTTAAATGAATTAAATGTGTGAAGTCTATCAAATATATGTGGGCCCGTGAATTGAATACATCATAATATTTCGTGCTAATGGTTAAAATACAAGGCGTATCTATATATATATATATATATATATATATATGGAGTGGTTTATACACAAAGGACCAGGACTACAATACAAAGTATATGTATCATATTATTGAGCCCGAGATCAAAAGAACCAAAGGTAACAAAGCCTTATATGGTGGGACCCTTTCCCAATCGCATTGGAGAAAAACTGTGCAGCGGAACATGTAAACAAAGAGTTGTGATTGCGATGAAAGTTTGGACCCGATGGATCAATGAACCATAATCGATATGTATTTGAATTCCGGCCTAATCACATCAAAGCATCGTAGTATGGGCATATCGGAACATCCAACCAAAACTTGCGATTGCGATTGAAGCCTGGACCCAATGGGCGTATAAACGGTGGTTAATATATATTTGAATTTCGGCCTAATCACATCATAGCATCGCAGTATGGGCATATCAGAACATCCAACCAAAAATTGCGATTGTGATTGAAGCCCGGACTCGATGGGCATATAAACAGTGGTTAATATATGTTTTAATTCTGGCAAAACAGTGTTACATCGCATCGGAGTTAATGCAGGGCATCGGAACATGAAAATGGAATTTGCGATTGCGATTAATTGCATCGGACCCATCGCATCGGCAAAATAAATGAACAGTGGTCAATCGCATCGGAGTTAAGGCAACACAGCGGAACTGGTAAATGAAGTTTGCGATTGTGATCAATCGCAATCGGAAATCTCTGTAGGAAACTCATCGCATCGGAGAAAAAAAACAAAGTTCGGATGGTGGGCCCGAAAGGGCATTTTATATGTTAAACAGGCTTTTATTATTACGCTGAGAGTTGATTTAAGTTGTATTAAACGGCAGTTTGTATGATTAAACTCTGTATAATTATGCTGAGAAATTAAATTGGGTTATATATATAAAAGGCATTGTTATATATATAAAAGGCGTTGTTACAGATTCGCATGATATAAAAAGTGCAGTTACATAAATACAGGAGTTACACAGTAGCTATAAACAGAAAGGCATATAGAGGAGAGAAAGGGACAAACACAGTCAAAGAAAAGACAAATGCACAGCGATCCTGAAGGTTGAATGAGTTGAGCTGGAGTTTTCATTGTAATTGAATGTAAATGTTTTTAATTGATTTATATTGTTGTGATGCATTGGAAAGTCTCCGGAAGAGAGAAAATATCCCACTGTAATATTAAAATAAGCACCTACAGTTACATTTTTCTGAGTGAGCTGAAAAGAAATGAGAAGGCTGAAGACCAAGAGGTATGACTATCCATTTCTAATTCCTAGAGGAATACAAACAGTCATCAGGAATTCTCTATAAGTAATATCATCTTGATATGCATAGAGAGGTTAGAGAGAGTAAGAATAGAGAATGAAAAGTATAGAATATTGAGGCAGAGAAGATAAGGAAGAGAGGAGAAGAAAGAGATGCTACAGAACAGAGCTGATATCTGAGGTAAATCAGCAAACACTTCTTGTGATAAATTGAGGAAGTTGGAGCTTCCCTATCAAGTTGAAGCTTGATAGCTGTCAGTTGTAGCTGACTGAGGTTGGAGCCTCCTGTAGGTTGGTGCCTGCAGAAAATTGAAGGGAGTTGGAGCCTCCTTGCAAGTTGTAGCTTGCAGAATTGAGGTTGGAGCCTCCTGTAGGTTGGTGCCTGCAGAAAAAAAGTGGTGAGAGGGAGTTGGAGCTTTCCTTTGCATCACAACAATAATATGATGTGGTTTTCTCCCTTTATGGGTTTCCACTTATATCTAATGTCTCTATCTGTGTTGCCTGTGTGCTGAGATGATTTATCAAATCTGCTTAATTTTTACTGCTCTCATAATAAGTTTAATGTTACATTAATTTAATACTTGCTGCAACATATTAAGACTGTTCATATACTAAGGTTGAATACAAAAGTAAGTTGTAAATAAGCTGATGAAAATTTAAAAAGCTCATGTATGTATTGAACTGATTCACCCCCCCCCCTCTCAGTTCAACTAAGAATTCAACAATTGGTATCAAAGCGGGTTCCTTTGTACCAATTTAAAAACTGAAAGGAGATTCTAGGTTCTCAGGATGGCTAGTAAATAAGGATGCTTAAGAAACAGAAACAAAGAAAAATGCATCAAAAAACTGGCGGAAAGGAAAGAAGTTTAGCAGAAAATCCTTCTATGCTCAACAAGACAACAGTGCATCTGAAGACTCGGATGAACCTTCAAGTGAAGAAGGAACCTATGAATTCTTATTGATGGCCATAGAATAACTTGAAGGTCTCCTGCTAGAAGATGAAGAAGAAGAAGGTGAAGTCGGCCTTGAGGGGGAGCTAAGAAGTGCTCTGGAAGATATTGATAGACTCAAGCTGAAATGCAGAAAACAAAAGGACATTCTCCTCAAGTATGTATGAGAAGAACATAATTCAAAATTCCTTATGCAGCTAAAGATAGAGCTTGAAGAAGCCAAGAAGATAGAGGACATGTTACTTAAGCAAATCAAGGAGAAAACTCAAGAACAAGAGAAGTTGGAAGAAGAAGTCGTATGTCTCAGGAAGAAATTAGAAAATTCTCAAACGAAAGTGGTTATAAATTCTTCTCAAACAACAAGCTCTAGTAAGTTGAATGAAATTTTGGTTGCTCAAAGATCTCCTATGATAAAAACTGGAATAGGCTATGAAGGAGAATCAAGTAAAAGCAAAGAAAAGGAAAACAGAGAGATTATTTTTGTAAAAGCAAAGAAGGATGATGAAGCAGCTCAAATAATTCCTACAAAAGAAGAAACTTGTAAGGAGGGAGACAGAACCCAGAAAAATCCTCTAATAACAAAGAATGAAAGAAATACTCAAACAATAGAAAAATATTCATATACCCCTGAGTATGTCAAATCTGGAAGCCATCAAAGGAGATTCTTCCCTCCTATGAAAAATGCCACCTGTTATGTCTGCCACAAGCTTGGACACATTGTTGCATTCTGTCATGCAAGGAGGAGTAATTTAAACCAGAAAAAGATGCAAACAGTGAAGAGACTGTCTCAAACAAACAAATGGAGAAAACAACCTTACATCAGGTATGCAAATAATTTCTATGGTTATTGTTTTTATTGTAAGGAATTTGGCCATAAAATTATTGAATGTAGAAATTATGGACAAAGATTAATGTTCAACACCTCAAGGAGGTTTATGAATCAAAGAAATTTTGTTCATACTCACAATTCTACAAAAACTATGATCAAATGATGTATATGCAATCAAGTTGGACATATGCCTTCCAAATGTCCCCTGAAAGGATGTGATTCATCATCTCACAAAAGATACCAAACAAAAGGATGCCTCCAGTGGAAAAAGAAGGAGAATAAGTGTGACCTGGCTCTAACTGCTCAAGATCTGAAAAGCCAATGGTATCTGGACAGTGGCTGCTCAAAGAATATGACTGGAGACAGGAGAAAATTTATAACTTTTGATGAAAAGAAAACTGGTAATGTTACTTTTGGCAATGATAAATCAAGAAAAATCAAGGGAAAGGGCTCAGTCAGCTTAGATAATGGCAGAGGTAAGGCCAAAGATGTACTATTTGTAGATGGGCTGAAAGAAAATTTGCTGAGTGTCAGTCAAATGTGTGATAAAGGTTGCAAAGTTCTTTTTAGAGCACAAGACTATGAAGTCAGATAAAGCACCACAGGTAAGACTCTGCTCAAAGGTGTTCAAACAGAGAGCAATGTTTACATCATGAAAGAGGAATATGAAGCATGCCATCTTAGAAAACTTGAGGAGTCATGGTTATGGCATAGGATATTGGGACATGTCAGCTTCGATCATATCATCAGACTGAGAAAAAAGAAAGCGGTCAGAGACATGACAGAAATAAAAAGGCCTTCTAATACCATATGCAAATCTTGTCAATTGGGTAAACATACCCGTACATCATTTAAGGCCAAAGATGATTTATCAACAAGTAGACCACTCCAGCTTGTGCACATGGATCTGTGTGGACCTGCAAGAACTAAAACACCAAGTGGAGAATCCTACTTCATGCTAATAATCGATGATTTATCCAGAATGACATGGGTTGCATTTCTCAAGAATAAATCGAAAGCTCTGGACAAATTCAAAATATTCAAAGAACTCGCAGAAAATCAGACAGGGTGCAAGCTAAAATGCATCAGATCGGACAGAGGAGGTGAATTCATAGATTATGACTTTGTAGATCTATGCAATGAATATGGCATAAAACAACAATTTACTATTGCAAGGACACCTCAGCAGAATGGAGTAGCAGAGAGACAAAACAGATCTGTTCAAAAAATTGTCAGAGCCATGATGCAAGAGAATAATATTCCTCAAACCTTCTGGGCATAAGCGGTACACACAGCGGTGCATATCCTTAATAAAGCTCACTTAAGGCCAAGCAGTGACAAGACTCCCTATGAACTATGGCATGGAAAGCCAGCTTCAATCAAACATTTTAAAATTTTTGGAAGCAAATGTTATATAAAGAATAATGATGAAAATCTTGGGAAATTTGATGCAAGAGCAGATGAACGGATTTTTCTAGGATATGCTTCCAAAGGGTACAGGTGCTACAACAAGACTCTTCGAAAAATAGTAGAAAGTATTGATGTGATATTTGATGAAGAACTTCCAAATAATACAGGAGATACAGACTGTTGCAGTCCATCAGACAACCATGAAGAAGAAAACCAAAATGATGATGAAATAAGCAAGACAACAGAAGATGCAGAGCTGAGCTCAAAAGCCCCCTCAAGATACACTCAGAAGAATCATCCTGAAGACCAGATCATTGGAGACAAGAGAGCAGGGGTCCAAACAAGAAGGCACCTCACTGAACAGACAGAAGAGGTATACATAGCCATGTTATCACAAATAGAGCCAAAGAGATTTGAAGAAGCCAGCAAGGACAAGTATTGGGTGAATGCTATGAATGAAGAATTAGACCAAATTGAGAAAAACAATACCTGGGAACTAGTTCCTAGACCCATTGGGAAAAATGTCATAGGCTCAAAATGGGTATTCAAAAATAAAATGAATGAGGAAGGACAGGTAATCAGGAATAAAGCCAGACTTGTTTGCAAAGGATATTCACAAATAGAAGGACTTGATTATGATGAAACATTTGCCCCTGTAGCCAGAATGGAAGCCATCAGAATGTTTCTGGCCTTCACATGCTACCAAGACTTCAAGGCATATCAAATGGATGTAAAATCTGCTTTTCTGAATGGAGATCTAGAAGAAGAAGTCCACATGGAACAACCGGAAGGTTTCTCTTTAACAGACAAAGAAGACTATGTGTGTAGACTAAAGAAGGCTCTATATGGACTGAAACAGGCTCCTCATGCTTGGTACTCAAGACTGGATAAATATTTTCAAAAACAAGGCTTTAAGAGAGGTGGAGTAGACAGCAATCTATATATAAAATCCCATGAAAATGAACTTCTGATTGTTGTAGTATATGTTGATGACATTATGTTTAGAAGCAATAGAGAAGAACTAGCACAAGGGTTTGCTGATGAGATGAAAACAAATTTTGAGATGTCTATGATTGGAGAGCTCAATTTCTACTTAGGACTTCAAATTCAGCAAAAGAACACAGGTACATTCATCTCACAGAAAAAATACTTAAAAGAAATGTTGAAAAAGTTCAAAATGGAGGACTGCAAACCTGTGTCAACTCCCATGATCACGGGATGCAAGCTGTGTGTTGATGATGGATCTGTTGATATAGATCAAAAACTCTACAGATCCATGATAGGAAGTTTGCTATATCTGATAGCATCAAGACCAGACATCATGCTAGCTGTAGGGATAGTGGCTAGATATCAAGCAGCACCTAAACAAAATCACCTTCTTGCAGTCAAAAGAATATTCAGATATCTACAAGGAACAGCACAGTATGGAATTTGGTATCCTAAAGGCAAAAGCTTCACTTTGACAGCATACACATATGCAGATTGGGCCAGCTGTGTGGATGACAGGAAAAGCATAAGTGGAGGTGCTTTCTATTTAGGAGAAAGTCTGGTGACATGGTTAAGCAAGAAACAAACATCTATCTCTCTGTCTACAACAGAAGCATAATATATAGAAGCAGCAACATGTTGTACACAAGTCATGTGGATGAAGCAAACCCTCCAAGACATGAAGGTACGCATTGATGAACCTATCTCAATCAAATGTGATAATACAAGTGCTATAAATATATCTAAAAATCATGTGCTTCACTCAAAAACTAAACATATCCCAATCAAGTATCATTTTCTCCGAGAACAAGTGGCTCAGAAGATAGTAAAACTGGAGTATGTACCAACAAAAGAACAAACAGCAGATATATTTACCAAACCGCTTGCTAGAGAACCATTTGAATATTTGAGAGACAGACTAGGGGTAGTATATATAGATGCTACTCTTTGATATGAAGAAAAAGCACAGTTTCAGGGGGAGAACAAAAACGAAAATATCATTCCAAAGGGAGATCAACCAACAAGGGAAGCATGAAACAGGTCCTCAGGATCAAAAGGATTATGGAAAGAATACATCCAGCATAAAAGAATCAATAAAAAGACTAAAGGTTCAGTGGTGAACCCAACGTGAATCTAATCCAAAGGTTGGAGCAGCAGTGTACAAAGTCAGAAGATCTCAAAAAGAGGAAATGCACGAAATGTTGAAAAATAAAAATAAAAAATTCAAACCCCTTGCCATTGATGTCAAAGGGGGAGAAAGAGCAAGCAACAGGAGAAAGGACCCTAACAGGCAAACAAAGGAAGTGTATTTCCATCAATGCCAAAGGGGGAGACTGTTGGAAATGTTGTCATTGATGGCAATAGAGGAAGAAAAGACAGAGACAGACAAAGAAGGCAGCAAATGCAGAGATAGGAAAAGAACAGCAGCAAAAGATGGTAGGTAAAATTTACAGCGAAGGCAGAGGCAGAGGTCGAGCAACAGAGGTACAGCGAAAGCAGAAGTAGAAGCAGCGAAGGCAGAAGCAGAATGACAAAGGCAGAGGCAGAGGCAGAGTCGTTATCGCAGAAAGGCAGAGGCAGAGATAGAGTCGTTATTCCTAGAATCATTACCCCAGTCGGAGGATACATAATATTCTGGGAACCTTAACCCAAGCAACAAATTATATATATAAACATATATATAAACCTTATTCCGGGAATCATAACCAAGGCAGGTGGATATTTATTATTCCGAGAATAATTACCCAGCTGGAGGATACATTGAAGCGGAAACATAAAGCTTATATATATGCAGTGCCTCATTTATGTTGCGCCTTATATGCAAAGGTCCAAACCATAGATATTTATATGGTGCGCAATATATCAAGGCAGGGTACAATGCATCGTGGGCCCGACAAGCAATGTTAGTCTTAAACCATTGGCAAAGTATACATATATATCAAACAAAGGGTAGCGCCTTTGTTAAATACATGGCCTGAATTTTGATCTATGCGGAGTATATATATATATGTGTGTGTGTGTGTTGGTCTATAATATATTGACATATATATATAAAGATCAAATCTTATATAATGCATCTGTATGTGGATTTATATGTTCAGCGCGGGCATTTAAATGAATTAAAGGTGTGAAGTCTATCAAATATATGTGGGCCCGTGAATTGAATACATCATAATATCTCATGCTAATGGTTAAACTACAAGGTGTATCTATATATATATATATATATGGAGTGGTTTATACACAAAGGACTAGGACTACAACACAAAGTATATGTATCATATTATTGAGCCCGAGATCAAAAGAACCAAAGTTAACAAAGCCTTATATGGTGGGACCCTTTCCCAATCGCATCGGAGAAAAACTTTGTAGCGAAACATGTAAACAAAGAGTTGCAATTGCGATGAAAGTCCAGACCCGATGGATCAATGAACCATAATCAATATGTATTTGAATTCCGGCCTAATCGCATCGGAGCATCGCAATATGGGCATATCGGAACATCCAACCAAAACTTGCGATTGCGATTGAAGCCCGGACCCGATGGGCGTATAAACGGTGGTTAATATATATTTTAATTCCGGCCTAATCACATTGGAGCATCGCAGTATGGGCATATCGAAACATCCACCCAAAACTTGCGATTGCGATTGAAGCCCAGACCCGATGGGCGTATAAATGGTGGTTAATATATGTTTGAATTCTGGCAGAACAGTGGTACATTGCATCGGAGTTAATGCAGGGAATCGAAACATGCAAATGGAATTTTTGATTGCGATTAATCGCATCAGACCCATCGCATCGGTAAAATAAATGAACACTGGTCAATCGCATCGGAGTTAAGGCAGCACAGCGGAACTGGTAAATGAAGTTTGTGATTACGATCAATTGCAATCGGAAATCTCTGGAGGAAACTCATCGCATCGGAGCATAAAACAAAGTTCGGATGGTGGGCCCGAAAGGGCATTTTATATGTTAAACAGGCTTTTAAAAGGCAGTTTGTATGATTAAACTCTGTATAATTATGCTGAGAAATGAAATTGGGTTATATATATAAAAGGCACTGTTATATATATAAAAGGCGTTGTTACAGATTTGCATGATATAAAAAGTGCAGTTACATAAATACAGGAGTTATGCAGCAGCTATAAACAGAAAGGCATACAGAGGAGAGAAAGGGACAAACACAGTCAAAGAAAAGACAAATGCGCAACGATCCTGAAGGTTGAATGAGTTAAGCTAGAGTTTTCATTGTAATTGAATGTAAATGTTTTCAATTGATTTATATTGTTGTGATGCATTGGCAAGTCTCCAGAAGAGAGAAAATATCCCATTGTAATATTAAAATAAGCACCTACAGTTACATTTTTCTGAGTGAGTTGAAAAGAAATGAGAAGGCTGAAGACCAAGAGGTATGACTATTCAATTCGAATTCCTAGAGGAATACAAACATTCATCAGGAATTCTCTATAAGTAATATCATCTTGATATGCATAGAGAGGTTAGAGAGAGTAAGAATAGAGAATGAAAAGTATAGAATATTGAGGTAGAGAAGATAAGGAAGAGAGGAGCAGAAAGAGATGCTACAGAACAGAGCTGATATCTGAGGTAAATCAGCAAACACTTCTTGTGATAAATTGAGGAACTTGGAGCTTCCCTAGCAAGTTGAAGCTTGATAGTTGTCAGTTGTAGCTGACTGAGGTTGGAGCCTCTTGTAGGTTGGTGCCTGCAGAAAAATTGAAGGGAGTTGGAGCCTCCTTGCAAGTTGTAGCTTTCATAATTGAGGTTGGAGCCTCCTGTAGGTTGTTGCCTGCAGAAAAAAAGTGGTGAGAGGGAGTTGGAGCTTTCCTTTGCATCACAGCAATAATAAGATGTGTTTTTCTCCCTTTATGGGTTTCCACTTATATCTGTTTTCTCTATTTGTGTTTCCTGTGTGCTGAGATGATTTATCAAATCTGCTTAATGTTTACTGCTCTCATAATAAGTTTAATGTTACATTAATTTAATACTTGCTGCAACATATTAAGACTGTTCATATACTAAGGTTGAATACAAAAGTAAGTTGTAAATAAGCTAATGAAAATTTAAAAATCTCACGTATGTATTGAACTAATTCACCCCCCCCTCTCAGTTAAACTAAGAATTCAACAGGTTAATTAATATATGCTGCTATGTTATTGATTTAAGCTACGAACATAGTTGTGTTACTTGTTTATGTTGCGATCTAGACCTATTATGTTGCATTTCATGTAAGAATATCTGGAATAGCTGCGTTATGGTTATATGAGCTCATGATCTATTTATTATTGTGAATATCGTTGTTGTTACACACGTGGATGTGAAGGGAATCTGTAGATCTAAGATCTCTGATACAAGATCTGGTCACTATAAGGCTGAACGCAACTCTGCTTGACTTACCTACCCTCTCCCAAGGTCCGGAAACCTGGTTCCAGCACCCACCCATACTACTTCAGGTGAGACTTTGGCCTGTGCAAGAAAGTCATTGCCGAAAGGGCCAGTAGTATAGGGGTTTGTTGGCAAGCCTTGAACCTCCGAACCTGGGTCAGGACCCCTCGAGCCCAAAAATGGTTCCGTTGCCGGGATCAGGAGAATTTTGAGAGAGGGATCGGGTAATGCCAAGGCCATACTGGAAACCTGAAAGCAAATAAATTGATGAATGGTTCAAACATCAAGTTTAGGAATTTGCAATGAAAGAGAACCGCAGTAAGAGGTTTACCATCGAGGAGTGGAAAAATAAGTATATTTTCACAGAGATCTATGAGATCTTCTTTGTAACAATTGCGATCGAGCTCCAGGAGTGGCTCGCAAGTTTGGTCAAATTTCAGAAGTGTTGGAAGGACGAACGGGTCATGCAGTGGACCCACGAACTGATCCAGCAGTTAGAGAAGACTGATAACACCATCACTTACACGGTGGACAGTGTGCTAGGAGGGTTCATGACAGAATTTTCCATCGATCAGTTTGTATCCTACTCTGAAGTAGAGCGAAGATTCTTCAATGGTTTCCAGGGTAAGTTTCTGAAGAACTTACCATTGTTGATTAAGATATTACTGTGCGAAAAGAGTATCTTGTGTAGCCACACCAAATGAATGAACCCTGATCTGGACAAAAGTACAACACGAAGTGTCAAGTACTATCGAACCAACCAAGAAGGAGATAAGTCTGTCTACAGTCTGGTAAAGGAAGCAACTGCGCAAAGTCCTCCCGGCACACCACTTTCAAACTACCATAGGAGTAAGAATTCACCTACACCTCCACCACCGCCGGAAGACGACATGGTTGCACACATGAAGTTGCCGACCTTTAAGGGTGTGGGGGATGAAGACATGGATAATTTTTGGTTTGTCGCGGGATCGATATGGACTACACAAAATGTAGCTAGTGATGCGGTGAAGTGGGCATAGCTATCCCTTTCCTTTGAAGGGAGAGCTTTAGACTGGTACATGGGATACATCAGCCAGCATGCGAACGCGACCATTGAGGAGATTAAGAATGCTCTAAAACAACAATTAAAGAAGCCTAAGTCCTACTCTCAAATAGTGGTTGATCTAAAAGATTTCAAGCAAGGGCCTTCTGAGTCTGTGTGGGAGGCCGATTAACGACTGAAGAAGGTGATCAGGGAAGGAGGATTTCAATATGATGACAGACAGCATACATAATGGTTCATTTCTATGTTTTTGCCTCATCTGCGCGTACCTATGGGTCATCAAACGTTCGAATCACAGGAGAAATCCTTGGAGGGTGCCATGAAGTTAGAAATCGCACCTCGAGACGAGACCCAGCTGGGCATCTAACAGATCCAAGGGTAGCTAGAAGAAATGCACGTGGAGATCCAAAAACTGTGAAAAGAGCAAGGAGCAGAGGCTAGCCCTGAAAGGTGGTGCATACGATGTAGGATATTGTTCACTTTCGCAGCTTGGCGAGAGGTGAAGATGATCTGCGGTCTGTCTCTATCCCGAAGTCGGAAGGGGAGTGTATCGTTGCAGGACCCCCACTGTGAGAGGTAGATGTCACTAAGCCTCTCAAGCTGCGTGAAGTCAACATTGGGATGGAATAACACCCTAAGTTGGCTAAGATCGGGGATTATTGGGATGAGGACACAGTAGGCAAAGTGGCCAAGCTACTCACAGAATACCAGGACTTGTTCCTGAAAAAGTTTTCAGAGCTAAAAGGGATCACAAGAGACTTAGGGGTCATGCATATCACTCTTAAATCGAATGTGTGTCTTGTGAAGCAGCGGCCCTATAAGCTGAACCCCAAGTATAAGCAGAAGGTCAAGGAAGAAATTGATAAAATGATCGCTGCAGGTATCATCGAACATGTTGAACAGTCCGACCAAGTCAATCTGATGGTGGTTCAGGAGAAAAAGACTAAGGGGTAGATTCAGATCTGCGTGGATCTGTGCAAGTTGAACGATGCCTGCATCCATGACCCATTCCCTACACCATTCTCAGATGAAATTTTAGATAGCGTGGGCGGCTAGGAAGCTTACTCTTTCACGGATGGGTTCTCAGGATACCATCAGATCAGTATCGCACCTAAGGATCACAGCAAAACCACGTTCACCACTGAGTGGGGATCTTTTCAGTATACTGTCATGCCGTTTGGTCTCAAGAATTCCCCTGCTATCTTCTTGCGGGTCATCGTCACAATATTCAAGGAATTCATCCACAAGTTCCTAGAGGTGTATTTCGATGATTGGATTGTCTTCGGCCTGGTGAAGGTGCACGTATCGAACCTACACATGATGTTGGATGCCTGCCGAAAGCACCAGATTTCCCTAAATATTAAGAAGTGTATCTTCTACGTACCTTTTGGAATCTTGCTTGGCCATATAGTTTGTCAGCAAGGATTGATGGTAGACCCTGCCAAAATCTTAGTTATCATAAACTTACCAGTACCAACAACGGAGAAGCAGCTACGCTTGATCCTTGGACACACGGGCTACTACAGAAAATTCATTCAAGGCTATGCATTGATTATGGCCCCTATGGAAAAATTTCTCAAGAAGGATAGTTCGTTCTTTTGGAATGATGAGTGTCAAAAAAGCTTTGAATTACTTAAGGAAAAAATTGTCTCAGTGCCTATTCTCATCTTTCTCGATTGGGAGAAGGTATTTCATGTTCACGTCAATGCGTCAGGAATTTCTCTCGAGGTTGTCCTTACGCAGCCAGGGGAAGGAGACATTGACCACCCAGTCACCTTTGCAAGTAGGAAACTCTCAAGCGTGGAACGAAACTACTCCACCACAGAGCGGGAGGGATTGGCTATGATCTATGCGTTGCAGAAGTATCGGCATTATCTGTTAGGAGGACACTTCAAAATTTTCACCAACCATTCAGCTTTGAAGTACCTGGTCAATAAGCCTATGTTGGGAGGGAAAATCTACCGGTGGCTGCTACTATTTTAGGAATATGACTTTGAAATCATCGTCAAGCCGAGAAATTTGAATGTTGGGCCAAACCACTTGTCCTGAATAGAGAGCGGCGAAGAGCCAACCAACCTGGAGGAAAGATTGCCTGATGCACATCTCTTTTCTATTAAAGTAGTGGATTCACACTTCACGGATATCATTCAGTTCTTAACTACTGAGGTGGTGCCTCTAGAGTACTCGGTACAACAAAAGAAAGAGCTAGTCACCCAAGCAGCAGATTTTACCATCATTGAAAGTCATTTATATAAAATGGGAGCTAATGAAGTTTTGTGGTGATATGTTTTGGACCATGAAAGGCACGATATCTTGGCAGAAGCTCATGACGAAGTAGCAGGAGGTCACTACGCAGGAAAAGCAACGACGCAAAATATCTTGAAAGCTGGGTTATGGTGGCCAACCCTGCATAATGACGCCCACAACTATTGTAAAGCCTGTGATACGTGCCAATGAACAGGAAGGCCTTCTTGTAGAGATGAAATGCCCCTTCAACCGCAAATGGCTCTACAAGCATTTGATAAATGGGCCATTGATTTTTTCAGGCCCATCAACCTGCCAGGAAAGTAGACGGGTGCATGCTACATTATTACTGCCACTGATTATGTAACCCAGTGGGCTGAGGCATAAGCAGTAAAGGATTTTACTGTGGATATTGCTGCACATTTCATCTTTGAACAAATCTTGACCAGATTTGGATGCCCAAAGATCCTCATGAGCGACATAGGTACGCACTTTGTTAATGAAACAATCCAATCTTTGACTGAGGAATTCTAGATCCATCATGCGAAGAGCACACCATATCACCCACATGAAAATGGCGTGGTTGAGGCTTTTAACAAAATCTTGGAGCAGGTGCTGACAAAGGTCTGCAACGCTAATCGCAGTGATTGGGAGATGCGCATCCCCTCGGTTCTTTGGGCCTATCAAATGACCTGCAAAAAGTTAACAGGAAAAACCCCCTTCAGGATGCTCTACAGTAAGGAGGCCGTGATGCCCATGGAGTATATTATTCCTAGTCTGCGTATTTTCACTTTCACGAACATGGCAGAACATGATATCATGGAGGAGAGATTAATGCAGCTTATGGATTTGGAGGAGGATTGGTTTCTGGCCAATTTCCATCAGCAAGTTCAGAAGGCCCACGATAAAGCCTAGCATGACTGACATATTCGCCAAAAAAAATTCACAGAAGGTGAATTGATCCTCTTATATGATAGCCAGTTTTCCAAACATCTAGGGAAGTTTCGATAGCATTGGCTTGGTCCCTAAACAGTTACAGAAATCACGGATGGTAGAGCTGTTAGGCTAGCTACCCTGTGCGGTGATATGTTACCAAGGTACATCAATGGAATTCTGATAAAACCATATTGAATAAAGTGACTATATGGCCAGAGTGGTTGCACAGGTGTAGGTGAAGAACCTACCACCGCAGTGACTCGGGACGAGTCACAAGATTGTGTTGGGGGACTATTGGAACAAGGTCTCCTATAAGCTGTGAAACTAGTCCATTTTGTATATTTTTTATTATATTTAGTCTAATGCAAGGGTTTTGGGGTGGGTCAAAGCCCCTAATGTATTGTAAATGGGTCAAGGGTAGACCAAGAATCCACAAACCACGGTTTGTGGACCATTGGATGCGAAGGCTAAAATAGTATAAGTAGTTGAACCTTTTTGATTCGAAGTACAGATTTGGGGAATAGAGATTTATGTTAAGTGCAAACTGATAGATCTGGTTAGGTTTGTTGGGGAAGGACTCCTGCTGTTGTGTGTGTAGATATTCATTGTCCTGCTGTGTGCGGACCCTGCTGCTGTGTGCGCAGGTTGGGTTTTGGGGTACTGTAAGTAGATCTGAAGGATTAATGAATGCAGAAGTATTATTGAATATCTGAATCTATTGGAATTACTGTGATGCGAATTTGTGATGTTGGTTAATTAATATATGTTGTTGTGTTATTGATTTAAGCTGTGAACATACTTGTGTTACTTGTTTATGCTGTGATCTGGACCTGTTCTATTGAATTTCATGTAAAAATATCTGGAATAATTGCGTTATGGTTATATGAGTTCATGATCTGTTGATACTGTGAATATCATTTTTGTTACGCACGTGGATGCGAAGGGAATCTATAGATCTAGGATTTGTGATACAAGATTTGGTCACTATAAGGCTAAACACAACTCTGCTTGAATTGCCTACCCTCTCCCAGGGTGCGGAAACCTGGTTCTAGCACCCACCCATACTAATTTAGGTGAGACTTTGGCCTATGCAAGCAGGTCACTGCCAAAAGGGACAGTAGTATAGGGGTTTTTTGGCAAGCCTTGAACCTTTGAACCTGGGTTAGGACCCTCGAGCCAACACCATACATCGTTTTTTAAAATATATTCATATTCTTTGGCCATAAAATCCTTACAAACTTTTTCTTTGACTGCTTCTTTGAATGAGGATGGTTCAGCTTGAATCATAGTGATCATGGTAGCTACATATCCCTGATACGTGCATGTCTTCTTCCTTTTATCTAAAAGATCTGCAAATGAGAACATTTCTTTCATTATTCTGTAGAGTGTCATGAATCCAAAGTGGTCTCTTCCTGGTAGGAGGATCAATGGGAGGTGGATCTAAGGGATCCATAGGCTCCATGGTAACATCAATATCATCAGAATCTAGCATAGAAGGATCATCTAGAATATACTAGCCATCATTTTCTTCCTTGGGAGGAGGAGGCGGAGGAAGATATATTTCTTTACCAAGAGCTACATTTTCATCGAAAGTTATGTCCCTTCTAATTTTTACCTTCCTTTGACCAAGAATATATATTTTGTATGCCTTAGAGTTTTGACAATAACCCACAAATGTACCTTTTATTCATGTAGCTTCTAACTTGTTTATTTTGTCCTTCAGCACATGAAAGTATATGGGGCATCCAAATGTATGAATATGGCTAATATAAGGCTTGAAACCTATAAATATTTCTTCGGGGGATCTTGTTTTCTAATGCTTGATGAGGTACCCAGTTTTTAACATATACAGCAACATGTGTGGCTTCGGCCCATGGAAACTTTGGTACCTTTTGATTGTGGAGCATAACATGAGTAGCTTCTAATATAGAATAGTTCTTCCTTTGAGCTAAGCCATTATATTCATTTCTATATGGAAAAATATTTTCCTTCTTGATCTCTTCTTTCTTACAAAATGCTATAAATTCCTTTGACATGTATTCCCCTCCATTTTTAGACCTGAATACTTTGATTATTTTCCCTTTGAATTTTTGGAACTTTTCAAAGGCTTCATTTGTGTGTTTAAGGATGTATATCCATGTATTTCTTGAGAACTATTCAATGAAGGTTATGTAGTAGATATGACCACTAATATAATGCACAGGAATCAGACCACATATATCAAAATGAATGAGATAGAGGATGTCATTTTTCTTGTTCTTACTAGAGGGGAATGGTCCCCTTGTTCTCTTTTCACTCGCACAACCTGTACAAACTCCATCATGATGAACTTGAACATCAGGAATACTTGAGACCAGTTTCTTCAATTTTGGAAGAGCATCATAGTGTAAATGAGCCAGTCTATGGTGCCACAATTCACTCAAATGATTGGTGTTATGAACCAATGCTAGAAGTGGCCTTCTAGTGACTTTATAGAGTCCTTTAGATCGCATACCTAATTTGAATGCATCTTTCATAGGTGCATCAGCAATTCAAAAAATTTCCATTGATGAAGGCAACCATCATCACTTTATCTTCTAATGCGGATATAGATATCAAATTTTTCATTAGACTTGGCACATACATAACATCATTTAGAAACATTGATTCCCATAATTCAACTAAAATTTAACGGATCCAAATCCTTTTATGGGATGAGTGGAGTTATCTCCATGAAGGATATTCAACTTAATCTCCCTCTCTACTAGATTAGAGAGGACTTACTTGTAACCAGATAAGTGATGAGTGGCCCCACTTTCAACCAACCAACTATCCCACAAATCTGGTGGAGAAGAACTAGTAAGTGCATAAATGAGGATATATTCAGATTTATTCACAACAATACTTTCATACCTAGGAGCCCTTGACTTATTTTGGGGAGGATGTTCTTCTTCATGATCACTTGAAGAATCTATTCTTCTCCTTTCATATATTTTTTTAGGGTTGTTACAGTGATTGTATGTTCTTCTTTCATTATTTTTGTTGCTTCTGATGTTGTATTGTGGCCTCTTTATTTTCTCGAGACAATCACGTGCATAATGACCTTTCTTGTGGCAGTTATAGCAATCAATATGGGATAGTGATCTTTTATTCGTTCCTTTTGTACTTTGAGAAGGAAGCTTCCTTGAACGGCCTCCTCTTTCCTTCCTCCTTTTGTTATGAATGATGTATGCAGCGGGCTCTCCCTCTTCATGATTCTAAATTCTACCTCTTGCTATCATTCTTGATTCTTATTGAGTAAGCTTCCCAACAATTTCATCAAATGATGGGAGGACATTATTGTTGCTGATTTTAGTAATGAAGGTTTTCCAAATAGAAGGGGTACCTCTAAGAGTCACGACTAGCAGTTCTCTGACAGGCACATTTTCTCCAACCCTCTGCAGTTGATCTCTGAGAAAAGAGATCCTCATAATGTATGATTGAACAACTTCACCTTTTCTCATCTTCATTTCCTTGATTTGACCTTTCAAGGTGATGATCTAATTTATATTTTTGGTTTCATACATGATAGCTATATTGTCGTACATGTCCTTAGATTTTCGTAAATTCCCAACATATGAAAGTAAATGATCTTGTAATCCATCAGTTATAATTTACTTTTTTTTGGAATCACCTTTCTTATACTTGTTCTTGATAGAAGCAGAAGAATTTTATTGAGGCTTGGATCCTTCCTTGAATGTATTCCAACATATCATTGTTGTAAGCTATGATTTCCAAACTGACTTTCCATGCAACAAAGTTTGATGCATCACCCAGCTTTTCATGCTCTTTGAAGGTAAACGAAGACATCTTGACCTTGGCATGTAGATATTCTTTTTGTTAATGAGGGCTTCACTACTTGTCTTCTTTTGGGCTTTTCCTTCACCTCAGCTCTGATACCATGTTAAATTTCCAGATTGTTCTATGATGTATCCATTACTTTATCCAAATTACTTTTTCATAAACAATGCATCCAATTATTAACAGTGTAATCGATCATAAATTGTAACTGAAGATAGAACAATATATGCAATGATAAATAAGACAACAACACAATCATAAGAGACAATAGATTGATCCAAGACCAGGGAAAAACCCTACAAGGGGGAAACCCTTTAAAATCTTCTTCTTCAATATATCATCATAAAACGTTTTCAACATAGAGTACAATGGTCCCAATATAAATGAAACAGAAATATATATTTACATATATGTAGATATAATACATCAAAGAACACGGATCCAATAGATCACTGAAGCCAACTGAAATCAATTTTCAAATCCTAGATCTAAATCAAAGATGCAATCAAAGAATGATCGTGAGCATCTTTGACTGAGCGGATGATGTCTGGAAGCACTGCGCGAGCAACTAGAATCGATATAGATCATATCTACTTAGAAAACCCTTAGTCACACCCTTGAGACTATGTGCTAGTGGAAATAGCTTCCTAGCCACAGGAAAGACACTCTGTGCATGTGGCTATGGCCCAGATCATCCTGATCTAGCCCTATCCACTACATTGCCACCCTGTGCCTGCAACTATGACAACCTAGCCGTAGGCATAACACACTTAGCCCGCGGCTATAGCCTGAAAACCTTATTGTAAACCCTGTGGCTATGACCTATAATCCCTAGTTCAAAGTGAGCCTCTCGCCTGTGGTTCTGGACCCTACACGAACTTCTTTTATCGAAGTTATGCGAGCCAAAACAGAATAGACAAACCAAGACAAAGAATGCAAGAAAAATTTCTCTTGAGAAAATGTGTGTGAATGAGCTTGAGGTCGCTTCTATTTAAAGCATTCATGATGGTCCACTTGGGGTTGAGGCCGGCTTGACTAAATCCACATGTGCTTAGGTTGACCCATTCCATTTCACTTTAATAAATAAAATAATTCAAAATATAACTTCTGCTTAACTGATTGGGGTGATCTATAGGTCGATTTTGGTCCTCTCAAAAAGAGTAATCTAATGCAATTATAATATTGACCATCTGATATTTCCAAAGTGGAATTTGACCCTAGTTTCAAAAATTAACAAAAAATATAAAAAATGTTATTTCATCCTTTGAACTGATATTGTGCCACCATCTCTATTAAATATGTGTTTAAATTATTGGCCATGATGATATAGTATATGTATATATTTTTATTCAAGTCAATCATTATGCATGTTATATGCATCGATTCTATGAATTATAGCATGTCTCTTTTCAAAATAATTTGTAACATCATTTTCACAATGTTTTGTTCAATATATTTCTCTATTCGATGACATAAATAGGCCCTAAATATAGAAACAAAGGAAAAAAAAGATAAAATAGTCCCATCCTTGTCTCTGTAAATTATAATGATAATAATATATGTAACAGGTTGGTACAGCCCGAGAACATGTTTTGTTTTTCTCTATCTTTAAGGTCTATTTTATAAAATAAAATAAAATAAAATTTTATATATATATATATACGAGCTTGAAAATTGACTAGGACAACTTGCCAGTGCCATCCCCCTTCCTTTTTTATATTTTTCCCCTATTGTTTCTTCTTTTCAAACTAAGAGTATTGTTCATTTGTTAATAATTAATTCCACGTCTTTCATTACCTGTAAGTAACTTTGCGAATTTATTCCCAGTATGAGCTTCTTTAACAGGAATATGAGTATAGGTAGAGGGGGGTTGGAGGAAATAGAGATCAAAATTTGGGAGTGACAAGGGATAGGATACCAAGAGTCTCAATAAAATTTGAAGTAGATTCACTGAAATTGATATTGTTTCTCCCCATTGGTGTGGTGAACCTTTTAGGTAAACTTGAGCCTTATCTTATGACCCAACCTCATTTTCCTCATGAACCTATCATTTGTATTCTCACCTCGCCACATGCATCTACTCCTCTTATTTTTCCTAAAAATGATGGTTGGGAAGTTGTCATCCCTACATAACCTTTATATTCAAATCAAGGATGGTGTATTGTCTCATGGCCTCCTCCTCCTCCTCCTCTACCCATGTAGCAGTGCAATATTCTACACCTATCATTCAGCATCCTCATTCTACTCCTCAGGCATCCAAGCAGCCCACAGTGCCTGTTGGTCCCATTAGTCAATCCTCTAAACAAGAAATCATTCTATTATGAAATCAAATCACAAAATAGTAGAAATAATATATCAACGACTTAAAAAGTATACTCTTCAAGGGATAAATCTCCTTTACATTACACAAATGAGCAATTCTTGGATAATTCAAATGAAAAAACATCCTTTATATATATAGGAGTCTAAGGGGTCACAATATAATATGAGCCTACATAATAATAATAATGTAAGGGCACAAAAATAGCAATAGTGGGATTCTATGGGGCACAATAATAGTAATATGGGGACTACATGGGAAAACAAATAATAGTAAGGGGCCTACACTAGTATTATAGGGACCTAGCATGCCCCTCTCCTTCAAAAAAATCTTTTTCTTGACGCTTGATGTTGGATTAGGGTCCCCTAGTAGAAATTTTGGAACAATTTTGTAATATTTTGTAACAATTAGTCTAGCACAAGGGCTTTGGGGCAGGTCAAAGCCTTGAATGAATTATAATGGGTCAAAGGGTATACCAAGAGTCTGGAAACCACGGTTTGTGGACCATAGAGTAGCATAGGCTAATATGTTATAAATCGATGGATAAATCAAGCCTAGAGGTAGGCTAAGTTTTGGATCAATCTTGGATACAATTCTGTGGATCTTTTGTGTCGATTGTCTGGGTAAGGGCTCCTGCTGGCTATGTGCACGGAGACCTTGAGTCTTGTTGTGTGCAGACCCTGTTGGCTATGTGCGTGGGATGGTAAATAGCATTTGAAATTTGGATATGATATGAATGAATGAGAAATATTTTTTTGTGATATCTAAGTGCTTCTGCGTTACGGTTATTGGTTGCGCTTTATGTTATTTTTGTGATTATATTTGTTCGCTGAATACTGTTGATTTATGAATGTGCACATGGATGTGATAATGTAAGAAGGAATGGAAGCATAGATCTGGTTACGATTGGTCACCTTACTTATGTTAACTTGTTATCTGATGATTGATGAGCTTCGCTTAAGTTACTACGCCGATATACAATTAAGGGTTCCTGTGTTAGGGATTCTCCAGTGTAGGTTTGTTAGGGCTAAAGGGACCCACTTTAATTAATTTTCTCTCTCTCAGGGTATAGAAACCTGGTTCCAGCACCCTCCCATACTACTTCAAGTGATACCTTGACCTACACAAGCAAGCCATTGCCGAAAGGGCCAGTATTACTGGGGTTTGTTGGTAAACCTTAAAACCGAACCTAGGTCAAGACCCCTCAAACCAACAAATAGTTCTATTGCTGAGACCGGGAGAATTTTGAGAGAGAGATCGGGTAATGCCACAGAGTCATTGGCAGCCATTGAAGCCTGAACTTGAGGACTACTTTGAAAAGCAGATTCGAGAGTTTTCCCTAAAAGAGAATAGACGTAAGAAGTTGATTGTGAAGAGTGGAAGAACAATTACATTTTCACAGAGGTGCATGAAACATTCTTCGTAACCTTTGCACACGAACTGTATGAGTGGCTAGCAAGGTTGGCGGAGTTCCAGACCTATTGGAAAGATGATCAGGTCACATAGTGGACCCCAGAATTGATCCAATAGTTGGAGAAGGTTGATAACAAGATCACCCAAACTGTAGATCATTGGTTTGATAGTGTTTTTGGAGGATTTTCAACTGAGTTTGCAGTTGATCAGTTTTTTTCCTATTTTGAAGCTGAGCAAAGGTTCTTCAAAGGGTTTAGAGGTAAGTTCTTGTAAACATTGTCATTGTTGATTAATATGCTATTGTGTGAAAAAATTGTCCTGTGCAGTCACACCGATTGAATGACCTTCGACAAGAGTGGAAGCACGACACGAAGCGGTCAATACTACCGAGTTAATCAAGAAGGGGATAGATTGGTATACATTCCTCTAAGGGATTTTCCTAACTTCAACCAGTGCGGGATTGCGCACGTAGAGACTAGTCCCCCAGCTATGCCATTGTCGAACCCATGCAAGGGTAAGAATTCTCCTACTCCACCTCCGCCACCACTTATCGACGATATAGTTGTGCACATGAAGTTACCCACCTTTAACGGTGCGGGGGATGAGGATATGTATTGATTCTGGTTTGTAGTAGAGTCGGTATGGACTGCGCAGAATATTAATAATGATGTTGTCAAGAGAGATCGACTCTCTATAGCCTTTGAAGGTAGGGCCTTGCATTGGTTCATAGGATATATTAGTCAGCATGTGAATCCTTCAATACAAGACATTAAGGATGCCCTAAAGCAGCAGTTCCGGAATCCTAAGTCCTACTCTCAATGTATGGTCAATTGAAATATTTATGTGACTCATAGTGTCCTGCCTCGATACTCACCAAGCGAAGAAAGTCAATAGCGATGGAGGATTTGTTTATGAGGACAAACATCATAAAGAATGGTTCATTTCCACATTATTACCACATTTGCGCGGACCCTCGTAACGTTATAAGACGACTCCGTGAAGAAGCCCTGGAGATTTCAATGATTTGGGAATCTCCTGGAAGTTGTAAGCCAAGGGACAATACTCAATTCCCCAGACTACAGATCCAACCACTTAGAGCAGGCACTTAGAAATTTAGAATATGCTAAGAGATCGAGGAAAGAAGCCAGCACAGATGTCCTGTGCATATGTTACAGGTCGTGTCACACTAAGGATCTTTTATCACAAAATTGAACTTGATAGGCTGCCAATAAAATAAATCTCATGTAACTATTTCAAACCAATCTTTTGATCGAGACTTAGCCTCCTCAACCTGAGAGGGATCTCTCAAAAGGTTAATGATTTTTGATAAAAATATAGATGGCTAACTCTATGTGGGGTAATAAGTAGATAAATGATAAATATTGGTTACAAATCACATCAACAAGTGCACATTGGGCTTACGGAGTCAAAATAGCTTTAGAAAAAACCAAACAATCTACTTAGCATGGAAATTGAGGCATATTAGAGTTCTAGTTAAGAGATACACATGTGAAACTGTAAAACACACAGTCAGTTTTTCCTATATAGGAAGTCAAAGCATCATAGATGAATTTTGAGTAACATAAACAAACACCACTGCAAGAGGATAGTAAAGATGAAAATTAGAACAAGAACACACTAGAAATATTTCTGAATCTCAAGTTGGCTAAGTAGAAATCTCTATAATAAGTTGAAAACCAGTCACTTACAATAAACACAGTCTCTTTCTAAAAATGTCCAACCCTTAGCATATTCGACTTCTTGATCTTTTATAGATCATTTACAACATAAGATAACCTTATCCTGAGCTAGATACATCGAACTCCTAACTCTTGACACCTTGCCTAACCATATGACAAGGTATTTATTACAAAAAGGCTGCTGCAAATATAATAAAAAGTCCTATTAAAAATAGGATTCAAACTCCTTATCTCTACTCATAACAACCTTATCTAAACTAAATTACATCATTTTCCAAGTGTATTTACATATGGTCGAATCTAGATGATAAGCTTCAACACTTTATGACCATAACAATGATCTCCATCAAAGTAGGAAACTATCCCCTGTTTTCTAGGCATAGGATCCTTTGTATACTTGAGACACTCTGACCATCATGAACCCATCACTTCGAGGTTATTTTCTATTAGAAACTGAAGTAACACCTGCCCAAAAACCTCCCTAAGTTTCAGATGTCCAAACCATCATCAAACGGTTCAAAATGAGCTGAAATAAAATGTGTTATGAAAAAAACACAGTTTCGTAGCGCTTTTCGTAGCGCAGCTCTTTTACCCTTTTTTCGCCAAAATTTTGATTTCTTTCCTCCAGGATTATCTTCAATAAAATTTATTACATCCTCCCCAGCAAATTCAGGTCATAATTCACACTTTTTCCCTTCAAAAATTTATGAGAAAGAGTGAAAAAAGCTGCTACAGCAGTTTCGTAGCGCTTTTCACTCTTTTTACACTGTTTTAACTGCTAGAGTCAGATCTTCATCCCTCCGCAGAGATCAAAATCTCTTTTGTTGCATTTCATTTTAGTTGTCTCATTTAGTTCAACAAACGCATTCCATTAGGAGCATGGATCATCTCGACGAAGGGTCTTTTCTCTCATATCCCTCATGTCGTACATGTTGGTCCGTGTTTGTTCATCGAAATCATTCACAAATATTTACAATCATGTTTGGTCTCTCGTTTACAAAGATTCATTTTAGGGTTTTTAGGTCTCATTAGTTCTAGGTGTTCGTTAATTTAGTTTTCATGATGACTAATAATGTCAGTAGGCACATGAGGGAGGCTCGAAATAAGTTTTCATTGCAAAAATTTCATAATCGTAATGCTTGATAATGATTCTTCTTCAAAACTCTGTTTTGAAGAAAAATCGTCAATTTCATCCTTTGTAATAAATGTAATGTAATTTTCAAAGTTTTTTCAGTTGTAAAGTTCTTTAGGCGCAGCCCTAGTCACCTTTGCCAAGAACCCATGCCAGCTATCCCTGCAAAGACAGATAAGAGATTCGTCATTTAGTCCAAAAATCAAAATGTAAACAAAAACAGAGTTATGTGAAAAGTGCCAAAGTCTGCAACATTACAAAAGTGGGTTTTCTAAATCAAAAATCAAAATCCTTTGTATATATAAGATATTTTCATATTCAACAATCCATTTGCAAGCAAATTCATCAAAGAGCCAAGTCAAATTGTGGAGGAGGGCGAAATAGTGTTGGAAGGCCGAGACTGTGGGTGAGTTTACAGGCGCAGTGCACTGGGCGTTGGGCGCGACGCAGTGGTTGAGCATGGCGCATAAGGCCGCTGACCACTGTGTTAATTTGAACTTTCACTGTGCACACAGAGAGCGTGGCGCATTGGGTTATGCGCGCGGTGCATTGGCCCAAAAAACAAAATTTGTTGCCATTTCCCTCAAATTTCAAAATGAAACAGTCTGCTATGCTCCAAGTAAGTTCAAGTCATCTTGCAATTGCCATTGATCAGTGTTCGGTGTTGTTTGAAAGAAGGAATATAAGAGTTTGAATGCCAAAATTATAAACCCTATCCTCTTGTTAAAAATTGTTCCCTTAGGGTTTTAAAATTGGTGTTTTAAAATAGTTTTGTGCCAAACTTGTTCATTCCTCACTATTCAACCCTCCCTCTCACTGTTATACTATCAAAACAAGCCCATTTACCTATCCCTAAGTCAGTTCATTTCCTATCATTATCCCTTTCCCATTTCACTTGTAAAAAATTCCTAAACCCCAAGTTCCCCAAATAGTGAAGTAACTGTCCATTGTTCCTACATTTGTCAAAATTCCAAAAGGAAAATTATCACTTGACAAGACCCCATTGTCCCCACTGTCCTATTTCTCCCACAATCCCTTCCCTTTGGCACATATTTGGCAATTGAAACAAAGCACCAAATTCTCATTCTTCGTCTCATTCAAGCCAACACACACCTTGCATTAACCTTGAGTACCATGGAGACAGACACTGATACATCATATGACAGAGATAGTGATTCTACCACTGAGCTACATGCACCGAGAAGGCCTCGTAAAGGTGGCAAACATGTGAGAGAAGATCCCACCTCATTGACTCAATTGCAGGCTTGCCCACTTGCCATGGCATGTTTTCGAGAGCAGTCATGCTATCAGTATTGTGAGATGATTGCTAGGATTCATCATCATCAGGAGTTGGCTCGTTTGTTTGTATTGCATTTACATGATGGTCAGGTAACTCTTGTTGGTGTAAATTTCACTTTGACACCGGAAACCATCTCTCAAGCAACTGGAATACCGAATGTGGGTGAACAGTGGAACAAAAGACAACAGGTGGACAGAGTGCATTATGAACCATACATCAGGCCTAGCTATGTGAGACAGCTCAGCAGGGTGTTCCCATTCCGGTTCCTAAAGGAATCCTATGCACCTTTGATGAAACTTATTATCAGATACTTCAGTTGTGAGGGCCGGTTCTCATGCCTCTATGCCTACCACATCAGATTATTGATGCATTTCACTAGAGTGAGGATGATGAACATTCCTTATTTCATGTGCCGGAACATCGAGAGAATGACCACTCTTGTGCAGAAGAAAACTCCCGAGCAGCAGTACAACAGTATTTATCACTATGCACTCATCAAGATCGTGGTTGTACATCAGCTCGGATTGTAGGGAATTTCTTGGGAAGATTTTATTTCCTGTGATTTCTTCACAGTTCCTCAGGTTCCTCCAGAGGTTTTCCATGATGCAGGTGAACCTTCACATCAGCTTGAAGGTCACGAGACAAAGCCTATAATTGTGCCGACATATGTCACTTATCAGAGAGGCACCAGAGTATTGTTTGCAGCAGCCCGACGAGTACTATCTCCACCCGGGGTGGAAGGGGTCTCGTTGCTGTCGTTAGTAGAACAGGTACAGGTAAAGGACAGAGGTAAGAGGCCTATGCAGGATGAGGGCCCTTCAGGAGGCCAGGATACTGATTTCATACTTATTGATGAGGATTTGAGCTCTCCAAGCTCAAAGTTGAGAGAGATCATTCAGGAGCAAAAGGTTGAGCTATACACATTGACCGAAAATTTTCAAAGAGCTCAATGGATCATAAACTATCTGGAGTAGCGGAACAAACAGTTGGAGGATCAGCAAACAATCATGGAGTTGCAAAACATCCGTGAGAATCGGCAAGCTGCTCGGAGAAGCCCAACCTAGATGACACCCATTGAGTGGGAGATTGAGGCTGATAGAGAGATTTGGCTTGAGAGGGTCAACATTCATCTTGAGAAGTTGTTGGAGAAGGCAAACGAGGAAAAGAACATGCTCAGACACATGAAGAACCATTATTGGGCGCGAAATCATGTTTGCAAAGCGAGGATCAAGATCCTGAAAGCGAAGCTAAGGAGGGCACTAAAGCATCGCAAAAGGCATGATAGACTCCAAATTTTGGTCGAAGCTTCTTTGGCCCAACATAGTGCTTTATGGTGGAAATTCAGCCCAAATTTCAAGAAATTTTGGAAAATTTTTGTCAATTTTGATTTTTTTTGGCCTAAACACAGATTTTTCCGCCCGACGCGTAGCGCCAGTTGGCGCGCGCTTATAATTGGCAGCTCTTCAGGAGGAAAAATTTGCATTTCTAGATTTTTCATCAAAATTTATGCATGCCTATGGATTACCTAAGAATTTTGACAACTTTTGGGTTGCCTAAAGGGTCAAAAACACCCTAAAAATGGCCTTTCTGCCACTTTTTGCACACACAGGAAGAAATGTTGGGAGATTTGATTTTTGGAGGGGAAAATGGCAACCAAATCTAGAAATTCCACTTGGGTTGGAAAGTAGACAGGTAGGGATTTCCAAAGAGCTATCCTGTGCTCAATTTGGACTTCGGGAAGACCATTAAAATCAGCCTCAAACTTGTGCTACACATAGAGATTTCCGGCGCGGCGCATAGGGAAATTTGGCCTATTTTTCACTCAGCAGCTTAGAATTTCGCCTAGTTTTGGCTAGTTTGACTTTTTCATGTAACTCTTGATGTAACTTGATGTAATTTCATGACTTTGATGTAATTTTGGCACATTTTTACTCATTCTAGTAGATTCATTCACCAAAAAGTGAAATGTAAGTGAATGAATTAGTTTCCTATCATATAGAGGCAAGTTGTTTCATTGCCTATTTTCCAGTTCTTAGTTTAGATATGGTTGAAACACCTTCTAGAATGGTGAGCTCGACCCCTAGAGGCATGGGGATGAGTTAGGCTTGTCTATATCTTGTAATTCATCAGTCATTTTCAGGGTTGGACACTTGGGATTGCTTGGCACTTCATTGTACATTTCATCTCTGCAATTTTGGCAAAGGAATAGACCAGGGTTTGAAGCACTCTTTGGGATCCATGTGGCTCTGTGTTTTGATGGTGTGTTTCTCTATGTGACTGTAAGTTCATTGATGTTTATGTGTATCATTTCCCTTCTCCTTTCTTCTTAAATTAAACAAATGAGTGATAAAGGTGGAATTCATTAGATTGCTTTGCTCTACCTTTAGTTTTGTTTAATTTTCCATGTTTTCATCTGTTTGAAGAGGATTATTGAAACCCTCTTTCCCTCTTCAGCTCCTCACCGGTCTTAACTATCCATTCATTCAATTCAAAGCATCAAAACAATTGCCTTCCTTGCCCCATTCAGAACTCTGCAAAAACTAGGCCTTATCCCCGGATCCAAAACTGCCTTTCCTTTTGATCCAACAAAAACCCCCAAAATCAAAATCAAACTCCTTTACTTATATACCTAGCCTAAAATTAGCCTTTATTTCAAGTCATCTCAAGCCCCATCGATTATTTTTGTTGATATTTACCCGGAGAGAGCCCTCTCCTGATCTGGTAGGGCTAGCTACCAGACTGAGCATGGTTTGATGTTACCCTGAACTCTGCCTTCTTTCAGCCTGAGGTAGATTTAGGCAATAACATGCACTACGAAATCGTTAAGTGAAATGTACTTTTGTCCACTTTTTCAATGAAAACTGTAAAAATGTACCAAAACTCAAAATAACACCGGGGTTCATCAAATCAAAAAAGTCATATGTACTAAAAAACACAGTTTTCATGAGGTTCCTTCTTAATTTTCACTTGATTTAACTTTTGACTTTTTAATGATTGTCATTCTACACCTTTGTTATTTAAATCATCCTGAGTCAATTTCAGCTGCTATTCCAAGTCTTCCATTTGATCTCTAAGTCTTTTATTACTGGCTCTCAAGTGAGTATTGATTACTCTGACAAATTTAGCCTCCTTGATGGCTGGAACTGTCCATGTGAAAGACTGTTCTGCACTGCTTGGGGTTTCAGAAATAGAACCAGTTTGACCCTCCCACAATGCCTTCATTCTTTTGAATTCTTCTTTTTCAATACTATGCTTCCTGGCCCTCTTTCTCATCATAGCAATTTTTTGGTTTACTAATCTCAATTTCTCCTCAAGATGTTGACACTCTGTCATTTCTTCTTTTCCCTTCATTGTTTTGTTGGCTACATGCTCTACTATTGGTGATGAGAGGTCAACCACTTATTCAGGGACTTTAGCTATTTCAATAGGTTCTTGG
Source organism: Pinus albicaulis (assembly GCA_034641835.2). Classification (NCBI taxonomy): domain Eukaryota; kingdom Viridiplantae; phylum Streptophyta; class Pinopsida; order Pinales; family Pinaceae; genus Pinus; species Pinus albicaulis. The sequence goes on along the minus strand of CM076580.1, from coordinate 1,551,958,902 downwards.
ACTTTTTTGCTACCTTCCTTCAATTTCTTAGCATTCCTCGTTAAAGGTTTCCTTGCTTCAAAGATAAAGGCTACATTTTCACCCTCAAATTCAAGCTTCTTTGCAGTCTTAACCTTTTTATGTTTGTGTTCATCTACTCTAATGAAGTCAACTTGCACGATGGGTGTCTCTTCTATGTCAATAGCATGTAGGATGTCATCTAAATTTCCCTTAATAACTGGGCTATCCTCTGAGAATGAAACAATTGTCTTTCCTTTTGATGCCACTGCTTTGTTTCTTGTCACTCTTGTGCTTTCTTGCTTGCTGACATCCTTTTTCTGTTTTTCCTCTTTGATATTCTTTGACCTCTCTTTTGCAGGTGATGGAGTTGGTGAAATAAGCACTTTTGTCTGCTCTGTCTTTTTCTCAACTTGTTTCCTTGGTTTCAGTTTTGCAAATTCCTCTGGTTTTGCAACCATGGGCTGACTAGACTCTGCTACTAGTGGTGAAGGAGTTCCTTTAGTTTTAGGGTTTCTAGCTGGGGTTAGTGTTTCCAGCTCAAAACCATTCATTAACAAAAAGGAAGACCAATCCTTGCCTATCTTTTGAAGCTCATTCAAAATCAATAACCTCATCAAACCATGATGAAACAAAGATATTTCACAACCATCAGATTTGGCTTTTACTTTATCATCCATTTTGGAAAGACTCCTATGCATATAAAAGGGAAAATCGAGTGAGATCTTACCAGTGAAATACAAAATTAGTTTGAAATGATATGTTTAGACCTTATGGTATCTGCCTTCACGTGTAAAGTATCTCTGAATGTTAAACAGAAGCTTTGCATAGGTGTCTTTAATGCAGCTTCTAGGTATTGTATTATTGAGGTCCATATTTGCATACTCAGGTTTCATGAATTCCTTGCATGGATCCATGTCAAATTTAAAACCTTTGAACCAAGTTTCTTGCCCCCCTTGGTATTTCTATTACAGAAGCAATAATCTCTAGTGTAATTTGCACATTTAGCATCCCAACCTTGGTAGTTGTTCCATTGAAGTGCAAAGAAAATTCATTAGACACCTGCATGTGGCAACCCTATAACTTTTCACAAAATCAGATACAACCTACTCTGCTGAATGCCTCCATCACTGTTTGGTCTTCAATTATGGCATTCATATTTTTAGGCTTATATCTTAAGTAGTGTCCCCCTCTGTGGACTTTCTTTTCCTCTGCCATGCTTCTCAGAAAAACCTGTTAGCTTCACTTGAATATATGAAACAACCTCGCTTGAATATATGAAACAGCCTCGCTTGATTAGGATATATCGGCCTTGCTTGATTAGGATGAAGATAACTTTTGTATAGAACAACCAAAGGTTTGGCTTGACTACTTCAGAGCTCAGACACTCAAATGGAGGCAAATGAAACTAGAATGACCAAATTACGCAAGATTTTGAATTTGAAATGTCATTTCATAACTAAATGATACCTCATTCATACCCTATCATGAAAATTATGACTGTAGGATGGGTAAGTACATTAAATATCATCACTAACTGACTCATCATACCACTAGCCTATCATTTCCCAACGGATTCTGACAAATTTCAGCTCAATTGACAAGACAGTTAAGAAACCGCGCTTTCGTAGCGCCCATAGTGTATTTTTCCCAATTTGCGCTACGAAACTATTAGCACTTTCGTAGCGCAAATCAAATTTTTTGAACTAACGGCGCTATGAAAACGTGGATTCTTGGCTAATTGCACAGTTTTAACCCGAAACCTTATGGAATGACTCCTAAATGGAAAATATGAATATTTGACCATGAATGGACCTGTAAAAGAGTTTATTTGTACTTAATGATGACCTTTGGACTTGTGAAAATCTAACCTACCCTTAACCAAATCCTAAAATGACTTCTAAACCTATTTCGAAATCATGATAAAAAATAGAGTTAACCCAATAATGTTTTGAAAATTTTTGGGTGATAACAGTGGCTCCACTTGGGATAGTGTGCCCCTATGGTACACTAAGAACCAGTAGTTCCAGTGCCGCTATCCATTTTCTTGACCAAAATAGAAAAACTTTGAAATTGACAAGATTCCTCCTCATGCTCTAATGGCCTTCACCACGGGCTCAAGCTTGTTGATTCAGTTTGTCTTTATTAGCAGAAAAAACTCATAAAATGGAATATCTACAATGACATGAATGATCAATCAGATTTTAGGAAGAGTAATGCTTTAAAAACCTGGCATTGACAGGTCCTCCAGCATATGGTTTTCCATCCATCTCTTGCAGTATATAATTATTGTTCCCATGAAAAGCAGCTATCTAGAAAGGACCTTTCCACAAGTTCTCAAACTTAACATGTTTTCCTTTCTCTTCAATTCTGGTCTCCCATTTCAACACTTCATCCTGAATTTGAAAACTTTCCTCCTTTATCTTTTTATCAAATGTCCTCTTGATTCTGTTTTGAGATTGTTGATTGTTGTTATACACTTCATTTCTCTTCTCCTGTAGAGCTATTAGTTGATTGATTCTCCTCTGGACTGCATTTGGTTCCTCTTCTAACCCTTGAATAAGCTTCATGACGGGTACCCCTAGATATGTAGGAAAAATAGCCTCAGCTCCATATACCAACTCATATGGTGATGTTCCAATTGACCTTTTTGTGCATATCCTATCAGCCCATAAGGCATACTTCAGCTTCAAATGCCAAGCCTTCTTATTCTCCTGCAACACCTTTCTAATGATCCTCACAAGACTCTTGTTAGAAGATTCAGCAAGACCATTCCCTTACGGACAGTATGCAGTAGAATGCCCAAGAGCAATATGATATTGATGACAGAAATTATCAGCTTCTTAGACTTAAATGCCTGTGCATTATCAGTTATAATCTTCAAGGGGAAACCAAATCTAGACAAGATATTATTTTCTAAAAAAGAAATAATCACATAATCATTTTCTTGCCTAGTTGGGATTACTTCAATCCATTTGGTGAATTAATCAGTTGCTATAAGAATCCAGTTATGTTGACCTAATGATGTTGGATGAATCTCTCCAATAAAATCTAGCCCCCACTGCTGAAATGGCACTTCAACATAGATAGGCATTAAAGGTAAAGGTACAAGTTTCTTCTTACCCTCAAAAGTCTGGCATTCATGGTAGGCAGCAATCTTTTTGTATACATCCTTAAAAATTGTAGGCCAGTAATACCCTGCTCTAAGAATCTTGTTCACTATAGCCTTCCAATAATGATGACCTCCGCAATCTCCTTTGTGGAACTCCTCAATTACTTTATCAGCCTCCTCTTCCAGCAAAAAATTCAGCAAAATTCCACCGGTATCTTTCCAAAACAGATTTATGTCAAAAATAAAATATCTCAATGATTTTAGCTTAACAAACCTTGCTTTAGACTTTGTTAGATCAGCAGGTGATTTATGATGTTGTAGGACAAAAACAACCTCCTTTTACCAATCTGAAGTGATGTATTTTTCTTCAATAGGGACTAGTTCTTCTTCCTCATCTGAAATTTTTGATATTTCTGCAATTAAATTTATGTCGAGACAGTCAAATTTTGACTGCGCCATCAGCTTTTCTAGGCCTTGCCCCTTGACCAATTTTTTTGTCTTAATCTCTATATCATACTCCAGCAATTTAGCAATCCATTTTCCCCTCTTACCATCAGGATCAGCTTGAGTGAGGATGTCTTTCACAACAGTATTAGGAACAAAAGCCACAATATGTGAATGCAGAATATAAATTCTGAAATATTTGATAGCCTTAACCAAGGCATAGGCTTGCTTCTCTAAGATATTATATTTCAGCTCAGAGTTGGCTAATGTCCTACTAAAGAAATAAATCTGATGCCCAATACCTTGATGTCCCTTTTGTAGCAAAAATCCAGTGATAGTATTCTCTGATGCAAAAGTAAAAACCAGAAATTCCTCTGAGAAATCTGGACTAATCAATACCGGTGCTTGGGTAAGTTCCCTTTTAGTCTCCTCAAATGAGTGTCTTGCTTCTGCTGTCCACTTAATGTCAACTCCCTTCTTCAGCATCCTTGTTATTTCCTTCACAATCTCAGCAAAATTAGGAATAAATCGCCTTACAAAATTTACCTTTCCAAGGAAAGATTGAATCTCCTTCCTGCTTCTTGGAAAATCCACCTTCTGAATTGCATTGACCCTGTTTGGATCAATCTTAATCCCATCTTTAGAAATTATGTGTCCAAGTAATTTACCTGAAGTTAAAGCAGAAATAATTTTGGTGGGATTTAGAGAGATGCCAAACCTTCTACACTTCAGCGGAATTCTTTCTAGGTGTTTCAAGTGATCTTCTTCCCTCCTTAAGAAGATTTTTATGTCATCAAGACAAACAACCACCATCTTGTCCTTCTCTTCAGAAAAAGCAATATCCATTGCCCTCTGAAAGGTAGCTTCTACATTCATGAGACCAAATGGCATCTTGGCGTACATAAAAGTACCCCATGGTGTAGTAAAGGTTGTTTTTTCCTGATCATCAGGATGTACAAGGATCTTATTATAACCTTAAAAACCATCAAGCATAGACATTCTTTGAGAACCAACAATAGTTTGCAAAATTTGGTCCATCTTCGAGAGAGGATACTTGTCCTTTAGAGAGGCTTTATTCAAATTTCTGAAGTCAATACATATTATGATTTCTCCACTCTTTTTCCTAACTGGAACCAAGTTTACAAGCCAATTTGAAATTTTGATTAGGAAAATTGTTTTGGCATCAAAGATTTTTTTGACCTCTTTCTCAATCAATGGCATGAGAAGTGGAGTGATCCTCCTCAACTTCTGCTTGAAAGGCTTTTCATTTTCTTTTATGGGAATAGTATGCTGAATAATGGTAGGGTCATATTCTTTCAAATCGGCATAATTCCAAGAAAACACATCTATAAATCTCTTCATCATTTCAATATACTTAAACTTCATATCAGCTGAAAGAAACTTTGAAAGTTTAATCATTTTGGGCATAGCTATTGTACCAAGGTTACAGCTCTCAACTTCTTCATCATCGGCTTGTATCTTAGGTGATTTAAAAACATCATTCTAATCAAAAAGATTTTCAAGAGGTATGAGTACCTTTGGTATAGAATTGTTCTTTAGTTGCAAAACTTCAGTTTTTCCTTTAGACTCAGCAAGCATATTTTGCTGATCTACTTGTATATTTTCAAACTCTTCTTTCAGCTCAATAAAGTTCTTCACTTGTTGATCATTCTCAAAAACTTTCCAATTATTAATATTATCATGGATAGCTGGTCTATGGTGAATCTCAACCTCATATTTTTCTGTGGAATGCATAGGAATAATGAAAAGACTTGCAGAAACAATAAGAGAATCAACAATGGAGTTTTGTTCTCTAGTTTTGACCATGAATGAATAATCTTGAAAGTTTTCCAACATGTCCAAAAATTATTTTCTATATGCCCTCATCCTTATATATTTTGTTTGATAAACACCTTCAACCTGTTTAATGACTAACTCTGAATCTCCAAAAATAGAAATGTTTTGAGCACGCATTCTTTTCAAAACCTCTAGGCCCAAAATCAAGTATTCATACTTAGCCATGTTATTCGTGCAATCAAAGTTCAATTTATAGGAAAATAACTTACTCTCATCACTTAGAATTTTGATCCAAATCCCTGCTCCTTCTCCTTCTCTGCCTATTGATCCATCAAAATGCAATGACCACCACCCTTCCACCTCCTTATCACTAATTTTCTGATCTTTTGTTTGCTGATTTTCATACTACTGAATTTCAGAACTCTGATTTTCTGATTTCCTCTCCTCTTCTGCTTCATTAGTCAACTCATTGAAAATAATAGCAGAACCAATTTCAGTATCAAGAGCATAAATTGGAAAATTTTGGGGTTTGTCTTTACTACTCACCATGTAAGCCATTCATGTCTCTCGATACATTCTTCTTTGCTCACCAAAAACAGGAATGGTAGCATAAGTAAGGTCCATCTGCATTGTACCTTTGATTTTCACTGCCCATGACCTTGACAACAGCATACCAAACTTCAGTGGAATGTTTGCTACCACCATTTCCATGACCACAGTTTTAGCAGGAATTTGTGTTAGACCAACAACAACATCCTTGATTAAACCAATGCATTGAACTCTTTTCGAATCGAAAGAAAACGAGTCTTTATATGGCCTAGTTATTTCTAACCCCATTCTTTCCATGATTAATTTTGGCATAAGATTGTGAGAGGCCCCTGAATCCAACATAGCATTATGCAATGTCATATCGTGAATGCTAAGGCTCACATAAAAAGGAGGCACCTCCTCATTTTGTTCATCTTCTAGTCTTGGACCCAAGTATAGTTGGATGATATTCTAATACATTCAATATATCAGCAACTCCTGGTTGTGAATTCAAAATTTTAACAATCCTGCTTCTATATTCATTTACCTTAAGAATCTCAACAAATGGGACTGATATTTTAATCTTAGAAATTTCATTCTCAAGGCTAAAAACAGAAACAGATTTTTCAGCCTCTTTGATAGGAGGAATGGCTAGTGTATCTTTCTTACCTTTAGCAACCTTAGGAGCATCTTTCTTAGGCTGTGTTTTGTTTGCAATGATAGGCACATTTCTATTTCTGAGATTGTATTGTTTTTGCATCTCAAAAATAGCATTTTGATACCCCTTTAGATAATCTGATGTTTCCTCTCCATGATTATTTTGGTCTGATTGATCATGTTCTTATTTTGTGGTCTGATTGATCATGTTCTTCTTTTGTCAAGAAAATTACAGACATTTACTCATCAAAATAGTGAATAGACTCTTCAGCAATTTCAGGATCATCTTCTTCATCAACCAAGTTTTGTTGGAAAGGAGGTCTCACTGGAGGATCAGGCTGCTAATTTCTATTTTCCCTTGGCCTTTGATGATTCTAAGGTCCCCTAAACTGAGGGTTTCTAAATTGAGGTTCATGTTGTGCAGGAGGAGAAAAGGTATTCCCAAGGGCCAACCTATCCATCAACTTTTCCATTGTTTTCATCATTGAATCCAACTTATCCTGAGAGGTAGAGGAAGAAGGATTTTCTTCTTATTTCAACTTAGTCTTGCCCATTTTTTACTTTTTAGTAGCTATCAAATTTACCTCCACCTTCACTGCATCGTTTTTCATTTCAGCAAGTGAAGGGGATTCTCTTTCTCTTAGCAATATAGAAAACTCATAATCAAAAGCTTCAACATATCTCATCTGAGCTAAGGCTTGTGGTGGTTTCAAATGGGCAGGGATAGAGTCATACATCTTGTTAAACCTTTTTGAAAAGTTTTGAACAGATTCATCAGCAGCTCTCTTCAGAGTGCTATACTCGGTAAGGGCTTGTATTGGATTAGTTATATTTCCCCATTTTCTCAAGAAAGTATCTTCAAACTCATTCCAATTATGAATTCTTCTAGGAGTAAGGGCTTTATACCACTTCCTAAATTCACCAATAAAACTCTGAGCAAACAACCTCAACTTAACATCTTCATCATCAACTTCCTCCTTGTCTATAAAATCATTAAATTGGTCAACATGTTCTTCTGCTGTAATGTCTTCATCACTTCCCCAAGTTTTGATTCTAGCAGCATATTTGCTAGGAAGGTCATTTAAGACAGCTAGAAGAACAAGAGGGGCATATCTACCAGGTGCATCAGGTGGAGGAGGTACATTTCCAGCCATGGTTAAAGGGACTGTAGTAGCTTTAAGGATGGCAAAAATAGAGGATAAAAAACTTCTATGAGGAGGACTATTTGGTCTTTGTGGTTCACTAATAATTGAACTCCAATTTGGAAGAGGCAAACCTGCTTTAATTTTCAACAATACTTCAAAGGGTTCAAGCTCTTTGAATTTATCTAAAGACTCTTTTTCCAACAACAACTCAGAAGTAACAGCTTCCCAAAACTCTTATTTTTCTTCCTGTGTTACTAGAGTTGAGGTATCAATACCTCTCTTATGAAATTCTAAGATAATTTAAATTAGTTCTTTTTCACTTTCTGATCTAAACAAAACCTCCTGAATTTTATCATCAACTCTTTTATCTTCAGGACTTCTTAAAATTTCAGAGGAAAAGGATTTTGAATGTGATGGAGTACCTGATATTTCATAAATGCATTTACTGCCTCTGGAAATGGTGTTTGTATTTTCCACCATGGTAGGTGGATTTGGGTCAGGATTAATCCTCGTGTATATCCTTCTCGAAGCCACCTTTAATCATCTAAATTTTGAATGGAGTCACCAAGGTAGATGCAGCCTCAAAAAACTTCCTGAGCTCCTACTACCTTCAGAAGTTCAGCTTCAAAATTTCAGGAAAATACAATCTTTAGGCTCCCGGTAGATGCACCAAAATGTTATCACAAAATTAGACCTGATGGGCTGCTAATCAAATCAATTTCATGTAACTGTTTCAAACCAATCTTTTGATTGAGGCTTAGCCTCCTCAACCTGATAGGGCTCTCTCAAAGGATTAATGATTTTTGATAATAAAAAAATAGATGACTAACTCTATGTGGGGTAATAAGTAGATAAATGATAGATATTGGTTTCAAATCACATCATCAAGTACACAATGGGCTATGGAGTCAAAATAGCTTCATAAAAACCAAACAATTTACTTATCATGGAAATTGAGGCATATCAGAGTTCTAGTTAAGAGATACACATGTGAAACTGTAAAACACACAGTCAGTTTGCCTATATAGGAAGTCAAAGCATCATAGATGAATTTTGAGTAACATATAAAAAAACCACTACAACGAGATAGTAAAAATATGCAAATTAGAACAAGAACACACTAGAAATATTTTTGAATCTCAAGTTGGCTAAGTAGAAATTTTCAGTATTAAGTTGAAAACCAATCACTTACAATAAATACAGTCTCTTGCTAAAAATGTCCAACCCTTAGCATATTCGACTTCTTGATATTTTATAGATCATTTACAACATAAGATAACCTTATCCTGAGCTATATACATCAAACTCCTAACTCTTGACACATTGCCTAACCATATGACAAGCTATTTATTACAAAAAGACAGCTACAAATCTAATAAACAGTCCTATTACAAATAGGATTCAAACTCCTTATCTCTACTCATAACAACCTTATCTAAACTAAATTACATCATTTTTCCCATTTTATTTACATATGGTCGAATCCAGATGATAAGCTTCAACACTTTATTACCATAACACTGATCTCCATCAAAGTAGGAAACTATCCCATGTTTTCTAGGCATAGGATCCTTTGTATTCTTGAGACACTTTGACCATCATGAACCCATCACTTCGAGGTTATTTTTTGTTAGAAACTGAAGTAACATCTGCCCAAAAACCTCCGTAAGTCTCAGCTGTCCAAAACCATCATCAAACTATTCAAAATGAGCTGAAATAAAATGTGCTACGAAAACAACACAGTTTCGTACCACAGCTTCTTTACCTTTTTTTCTCCAAAAATTTGATTTATTTCCTCTAGGATTATCTTCAATAACATTTATTACATCCTCCCCAGCAAATTTAGGTCATAATTCACACTTTTTCCCTTCAAAAATTTATGAGAAAGAGTGAAAAAAACTGATACAGTAGTTTCGTAGCGCTTTTCACTCTTTTTACACTGTTTGCGCTACGAAACTGCTGAGTGAGCAGTTTTGTCCAATTTTTTTCAAAATGAAAACCAAAAATGTACCAAAACGTAAAATAACACTGGTTTCATCAAATCAAAAATTCATATGAACTGAAAAACACAGCTTTCATGAGGTTCCTTCCTAATTTTCACTTGATTTTAACTTTTGACTTTTTAATGATTGTCATTCTGCACCTTTGTTCTTTAACTCATCCAAAGTCAATTTCAGTTGTTGTTCCAAGTCCTCCATTTTATCTCTAAGTCTTTTATTACTAGCTCTCAAGTGATTATTTATTACTTTGACAAATTTAGCCTCCTTGATGGCTGGAACTATCCATGTGAAAAACTATTCTGCACTGCTTTGGGTTTCATAAATAGAACCAGTTTGACCCTCCCACAATGCCTTCATTCTTTTGAATTCTGCTTTTTCAATACTATGCTTCCTGGCCCTCTTTCTCATCATAGCAATTTTTTGGTTTGCGAATCTCAATTTCTCCTCAAGATGTTGACACTCTGTCATTTCTTCTTTTCCCTTCATTGTTTTGCTAGTTGCATGCTCTACTATTGGTGATGAGAGGTCAACCACTTCTTCAAGGACTTTATCTATTTAAATAGGTTCTTGGACTTCCTTGATACCTTCCTTGAGTTTCTTAGCATGCCTATTTAAAGTTTTCCTTGCTTGAAAGATAAAGGTTGCATTTCCACCCTCAAATTCAAGCTTCTTTGCAGTCTTAACCTTTTTCAGTTTGTGTTCATCTACTCCAATGAAGTCAGCTTGCACGATGGGTGTCTCTTCTATGTCAATAGCATGTAGGATGTCATCTAAATTTCCCTTAATGACTGAGCTATCCTCTGAGAATGAAACAACTGTCTTTCCTTTTGATGCCACTGCTTGGCTTCTTGTCACTCTTGTGCTTTCTTGCTTGCTGACATCCTTTTTCTGTTTTGCCTCTTTGACATTATTTGACCTCTATTTTTCAGGTGATGGAGTTGGTGAAATAAGCACTTGTGTCTGCTCTATATTTTTCTCAACTAGTTTCCTTGGTTTCAGTTTTGCAAATTCCTTTGGTTTTGCAACCACGGGCTGACTAGACTCTGCTACTAGTGGTGAAGGAGTTCCTTTAGTTTTAGGGTTTCTAGCTAGGGCTAGGGTTTCCATATCAAAACCATTCATAAACAAAAAGGAAGACCAATCCATGCCTATATTATGAAGCTCATTCAAAATCAATAACTTCATCAAACCATGATGAAACAAAGATGTTTCAAAACCATCAGATTTGGCTTGTACTTTATCAACCTTGGCAAGACTCCTATGCAGATAAAAGGGAAAATCGAGTGAGATCATACCAGTGAAATGTAGAAGCAATTTGAAATGATATGTGTAGACCTTATGGTATCTGCCTTCACATGTAAAGTATCTCTGAATGTTAAACAACAACTTTGCATAGGTGTCTTTATTGCAGCTTCTAGGTATTGCATTATTGAGGTCCATATCTGCATACTCATGTTTCATGAATTCCTTGCATGGCTCCATGTCAAATTTAAAACCTTTGAACCAAGTTTCTTGCCCCTTTGGTATTTCTGTTACAGAAGCAACAATATCTGGTGTAATTTGCACATTTAGCATCCCAACCTTGGTAGTTGTTCCATTGAAGTGAAAATCAAATTCTTTAGATACCTGTGTGTGGAAACCTTGCAGCTTTTCACAAAATTAGAGACAACCTACTCTTTTGAATGCCTCCATCACTATTTGGTCTTCAATTATGGCCTTCATATTTTCAGGCTCATATCTTAAGCAGTGTCCCCCTCTATGGACTTTCTTTTCCTCTGCCATGCTTCTCAGAAAAACTTGTCAGCTTCACTTGAATATATGAAACAACCTTGCTTGAATATATTAAACAGCCTCGCTTGATTAGGATATATCTGCCTCGCTTGATTAGGATGAATATAACCTCTGTATAGAACAACCAAAGGTTTGGATTGACTACTTCAAAGCTCAGACACTCGAATGGAGGCAAATGAAATGAGAATGATCAAATTAGGCAAGATTTTGAATTTGAAATGTCATCTCATAACTGAATGATACCACATTCATACCCTATCATGACAATGATGACTGTAGGATGGGTAAGTACATTTAATTTCATCACTAACTGACTCATCATACCCCTAGCCTATCATTTCCCAACGGATTCTGACAAATTTCAGCTCAATTGACAAGATGGTTAAGAAATCGCGCTTTCGTAGCGCCCACAGTGTATTTTTCCCAGTTTGTGCTACGAAAATATTAGCGCTTTCATAGCGCAAATCAAATTTTTTGAACGAACAGTGCTACGAAAACGTGGATTCTTGGCTAATTGCATAGTTTTAACCTGAAACCTTATGGAATGTCCCATAAATGGTAAATATAAATATTTGACCATGAATGGACCTTTTAAAGACTTTATTTGTACTTAATGATGACCTTTGGACTTGTGAAAATCTAACCTACCCTTAACCAAATCCTAAAATGAATTCTAAACCTATTTTGAAATCATGATAAAAAATAGAGTTAACCTAATAATGTCTTCAAAATTTTTGGGTGATAACAGGATCAATGCCCTTTGTTGTCATATTATATGCAAGCTGGGTGACCAAGTCCACTGTACCCTAGAGATATGGCTGGACCAAGTACCCCCACATTGTGGTGCACTGACTGTCGGGTAGTAGGAAGACATGATACAAATCATTGCCCACGATTAGGCGCCTATGTCCCAAAACTTAAGCAGCAGTGGTGCATATTATGCTCGTTAGTGGGTCATGATGAGCACAACTATCGAAAATTTGACCCGATGGTAGATATGGGGAACCTATATAGGGTACAGGCTGACCCTTCGTTGCCAATATCTCCCTTTGGGAGAGGAGGATCCCCTACAAGAGACCAGGGAAGAGGGAGAGGTGGAAGCGATGGTCGAGGATGAGGGAAACTAACTTACTACAATTGTGGGGATGTGGGACATTATGCAAGAGACTTCTCGAGCCCTGCGTGCCAATCCTGCAGATATTATAGACAGTTTGACCATGTCATTGAAGACTTTTCGATGCTGATAGCAAAGATGCATGAGAAACAGCAGACACCCACGCAAAATGTACAAGGAGTTAAGGCGAAACCACGAGATCATGGGCCAAGTATCAATGTAATTACGCGTAGTGGCATTGCCACTGGAGGAGCTGAGGAAAAATTTACGCCTGGACCACTGATCAGGAAGGCTTCTGACAAAAGGGAGAGCCTAGACTTGCAGAAGGAGAAAGAGACCTTTGTCGAAGCTAGGAAGGACTTTGTTAAGAACGAAGCTTCCACCTCAAGGACATTGGTGGATCCAAAAGCAGTTAAATCAGTTAAGCCATTTCTTCAGGCATGTATGAAATTACTACGCAACCAGAAGGAAGTGGAGAATCTCCAAGCATTGATAGACAGTTGCCCAGAAAAAGGTGCCCCACAACCAGAGGTTAAAACTTTGAACAAGCTTTATAAGAACAAGAAAAGGATTGGTCGGGAGATGCGTATGACTGTGCATATTGGGGATAATGAAATGGATCAAGTCATCCTTGATTTAGGATCAGATTCCAATGTCCTACCCAAACAAACCTGGCAGAGGATTGGAGAACCCAAGCTGGAATGGTTCAGTTGCGAATGGAAAACCAATAGAAGATCATCCCACTAGGAAATTTTTCGAAGGTAGTGGTAGACATTGTGGGAGTTAAAGTTTATGCAGATTTTGAGGTAATCCAAATTGTGGATGATGCGGACCCTTATCCTACGCTCTTAGGGCTGGACTGGGCTATTGACATGGGAGGTATCATCAATTTAAAAAGGAGAAGCATGGTCTTTGAGAACGATGGTACGCAGGTAATAGTCCCCCTGGATCCAGCAGAAGGTGAACGATATATAGAACCGGTGCGTGAGGAGGAGGATGTTGATCACATCTAAAAACTGGCTGCCCGGGATGATGATTGGATCAACCCCACAGCTGATGGCATGTTTTGTTGGGAGAAAGACAATGCATGTCTCACAACCTCAGATGGTGAGATAGAAAATTGGCAGAACCGGTTGCATGATGTATCTGCGTTGCGGTGCCTTAAGATCACAAAGAGTTTTCAATGCATCTCCTCAAAGATAAGAGAATTTCCCTACTTTGATGGTTCTTCTAGTGTTAAGGACTTTCTTAAAGCATTTGAATCTTATGTCCCTGAAGAACAGAGATTTTGGGCACTTGACTTAACTATGCATGCAACCCCTGTGCGATGGTGGGAAACCCATAAGGGGGCTTTTCAAGACTCGGAGGAGTGCAGAAAAATTAGGATTCTACGGTTTGAACCTCTAGTCAACCCACCCATGGAGCTTTTCTCTGGTCATGGGGATCCACGCAAGCACTTGGCTTTATGGATGGAAGTATGGAATGAAAGGACTTTGAATGAATGGGTCCATATGTTTATTCATGCCTTAGGACCAATCCCCACCACCTGGTATTTGGATGCAGAGCTACACCAACGCACTCGTCACTACAGTACAATGCCATAAGATTTCATGGTGACGTTTGGGTTAGTAGGAGGAACAAAGAAACTAGATGAAGCCCTGCAAGATATAGATGATCTGGTCTTTGATGAGTCCTTATCTAGGAGAGAATGTGTTGCACCAGCTTGGGATTCACAGATGTAGGACATTGTCACTGCCGAAATTTGTCAATAGAAGACTGCGATGAGGACCCCTGCAATATCACTATCCCAGAGTTGGAAGGAGAGCATGCAATTGCTGGACCTCTATTGTAGGTAGTGGATGTAACCAAACCATTAAAACTGAAAGAAGTCAACATTGGCACGGAAGAGCAGCCCAAGATGGCCAAAATTGGGGATTACTAGGATGATGATATGATTGGAAATATCACAAAGTTGCTGACCGAATATCAGGGCATGTTCCCTACAAATTTCTCTCAGCTAAAATGGATCGTCAAGGATATGGGTGTTATGAGGATCACCTTGAAGCTAGATGTGCGCATTGTCAAATAGCGGCCCTGCCGGCTGAACCCTAAATATAAATATAAATTCAAGGAGGAAATATATGAGATGGTGGCCATAGGTATCATTGAGCTAGTAGAACAGTTGGATTGGGTAAGCCCTATGTTGGTCCAAGAGAAGAAGACTAAAGGAGAGATAAGGATCTGCGTAGACTTGCGCAAGTTGAATGATGTCAACGTACATGATCCATTCCCTATGTCATTATCTGATGAAATTTTGGATAATGTGGGAGGTCAGGAAGCATACTCATTCACTGATGGATTTTTAGGGTACCATCAGATAAGAATAGAACCTGAAGACCGTAGCTATACAACCTTCGCAATTGACGGTGGGGATCTTTCCAGTACACTGTCATGCCTTTTCGGCTGAAGAATGCCCCTACCATTTTCTTGCACATAGTCATAGCAGTATTCAAAGAGTTCATTCACAAGTTTCTAGAAGTCTATTTTGATGATTGGAAAGTTTTTGGATTAGTAAAGAAGCATGTGTCGAACCTGCGCATGATGTTGGACGCTTGCAGGAAACACCAAATTTCGCTAAACATCAAGAAATGCATATTCTGCGTGCCATTTGGAATTTTTTTGGGGCACACTGTGTGTCAATAGGGATTGATGGTTGACCCAGCCAAGATTGAAGTTATCATCAATTTATAAATCCCCACCATTGAGAAACATTTTCGCTCCATGTAATATTCCAAAATTAGCATGTAGCTAATTGGAATATTGATTTTTACTGTTTACACATAGGAGATGAATAAATGGGTAAGGAGGCCCATCAATTTTAGAAATACAAATAAAATCCCTCATAATGTGAAAAGGGATCATCATAGGAGCTGGATTTCACACCCTCATGTGTGAAAAGGGACATTTGAATGTAGACAAGGTCAAGTTTGACCAAGTCAACAGCGCTGGAAAAGAGGTGGAGATCATCTTTGGAGACAGCGCAGTGATAGTGGGAGGAAGATTCCTTGGTGGAGGAAACCCTAATGAGTGGGACCCAAGGTGAGAATTCTTCTACTTGTTTAAAAGGAGGGAAAAGCAGCCATAGGAAGACATGTTATGGATTATTTATTTTGTGGTCTATATGACTATTGTGCATTCTTCAACTGTTTAGTTGAGATTGTTGTGATGCTTAGCACTAGGTGTTCCCGAGCGGGAATCCCATATCCTTTCTTGAGAGGCCTCTTGAGGGAGCTTTCACTTCATTTCTCCATATCAAGGCTTAAGGCCAAGCTACCTCCTTCAGCTACAACGTTACTTCTGCAGAAGTATAACGTTGTGTTGCAGGGTGTTGCAGTGGAGGTTTCACAACACCACTTCCAGAGCTTGTTTTTCAGAGGAGGAAGCTTCCTTTCCTTTGGGAGATTAGTGAGGAAGACTCAGGAGCTTATTTTAGATCTTGTCACTTGGTCAACACAAATTCCATCTTCTACAATGTAGTTCCTCTCCTTGATTGCGTTATTTCAATAAGCATCTACAGTGAGGGTTTGCAGTGATTGTTGGAGGGTGAGATCTTCACTGTTAGGATCAGTCGTTCACTTGAAACATCCATTCAAGGAGGTATATTCATCTTGTGCAGCATATTCAGCCATCTCCATCCATTTATTGAGTTGCAACTGCTATTCAATCCTTGGACTGCAACTCCGGCATTTTGTTACCAGGGTTAAACCCCTTGGTTTTGAGCTAGTTTCCTAAGGGAAGGGTCAATCCTTCTTCCGAAAAAGCTAGAAAATGGGATTCTCATCTATTTCTTGCATCATTCAGCTATATGTATGTAGATCTATAGTAAGATTGCGTTATTTCAGATCCATATCTGTAGATCTACTCTTTTGTACTCATACTTTCAAGAAACCCTTGTCGAGTTATCTAAATAATGTATTAAAGAGGCCAGATCTCTATTTTCTCAATGCTTTGATTAATGAAACTCTATATCTATGGTTTCCTATCATATTGTAGCAGAAACCCTCATATAATCATGTTGTTACTTGCTTTAGAAATTATGCATGTTATAAGTCATGGGATTTGGGTGTTTTTAAGCCATATTGGGACCAGGAGATCTGTTTAACTTAGAAAAAGGGATTTTTTCTGATCCCCTTCTAAATGTGAGGGCCATAATACATGAACTAAGGGATATAAGTGCTATTTCTCACAGTTATAGCTTAATTTTCTAGAAATAACATTTTTATGGTCTATATTGCTAAATTTTCCAATTTGGGATATTACAGTGGTATCAGAGCATAATCTTGGCTCAGCCTGTGGATCTCAACCATTATGCTATCAGAAGATTAAGAAGAAGAAGAGGAAGATCAGAAGGATGGAGAGGATGAGCTTTTTCTCATCTCTTTTCAAATCTAGAAAATACCTCAACAAGGAGGTTAACCAAATGAAGAAAGAAAGAAGCAGTGGGACTATGCACTTTCATTTTGAAAAAGAGGACAAATTGCAGAAAGATGAAGAACAATTGGATCACAAGATCCTAAGTGAATACCTTGTTGAGTAAAAAACTCAACCTAGAGTCTTCAAGGAGACTCTGTCCTTCATTTCATTCAGCTGGAGGAAGAAAGAAGACCTTGCAGCAAAGGGATAATCAAGGGCAATAGGTTTCTATTGTCTACTTTTAATGGGTCATCTACAGCAAGGGCTTAGGCAAGGAAACTAGATGCATTCTTCCTACTACATCTGGTGGTAGAAATAGAGGTTGTAGAGATTGTAGCGCTACACCTTGGGGGTGAAGCAAACATTTGGTGGTTCAGCCATTTGAGTCATGCAAGAGTGACTACTTTTGTTGAGTTTACTCAAAGGGTGATTAGAAAATTTTCCAAAGAAAAATCAGAGGAGCGGAAGCCCTCACCACCATTGGAGGAAACTTGTACCAGTGCTGTCACAACCATGGAGGAGAAGCCATCAACATTAGCAATTGGGGGAGCCAACACATTAGAGGAAGGAACTCTTGCAGTCATACAAGATGTTCCCAAATTTCACCAAGGTATGCCTAAGTTTCCATTTCCTCCTTTTTCAGCAAATCTTATGGAGGTTTGTATACCATTGCATACTAATTATTTGTAACATAATTGCACTGTGTGTGTCACCTTGAATTGTTCAAGGAAGGGATGAACCATCATCCTCATGTGCCATTGATGAGTTTCACACAACACTTGAGGTTGGGGTGTGAACTTGTGGAGGATAAGGTGAACCATGTCCAAAAAAAACCTATACAAAACCATAAGTTCATCCTTGAGTTGGAGCATGAGACAGCAAATACACCATTGAGGGGATTAACAGTGATGTCAATAAGTAGCAGTGAGGATGATTTTCCTTCAACACACTTGGATCCTCATGGATTCAAGATGGTCATTGGTGTGATATCTTTTCAAGGAGATCTCCAAGGATTTTCATTTCAACATCCCATGAAATGCAAGAAGAGAAATATGATTTGGGAAGATGGTAGTCTTCATTAGAAGGGTACCAAGGTAGAGCATGATGGGAGGCACCTACATTTAGATGAATGGGTGTGGATGGTGAGCAAGAGGCTGGATAGCTACTTGCAAATTTATGACATTGGGCAGTAGGAGGCTTGGTTGCGTTGGCTACTCTTGAAGGAGTTTGGCTATCATATGACATATCCTCTCTCAAGGGGTATGTGGGTGGAGGAAGTGTGGCAGGATACTTGCATCATATGGCAGCAAGGAGTATGGATGCATTGTCTTGATATTACATTCTTCATATCATTATGTTTTCACCACATGATTTGTATGATGGAGGTATGAGGAGGCAACAAAAACTTTTGTTTCTTGGGTTGTTCTTTGGAGATCATGGGAAGATTTGCTCTCATACTTTGCATAATGTTGCAGGAGTGGGAGATGGCACTATCTTGGTGCAAAGGGGCTACTCCTTAGCCATGGATGATCAGGAGGTACTCCCACTTTGGAAGGAACTTCTTATATATAGCAGCATTGTGGGAGATGTTTTTGACAATGGGCATGTCAAATAATGGATCTATGAGTTGGTAGGAGCTTATTTACATAGGCCAACAGAACTGTCACTTGGGAGCTTGGGTTTATTGATGGATTATTCCCAAGATCACTTCACATATGATACACTTGGTGGACAAGGAGGAGGTGAGAGTGATGAAGTAGTGGATGGAAACATCTATTACAGAAATATGGTCTTCTTAACTTGGATTTCCAAGCATAAGAAGGGTGATCTTCATGAAGCATATGATTCATTCCTCTCTAAGGGAGTATGTCATACCACTATGGAGGACTTATTTATGGATCCACACAACTTCTTACTTCCAGTACATGGTAATAATTTTTTTTTTGTATTTATTGATTATCTAACACAGTATTTGCATACTCTTACCATTTCTATTCAGTGCATTGCTTCACAAGAGGGCAAGCTTCTTTTTGGGCTCCATGGTCAACTTTGGGCCAAGTTATATGATGGAGACAACCATATTTTGTGTGGCCTTGGGAAATTGTTTTATTATTCCATGTATTTTTAGTTGATGTACCCAACCATTTACTATTCACTAGTAGATGTGATGACATACATAACTAGCCATTTGTCAAGGGACAACTTGCCATGCTATTTTCTGAAGCAGCAATGGGGAAAACTGCATTATGACCACTTAGGAAATTGTTGATACCTTTCAGCACTATATGAAACCTTCGGTATTTTTCTCATTTGGATGCCATATGGTGATCATGTCCTATTCATCGTATGTGGGATGGTTTGGGCCATATTGATTCACAACGTTGGAGAGAGGATCTTTGGAGATCTAGTCTTCTTCTTGCTACTCGAGGGAAAAATTATTGCAGCCCAAGATCAGAAAATACTCTACACTTATCATGAGTGGAGAGGAGGATAGCGTGGGGTAGACCATTTTGTCTAGCATGTTCAAGTTTTCATCCCACCTACATTGCAGGAGCCAAAGGTGGAGAAGAATTTTCAGGAGTTGCCATGTAGGGAGGTAATTCATTTTATGGATGATAGCTTGGGGATGGGAGATTCATATGGGGGTGGTAGATCCCAATTTATATCAGACCCCATGCCTCAAGAAGGCCTTTAGATAGCCCATTGTTGCCTCCATGGATGTTTTACTTCTACATAATGATAGCTATTTGGGATGCTCACCAAAAGCTAGTTTTCATACTTGTGAGGAGCAACTTGGAGATGTATTGATGAGACAGCATCTTGATCCTTGGATGATTTTATCATATGAGGATGATATAGGGGGAGAAGACAAGGCTCTTCAGTTTTATTCTTGCAGTTTCTTGAGCACAAGAAACATTTTGGAGGGGAGGATTGTAATATTCCAAAATTAGCATGCTGCTAATTGGAATATTGATTTTTGTTGTTTACACTTAAGAGATGAATAAATGGGTAAGGAGGCCCATAAATTTCAGAAATAAGAATAAAATCTCTCATAATGTGAAAAGGGATCATCATAGGAGCTGGATTTCACACCCTCATGTGTGAAAAGGGACATTTTCATGTAGACAAGGTCAAGTTTGACCAAGTCAACAGCGCTGGATAAGAGGTGGAGATCATCTTTGGAGACAGCGCAGTGATAGTGGGAGGAAGATTCCTTGGTGGAGGAAACCCTAATGAGTGGGACCCAAGGTGAGAAGGCTTATACTTGTTTAAAAGGAGGGCAAGGCAGCCATAGGAAGACATGTTATGGATTATTTATTTTGTTGTCTATATGACTATTGTGCATTCTTCAGTTGTTTAGTTGAGATTGATGTACTGCTTAGCACCGGGTGTTCCCGAGCGGGAATCCCATCTCCTTTCTTGAGAGACCTCTTGAGGGAGCTTGCACTTCATTTCTCTACATCTAGGCTTAAGTCCAAGCTACCTCCTTCAGCTACAATGTTACTTCTGCAGAAATATAACATTGTGTTGCAGGGTGTTGCAGTGGAGGTTTCACAACACCACTTCCGGAGCTTGTTTTTTAGAGGAGGAAGCTTCCTTTCCTTTGTGAGATCAGTGAGGAAGGCTCAGGAGCTTATTTTCGATCTTGGCACTTGGCCAAAACATATTCCATCTCCTACAACGCAGTCCCTCTTCTTGACTGCGTTATTTCAGTAAGCATCTGCGATGAGGGTTTGCAGTGATTGTTGGTGGGTGAGATCTTCAGTGTTAGGATCAGCCTTTCACTTGAAATATCCATTCAAGGAGGTATATTCATCTTGTGTAACATCTTCAGCTATCTCCATCTATTTATTGAGTTGCAGCTGCTATTCATTCCTTGGACTGCAACTCCGGCATTTTTTTACCAAGGTTAAACCCCTTGGTTTTGAGCTAGTTTCCTAAGGGAAGGGTCAATCCTTCTTCCGGAAAAGCTAGAAAAGGGGATTCTCATCTATTTCTTGCATCATTCAGCTATATGTATGTAGAGATATATTAATACTGTGTTATTTCATATCTATATCTGTAGATTTACTCTTTTGTACTCATACTTTCAAGAAACCTGTTGTAGCCGCTACAACACCACCCAAAATTTTGGGTATATTTAAAATTTCGGGTTCCCTTTCTGCTCGCCTAGGCATTAAAGTCTTTCACCTGACCTGCAGTCAATGACATCCCGTTGGCCTATCTCTAACCGCTCACGAGTTGTCTCATCACCATGACTCGATGTTGTCGCTGCATCACGCCATATGTGGGAGGGATCATCTAGCGTACACTCGAACATTCTTACCGCAGTTGCACCATGTGTAATGAGATTTCCATGCATATGTTTGAACGAGAACCTTGTGTGTATTGACGAGTAAAAGCCCTCCTACTGTAGGTCATTAAGAATATTGTTTGAATGCTTCTCTTAAGCTTGTTAGTTTCATGTGTTTTATCTGTGGTTATCATTATTGAAGAGTAATTATGATGTTGTAATATCCCACGCAGGTTGACCCCACGGGTGACAAACTCCTCCGTCATGTCACGACATCAAGGGAAATAAAATTGGGCGCAACGACGAGGTCAAAGCTACGGAGCAGGGGAGGAGCAGGAGCAAACGATGAGTACTGTTAAAAGGGAAATAGTGTGATACATGTTGATCAGAGAGAACCTTCTATGTCACTTATGCAAAATATTTCTTCACTAGTGCTCACCATATGCTTTAAAGCGCTCTATTGGAAATGTCCAGATCTTGCATCATACCATCTCAATGTTGATGGGCGCACACAAAGAAACATGTTTTGCCACTTTGATGAATCTAGCCTGAAGTATAGCCCGGTGAGCATATCCGACTTAGGAGATTTCTACTAGTGCGCACCATGCCAGCGCTCTATTGGAAACAGCTGGATTCACATCTGAATGATTTTAATTGTTGATGTAGTTAACACAAAGAAACATGTTTTGCCACTTTGATGAATCTAGCCTGAAGTATAGCCCGGTGAGCATATCCGACTTAGGAGATTTCCCTAGGAATGACAATATCATTCAAGGCGTGCTCGTGCCGGGCAGCAGTGCAAAAGCATACGTGTTTCTGTGGCAAGCCAACGACAAGGTTTCAAACATGTGAGCGCACCCTTTTGACGCAACATTATGGATCTTAAGCTACGCAGTGTGGAATTAATTATGCTGCAAGGAGTACCACGTGGAACAATAAAATGGTCTTACAACCCTAGTCTCCTTTACTCTTTCATATTCATAAAGTTTGGGTATGTGGGACCATATGAGATGGAGAATGTCAGATTGAACCTAAAGGGTCCTGTTTAAATGCATACACCTTTTGTAGCTAGGCACATTGATGCATATGCAAGAGAGCCTCCAAAACCACCAGATAGAAAGGGTTCATATCAAAAGAGGCATTAATGTGGTTTGAAGCATCTTTTAAAACAAACAGCCTTCGTATTATGAGGTAAAGCAAATATTCAAATTAAAACTAGGCTCGAAGCACATCGGTTTAAAAACATGAGCTATCTTGGAGCAAAACTCATGCTAACATTATAAAGGGCACAAGGTGATAATGAAAAGCGCAAAACCATGTGGGTTCCAAAACATGTAAAAGGGTGGAGTTTGGACTGATGGTAAAGCAACGTTGAGCAGATACATTATGGTCGAAACCCATGTATCAAACATGGCAGCCAATGTTATAAGTACTATGGCACAAATAGTTTAATGATGCAGTCTATTCCACGTGGGGCAAGTAATATATCAGTCAACTTTACGTTGAAATCCGGCGCAAGACTATATGAAGACACGTTGCATGTAATCATACGTTGCATAGAGTCATATTTGCGTGGCATGAAGCCAAATGTAAAGACATAATGGTCAAGCTTCAAGGTGATAGAGTTTCGAACCACGGTAGAACGTTTGGAGTGAAACAATAATGGCA
Organism: Pinus albicaulis; assembly: GCA_034641835.2. Taxonomy (NCBI): domain Eukaryota; kingdom Viridiplantae; phylum Streptophyta; class Pinopsida; order Pinales; family Pinaceae; genus Pinus; species Pinus albicaulis. The sequence goes on along the minus strand of CM076580.1, from coordinate 1,551,935,882 downwards.
AGCGTTGTAACGACCATCGAGCAGTTTTAATCAAAGGATTGCGGGAATATATCAATACATTAGTGCAATTCCCTGCCTGTGGTAAATGTTTGAAGCATATTTTCCGCGGTTAAATTTACGTGGATCAGAACTATACAAAAACGCATTACAGGTTGGTTTAAATGTGTCTTGGCAGGCTTTTGATTTATGGTAAACGCTTGGTGAAGCTATGTGTATAGTCACCCAAAGCTTTGCGTTGAAACCGGAGCCAAATGCTATAACAACATGTTATATTCCCTATGGTGCGTACAAATGGATGCATGCAGGTCAACGTGGAGTTTTTCAACCATAGTGAAACATTGGAACGGAATATAATAATGTGGCAAAAGCTTAGGTTTAAAACTTGGAGCGGGTTCCACGTGCTTGTCAGCACCAACTGCGCCCTTTACCAGCTGTTCCCTGCCTTTCGCCTGGAACGGCTCGTTGATACCTCTTCGCCACATGGGAAAGAATATCGTTGCCACCTCACGGAGGAAAGTTTCCAACGCTAAACGTTGCATTCAGCACCTCCCCAAGAACGCGTAAATGAAGTTTAGTATCCGCCCATGTCAATATCTCATCATCCGCGAGCATAATACCACGTACACCGTGTTTCTAATTCAGTGCTCAATGGAAGCGGGCAGTCTTTGCTGTTATCCAGCGTGTATGAGACCGCAAAAATGGCAATATGATTCCGTCCAAAACGCATACACATGGATGTAGCTGCACCGGCTTTGTCATTGCCGTAGTATGCAGACCCGTGAGGAAAATTGAAACGCTCGATTGAACCATTGTAATAGACCTATGACGACGATGCTATAACGACCATCGAATGGTTATAACCAAAAGAAATGAAGCGCAGTTTTCAACCTTTGGTAAAACAATTGGAATGGATATATATATGGTGGTCAATAGGTTTGAAATATTATTACAAGTCTACGGCGCAATCGCTATAATAATCGTGGTGCTATTGTGGTTAAAGTAGAGCAGAGAGTTAAAATATGATGATCCATAGCCATATGTTACGGCCTTGCTGGAGGAAAGTGCGATACAAATGCTGCAAAATCGTTTTAATCAGAGAAATCTAAACAACGTATCAAACGCGCTGAGATAACGCATACTATTATGCGTTCAGGAAATCATGGGATCTGACATGTCGTTGGATATTGGTTGTGTGGCCGTTTTCTTTCATGACACTACAGATGATGTTCAGCGAATGCATGGTAGGTGTGCAGTCTACACAGAGAAGAAAACGGGCATAACAATTCGCGATGATTCCCTAGGGAGATAGCAAAGAAGCTTTTCTATGGAAGCTGATATCGATTCCATGATTGAGGCGATAAAGGGAGGTTGCAACTGTCCGTCTCTCACTGCACGCACTCGATTCATATGCTGCATGTGAGCCGATATCCAGAATCAATTCATCGACTGCACCACAAAGATGGAAAACTCTTTGAGTATAACTGGCAGAGGTCGTAGTTTTCCTCGGTCACTGAGTCGCAACTCATCCAAAGTGATCAGCATGCGACCTACTCAATATTGCGACTATGCGACCCCCATGAGGTCGCAATTTTCCCCCGATCGCCAAGTCGCAACTCATCCAAAGTGGACAAAATGCGACCTGCCCAGAGTTGCGACCGTGCGACCCCCCATTGAGTCGCAGCTGCAGTCCAAGTCGCTGAGTCGCAAGTCGATGTGGAAAAGATGAAGTGCGACCTGCGACCTTTTTGAGATTGCGACCCACGCAAAGATGAAGTCGCGCGACCCTATGAGTCGCCAGGTCGCAAGTCCATGGAGCCAAACAAAATGCGACTTGGTGGTAATGATGACCATGTGACTCCGGCTTTGTGCTAGTTTTTCCAAATGATGTTGTGGAGCAGTAGCATGGTGGGCAGCACCCTTTTAGATCACAGACATGCGACAAGAGGAGGAGTGAGTTAGTACACAAACTGTTCTTGCATGGGTGGGATGGGCTTGAGTACGTTGCCTCTATGCCAGTTGCAGCGCCTGCTCGATCAGCAACAAGTTTACAAGAATAGTTGGAGGGCTCCTAGACGCGTTAATGGCTATCTTGGTCATAAAGGGAGCTACCAAAATTTAGTAAATAAATTTTCCATGCTCAAGAATGAGAATCTCAGCGTCGATCGATTCAAATCTCCATAGCGTTTTCCAAATATACTTGTGGGACGGTTTGCAGATAATACGAAAGTGGTAAATTTACATCTGGGTCTGCATTCCAGACCCACTCCACAACAACATGGCACAAGCCATTTTCCCCGATGACTCAGTAGCACAATACTTGACCACACAGGGGTCTATGTTATTATTTTAGCTCTTGCAAATCAATTAAAATGCCTTTAATATTATTATTAGTTCAATCATGAAGATATGTGACCTGTGTTATTTTATTACAGGAGGAACCACTCTGTTTGCACATAAGAGCCAAGGTTTTCCCCAGCAAACAAGAGGATCGGTTTTCAAAGCATGTGAGGTGAGGAATACTGCTACAAAATCCGCAGATCTGCTTGGAGTCGCAGGTCGCAGATTTCTTCAGGTCGCATATTAGCTGAGGTCGCAGGTCGCAGATACAGAGAGGTCACAGGTCACACATTTACCTGATCGCAAGTCGCAGAGGTCGCCAGGTCGCTAAGTCGCACCCCTTGGTAAATGACCGACGGTGCGACCCAGCGACCCAGCGACTAGGTTGCAGGTCGCAACAACGGTTCAGGTCGCAGGTCACAGAAAATACTGGGTCGCAAGGAAGCCCAACCGTCGGGAAGCTGAAAAGTCAGGAACCCCAAAGGGCAAGCTTTTCCCTATAAATACTTCCTTCGAGAACTTGTCAGGGGCTTTTCTTTTTGGAAACTCAAGAGCTACATGGCATTGTATTGAAAGATTATACACTTGTGCATATGAATATAGATTCTTGTTAAAACACCCTATGGTTATGATGTGTTTTGCTGTGTGAACACTGTGTGTATTCCTTGTACAGTTTCAGAACATCCTATGATTAATGAAGCTGCACTCTTTATGTCATCATTTATGCGTCATGGCTATCTGTGTTGTATCAATGGTGTTCATTTTATCATCTGCCCTATTAATGAATGTTAATGAACTATTTTGTTAGCATTTTGTTTTATCTTTCAGGAAGTAAAGGGGTATCTTATCATAAAGAACTATTTCTTTTGTGATCAGACTACCTTATAAGCATTACCCCCCCAAATATGTGTTGCTAATGACATCTCTTGAGGTGTACATGCTTTATTTATAATCTTGCTACGCATAGTGTTTGATTCATGTTTAACGCATCAATCCTGTATTATGTATCATGTGAATAAGTGTATGTCTGCAGGTTCAATCAGTTTCTTTTGAGACCTAAGAGAAGGCGTCTTAAACGGTAGCCAGACCCACACCCCGGACGGGATCCCTACTCCAAACGGTTTAAGGTCTAATTGGGACTTTCTACCGGGGAGATCCCCTACTGTTGGCCGGACCAATTTTTCCCATCAACAGATTTGGCGCTAGAAGGAGGGCCCGAACCTCGGACCAGATGTTTCACGAAAAGGGGGGGGGCAGATGACAAGCTGAGCCTTTAGAGCCTGCAGTTAATCTCATATCTGTAATGGCTCGTTCCCAAATCATTCTCCCGAGATGTTTGTCGGAGTTTTATGAGCCTGGATACTACATCTCCGATGAACTTATGTATCACTTGTCCCAGTTAAAATTTGATGGTGAAAATGGGGTGTCCATAACCCAACACTGTTTAGATTTTTGTGACTTTGGTGAGTGCTATGAAATTGACGATGAGGGTTTGTTTTGTTTGCTTTTCTTCCTCACCCTTGAAGGTCGCGCTAAACAATGGTGCCGCACATTGCCGAAAGCTTCCATCCATTCGTTTGAACAACTCGCCCATAAATTACAACAAGCTTTTCACAGGTATGATCCTCATGATGTTGTAATGAAGTTACATCTCATCAGAATGGAACCTCAGGAATCTTTAGGTGAGTTCCTTATCAGATTTGTTCATTATTGTTTTGAGTTCCGTGAGAGGGATGTTGATTGGAAATATTTAGGTGAACAGTTCAAGTATGTGATTTCCCTTGAGCAATTTCAGTTAGATCCCAGTGTTCCCTATGATGACCCGAAAGTTACCGGCTGTTTAGACTTTTTCACTAAGGCTTCCTTGTCCATCTCCCCGAGTCCAGGCCACATTCAGGCCTCCAAGGAGAGTGTTGCTATTTGTGATATTCTCGCCCCTCTTCCTGAGTTGTATGGGAGTGGGGTTGTGACCTTGGAAGTCCTGAGTAAGGATAGAGACTGGCAGGAGGATAAAGCCGATGGCACCACCTTTGAGCCTTTCACGTACCATGTCGAATCTGAACACCCCAGTGGATCATTATCTCTTTTGACGCATGAAACCTACCCTGAGCCCACTCGATGTATCCCTGGACTTAGTCATGAATCTGGTTCACATTCAAATTATGAATCTGGTTCACATTCGGATGATGAATCCAGTTCAGATTCGGGTGAAGAATCTGGTTCACGTTCGGATTATGAATCCGGTTCAGATTCGGATAATGAATCTAGTTCACATTCAGACTATGAATCTGGTTCACATACGTATTATGAATCGAATCCTACCCCGCATAAATTTTATTCCCTTACAAGGCCTGTCAAATCATTGTGTCCTCTGAACGACAATAATGTGCGTGTTGAAAAGCCTCGTGTGGTTAACGCCCCTGCGATTCAATCTTTTCATTCATTATTTCCTAGTTTGTTTCTCAATCCCGCCACACCAGTAATTTCTTCGAGACATTCAAAATTTCCTTATACTGGTATTGGCGACAATCATAAGCACGCAGATGGTGTTTCACAATCACAGTCCAAAATCGATGAATCTGTTACATCTGACTTTTCTCACTTGGGATCTTTAGACAGCCATAGGAGCGATTCCCCGTCTGAACAACTTCAAGATGTTCCCTCTATTGATCCATCCCAGTCGGTAACTCTCGGGGAGCCTGACATCTCAGGTACCCATTTCGATCAAATCAATGATTACAGTGATCCCTGCTTATCTGAAAACATGTTCAATCATACCATCGAGGACTATCACTCGGATCTCTTGGCCGACCCTATAAAGACACCTGAATTCGATGATTCTCTTTCGGAAGATTTAAATACCCACCAGAAAATTGAAACGCTTCAGCTTCCGCTGACCATTTCTGAAATGAAAATTCCCCAGTACCATGCTCCTTCCAGCATAAACACGTCGAATTCACCCCATCCTGGCAAATCTGGAGAATCCGACATTTTGATTTATCAATCTATCAGTATGCAAACATTCGACCAAATTGATACAAAGCTCACTGACATCGTTCAAATCACTACAATTGATGATCACGCCCATTTGTCTGTTTATCTCGCCAAGCAATCGACGTTGGGAAACCCCCCGCTCGAGGGTCTGGATTTTGCTCAAAACGGAAAAGAGTTACAGCCCCCACTAAAAGTGGGTTCGGATCCTCAAATCCTTGACCAAACCCAGGAGCAACCCCGGACTAGGGTTTTCGTAACTAGGGTTTCTACGCTTGGATGCGCATGCGTCTATAATTCGCCTGGCGCTTGCGTATTGTTTCCATTCCATAAAACTGATGGTCCCCAACACCATGATGAAATGGTCGAGCAACTCAACCGACCCCATTCGGTGAATGTGCTTACAAATAGGAATTGGCTTACCCATCACCCCTCAAATCTAGGATCATGCATGAATGATTTTATGTCATTTATCCAAAATGCTGAGTTTCAAGAACATACTGCCGGTTATCAAGATAAGAATGGGATTCAGCTTGCGCAGTCTGTTCTGGAATGTTCTTTGGTAAGTATCTCTGATCATCTTACCGTGGCACCGGCTCCTCAGGTAAGTTTTGTTGCTGCTGCACTTCTTTGGATACTAGCTCTGATCCTGATCATTGTTGCTCTTGCAGGTCAGGAACTAATGCGGTGGCTGCACTGGAAAACTGATTTTACCTAACCCGACCGCATCATTGGTTAAACTAGGGTTTAGGTGTAGGCTAGCTAGGACCTGCAATAAAAAAAATTTACTTCAGAGTTAATTAGGTCTACTTGCCAAATTTTTTACTTCATAGTTTAAAAGTGTGTTGTTGTTTTGTTTACGATTAATATTTTAGGCATCATCATGTTACAAGTAGTTTCCTGTCATTTCCTTTTCAGTTATTTGTTGTTGCATGAATAATCACTGCTTGTATTTGCACTTACTGTTGGATTGATCACTCTCACACATGGAATTACATTGCATCCTGAGCCTCACCTTCTACATTACGTCTTACTCTCTCTTCCTCACATCGTGTCCGTCATGTCGCCTGCCACTGCACTGGCCCTCGTTACAACCCTATCACCTTGCAGTCTTGTTTTGCCCCGATTGCTGAAGCAATAACTCCATTGTTTGTGTGAGGTTGTGGTGGCTATCTCAAGAGGCAGCTCTCTTAGGACAAGTCATTGAAGTCGCATTCTCAACAAGATGCCTATGAGTCTAAAATTATTTAGCCTGGGAGATACGAGCCAGTTGATTGTGGGAGACCTAATGAGTTTGAAATGGCCCATACTCGTAAGTCTAAACTTTGTGCCCAGCATAGTCTTGGACGTTTTAATGATTTGTCTGCATGCTTCGCCTATTGTGGTGAATGGGATGTGAAGGTTCGGCACAAGGGCAAACCCAAATCAGGATATCTTTCAGTTTCTGTAACATGAGAAACAACCTCTCTTGCTCGTAAAATAAGTCGGGATCCCTCATCCGCCCATGAAAAATAAGTGCCATGAGCACATGAAAATAAGTGCCACGAGCACATGAAAATAAGTGTTGTAAGCACATGAAACAAATAAGGGTAAAGGATCAAGAAAGGCTTCCTGCGCAGAGAGGTAATGCAACGACTCCGCCGGGGTACTGACCAGGCTCGCTGGCAGCGGAGCAACGTTTGTGATTTCTTGAAGTGACTCCGCTGGGGTACTGTCCAGGCCTGCTGGCAGCGGAGCAACACCAGAAGCTTACTTTAAAAATCCTGAGAATAATAAACCCAGTGCCTTGCTCTTCACATCATCATCAAGCTACCGGCGTCTGTGAGCTTTCTCTTTGATGTGTTTCTGATTAATGGGACTTAGTTGAGGCACAAGGATTAGGAATACCTGTAAAGGGCCAAAGTAATACAAAGGGTACCCATGGAACTGGTTCAATATTCCCTTGCATCATTATCCGGACTCAGACTATTGTGGTGATATTGACAGAGATGCTGGATTCTACCAGTGGTTCGCCATTTGTTGTAGCCGCTACAACACCACCCAAAATTTTGGGTATATTTAAAATTTCGGGTTCCCCTTCTGCTCGCCTAGGCGTTAAAGTATTTCACCTGACCTGCAATCAACGACATCCCGTCGACCTATCTCTAACCCCTCACGAGTTGTCTCATCACCATGACTCGATGTTGTCGCTGCATCACGCCATATGTGGGAGGGATCATCTAGCGTACGCTCGAACATTCTTACCGCAGTCGCGCCATGTGTAATGAGATTGCCATGCATATGTTTGAACGAGAACCTTGTGTGTATTGACGAGTAAAAGCCCTCCTGCTATAGGTCATTAAGAATATTGTTTGAATGCTTCTCTTAAGCTTGTTAGTTTCATGTGTTTTATCTGTGGTTATCATTATTGAAGAGTAATTATGATGTTGTAATATCCCACGCAGGTTGACCCCACGGGTGACAAACTCCTCTGTCATGTCACGACATCAAGGGAAATAAAATTGGGCGCAACGACGAGGTCAAAGCTGCGGAGCAGGGGAGGAGCAGGAGCAAACGATCAGTACTGTTAAAAGGGAAATAGTGTGATACATGTTGATCAGAGAGAACCTTCTATGTCACTTATGCAAAAGATTTCTTCACTAATGCGCACCAAATGCTTTAAAGCGCTCTATTGGAAATGTCCAGATCTTGCATCATACCATCTCAATGTCGATGGGTGCACACAAAGAAACATGTTTTTCCACTTTGATGAATCTAGCCTGAAGTATAGCCCGGTGAGCATATCCAACTTAGGATATTTCCCTACGGAATGACATTCTCATTCAAGGCGTGCTCGTGTCGGGCAGCAGTGCAAAAGCATACGTGTTTCTGTGGCAAGCCAACGACAAGGTTTCAAACATGTGAGCGCACCCTTTTGAAGCAACATTATGGATCTTAAGCTACGCAGTGTGGAATTAATTATGCTGCAAGGAGTACCACGTGGAACAATAAAATGGTCTTACAACCCTAGTCTCCTTTACTCTTTCATATTCATAAAGTTTGGGTATGTGGGACCATATGAGATGGAGAATGTCAGATTGAACCTAAAGGGTCCTGTTTAAATGCATACACCTTTTGTAGCTAGGCACATTGATGCATATGCAAGAGAGCCTCCAAAACCACCAGATAGAAAGGGTTCATATCAAAAGAGGCATTAATGTGGTTTGAAGCATCTTTTAAAACAAACAGCCTTCGTATTATGAGGTAAAGCAAATATTCAAATTAAAACTAGGCTCGAAGCACATCGGTTTAAAACCATGAGCTATCTTGGAGCAAAACTCATGCTAACATTATAAAGGGCGCAAGGTGATAATGAAAAGCGCAAAAACATGTGGGTTCCAAAACATGTAAAAGGGTGGAGTTTGGACTGATGGTAAAGCAACGTTGAGCAGATACATTATGGTCGAAACCCATGTATCAAACATGGCATCCAATGTTATAAGTACTATGGCACAAATATTTTAATGATGCAGTCTATTCCACGTGGGGCAAGTAATATATCGGTCAACTTTACGTTGAAATCTGGCGCAAGACTATATGAAGACACGTTGCATGTAATCATACGTTGCATGGAGTCATATTTGCGTGGCATGAAGCCAAATGTAAACACATAATGGTCAAGCTTCACGGTGATAGAGTTTCGAACCACGGTAGAACGTTTGGAGTGAAACAATAATGGCAAGCGTTGTAACGACCATCGAGCAGTTTTAATCAAAGGATTTCGGGAATATATCAATACATCAGCGCAATTCCCTGCCTGTGGTAAATGTTTGAAGCATATTTTCCGCGGTTAAATTTACGTGGATCAGAACTATACAAAAACGCATTACAGGTTGGTTTAAATATGTCTTGGCGGGCTTTTGATTTATGGTAAATGCTTGGTGAAGCTATGTGTATAGTCACCCAAAGCTTTGCGTTGAAACCGGAGCCAAATGCTATAACAACATGTTATATTCCCTATGGTGCGTACAAATGGATGCATGCAGGTCAACGTGGAGTTTTTCAACCATAGTGAAACATTGGAACGGAATATAATAATGTGGCAAAAGCTTAGGTTTAAAACTTGGAGCGGGTTCCACGTGCTTGTCAGCACCAACTGCGCCCTTTACCAGCTGTTCCCTGCCTTTCGCCTGGAACGGCTCGTTGATACCTCTTCGCCACATGGGAAAGAATATCGTTGCCACCTCACGGAGGAAAGTTTCCAACGCTAAACGTTGCATTCAGCACCTCCCCAAGAACGCGTAAATGAAGTTTAGTATCCGCCCATGTCAATATCTCATCATCCGCGAGCATAATACCACGTACACCGTGTTTCTAATTCAGTGCTCAATGGAAGCGGGCAGTCTTTGATGTTATCCAGCGTGTATGAGACCGCAAAAATGGCAATATGATTCCGTCCAAAACGCATACACATGGATGTAGCTGCACCGGCTTTGTCATTGCCGTAGTATGCAGACCCGTGAGGAAAATTGAAACGCTCGATTGAACCATTGTAATAGACCTATGACGACGATGCTATAACGACCATCGAATGGTTATAACCAAAAGAAATGAAGCGCAGTTTTCAACCTTTGGTAAAAAAATTGGAATGGATATATATATATGGTGGTCAATAGGTTTGAAATATTATTACAAGTCTACGGCGCAATCGCTATAATAATCGTGGTGCTATTGTGGTTAAAGTAGAGCAGAGAGTTAAAATATGATGATCCATAGCCATATGTTACGGCCTTGCTGGAGGAAAGTGCGATACAAATGCTGTAAAATCGTTTTAATCAGAGAAATCTAAACAACGTATCAAACGCGCTGAGATAACGCATACTATTATGCGTTCAAGAAATCATGGGATCTGACAGGTCGCTGGATATTGGTTGTGTGGCCGTTTTCTTTCATGACACTACAGATGATGTTCAGCGAATGCATGGTAGGTGTGCAGTCTACACAGAGAAGAAAACGGGCATAAAAATTCGCGATGATTCCCTAGGGAGACAGCGAAGAAGCTTTTCTATGGAAGCTGATATCGATTCCACAATTGAGGCGACTAAGGGAGGTCGCAACTCTCCATCCCTCACTGCACGCACTCGATTCATATACCGCATGTGGGCCGATATCCAAAATCAATTCATCAACTGCACCACAAAGATGGAAAACTCTTTGAGTATAACTGGCAGAGGTCATAGTTTTCCTCGTTTACTGAGTCGCAACTCATCCAAAGTGATCAGCATGCGACCTGCTCAATATTGCGACTATGCGACCCCCGTGAGGTCGCAGTTTTCCCCCGATCGCCAAGTCGCAACTCATCCAAAGTGGACAAAATGCAACCTGCCCAGAGTTGCGACCGTGCGACCCCCCATTGAGTCACAGCTGCAGTCCAAGTCGCTGAGTCGCAATTCGATGTGGAAAAGATGAAGTGTGACCTGCGACATTTTTGAGATTGCGACCCACGCAAAGATGAAGTCGCGCGACCCTATGAGTCGCCAGGTCGCAAGTCCATGGAGCCAAACAAAATGCGACTTGGTGGTAATGATGACCATGCGACTCCGGCTTTGTGCTAGTTTTTCCAAATGATGTTGTGGAGCAGTAGCATGGTGGGCAGCACCCTTTTAGATCACAGACATGCGACAAGAGGAGGAGTGAGTTAGTACACAAACTGTTCTTGCATGGGCGGGATGGGCTTGAGTACGTTGCCTCTATGCCAGTTGCAGCACCTGCTCGATCAGCAACAAGTTTACAAGAATAGCCGAAGGGCTCCTGGACGCGTTGATGGCTATCTTGGTCATAAAGGGAGCTACCAAAATTTAGTAAATAAATTTTCCATGCTCAAGAATGAGAATCTCAGCGTCCATCGATTCAAATCTCCATAGTGTTTTCCAAATATACTTGTGCGACAGTTTGCAGATAATACGAAAGTGGTAAATTTACATCTGGGTCTGCATTCCAGACCCACTCCACAACAACATGGCACAAGCCATTTTCCCCGATGACTCAGTAGCACAATACTTGACCACACAGGGGTCTATGTTATTATTTTAGCTCTTGCAAATCAATTAAAATGCCTTTAATATTATTATTAGTTCAATCATGAAGATATGTGACCTGTGTTATTTTATTACAGGAGAAACCACTCTGTTTGCACATAAGAGCCAAGGTTTTCCCCAGCAAACAAGAGGACCGGTTTTCAAAGCATGTGAGGTGAGGAATACTGCTACAAAATCCGCAGATCTGCTTGGAGTCGCAGGTCGCAGATTTCTTCAGGTCGCATATTAGCTGAGGTCGCAGGTCGCAGATACAGAGAGGTCACAGGTCACACATTTACCTGATCGCAAGTCACAGAGGTCACCAGGTCGCTAAGTCACACCCCTTGGTAAATGATCGACGGTGCGACCCAGCGACCCATCGACTAGGTCGCAGGTCGCAACAACGGTTCAGGTCGCAGGTCACGGAAAATACTGGGTCGCAAGGAAGCCCAACCGTCGGGAAGCTGAAAAGTCAGGAACCCCAGAGGGCAAGCTTTGCCCTATAAATACTTCCTTCGGGAACTTGTCAGGGGCTTTTCTTTTTGGAAACTCAAGAGCTACATGGCATTGTATTGAAAGATTATACACTTGTGCATATGAATATAGATTCTTGTTAAAACACCCTATGGTTATGATGTGTTTTGCTGTGTGAACACTGTGTGTATTCCTTGTACAGTTTCAGAACATCCTATGATTAATGAAGCTGCACTCTTTATGTCATCATTTATGCGTCATGGCTATCTATGTTGTATCAATGGTGTTCATTTTATCATCTGCCCTATTAATGAATGTTAATGAACTATTTTGTTAGCATTTCGTTTTATCTTATCATAAAGAACTATTTCTTTTGTGATCATAATACCTTATAAGCATTACCCCCCAAAAGATGTGTTGCTAATGACATCTCTTGAGGTGTACATGCTTTATTTATAATCTTGCTACGCATAGTGTTTGATTCATGTTTAACGCATCAATCCTGTATTCTGTATCATGTGAATAAGTGTATGTCTGCAGGTTCAATCAGTTTCTTTTGAGACCTAAGAGAAGGCGTCTTAAACGGTAGCCGGACCCACACCCCGGATGGGATCCCTACTCCAAACGGTTTAAGGTCTAATTGGGACTTTCTACCGGGGAGTTCCCCTACTGTTGGCCGGACCAATTTTTCCCGTCAACAAAACCCTTGTCGGGTTATCTAAATAATGTATTAAAGAGGCTAGATATCTATTTTCTCAATGATTTGATCAATAAAACTCTAGATCTATGGTTTCCTATCATATTTTATTAGAAACCCTCATATAATCACACTGTTACTTGCTTCAGAAATTTTGCATGTTATAAGTCATGGGATTTGGGTGTTTTTAAGCCATATTGGGACTGGGAGATCTGTTTAACTTAGCAAAAGGGATTTGTTTCTGATCCCCTTTTGAATGTGAGGGCCATAATACATGAACTAAGGGATATAAGTGTTGTTTCTCATAGTTATAGTGTAATTTTCTAGAAATAATGTTTTTATGGTCTATATTGCTGAATTTTCCAATTTGGGATATTACACTCCATCTTAGGGCACACCGGTTACTACAGGAAGCTTATTCAAGTGTGCGCCCTGATCACTACGCCAATGGAGAATCTACTCAAGAAGGATGTATCCTTTTTTTGGGATGAGGAGTGTCAAAAGAGTTTTGAGCTACTAAAGGAGAATATGGTCATTGTACCTATCCTCATATTTCTAGATTGGGCGAAGGTCTTTCATATACATGTTGATGCATCAAGGATATCCCTAGGAGCTATCTTAGCATAGCCTAGAGAAGGAGATATCAATCACCCGGTTGTGTTTGCTAGCAGGAAAATTTCTAACGTAGAGCGAAACTATTCTACTACTGAGCGAGAAGGCTTGGCAATGGTGTATGCCCTGTAGAAATATAGGCACTATCTATGAGGAGGACACTTCAAGATGTTCACTAATCATTCAGCTTTAAAATACCTGGTTAATAATCCTGTGTTGGGGGGGAATATTTGTAGGTGATTACTGCTATTCCAGGAGTATGATTTTGAAATCATTGTGAAGCCTGGGAGATTGAATGCCAGACCTGATCACTTGTCTCGGATTGAAAGTGGGGAAGAGCCAACTAATCTAGAAGAAGGGTTACCTGATGCGCAACTTTTTTCTATCAAGGTGGTTGACGAGCACTTTGCATACATTATTCACTTCTTAACCACAGGAATGGCACTTGCAGACTATTCAGTACAACAGAAAAAGGCACTGGTAGCCCGCGCAGCTGATTTTACCATAATTGTTGGTCAATTATACAAGCTGGGAGCAGATGAGGTGTTGCGGAGGTATGTATTAGAACACGAAAGACAATTTATCTTGGCTGAAGCCCATGGAGGGGTAGCAGGAGGTCACTATGCAAGAAAAGGAATTTTACAGAAGGTGTTGAGGGCTGGGTTATGGTGGCCCACATTTCATAGCGACGCCCACACATATTGTCGAGCCTGCGAAGCATGCCAACAGACAAGGAAACCTTCGCGCAGAGATGAGATGCCCCTACAACCACAGATGGCTTTGCAAGCATTCGACAAATGGGCCATAGACTTTTTAAGACCCATCGATACCCCAAGGAAGAATACAGGTGCATGTTACATCATTACTGCAACAGATTATGTAACCAGATGGACAGAAGCGAAGGTTGTAAAGGATTGCACTACAGATACCACTACGCACTTCATCTTTGAAAACATTCTGACTAGGTTTGGCTACCCAAAGATCTTAATGATCGATAGAGGTACACATTTTTTGAATGAAACTATTGAATATTTCACAAGAGAATTTCATATCCACCATGCGAAGAGTACCCCATACCACCCACAAGCGAATGGGGCAGTAGAGGCCTTCAAAAAAAAATTGGAACATGTGCTAAATAAGGTTTGTAATGCTGATCGAAGTGATTGGGACGTGCACATCCCCTCGGTGCTCTGGGCCTATAGGACCACGTGCAAGGAACTGACTGGAAAAACACCTTTTAGGATGGTCTACAAGAAGGTGGCCATCATGCCCATGGAATACATCGTCCCTAGCCTATGCATTGCATCTCTTACAAACATGGCAGAACCTGACATCATGGAGGAACGCTTGGCGCAGTTGGTTGCCATGGAAGAGGATCGATTCATTGCTAATTTTCACTAATAGGTTAAGAAGGCTCATGAAAAATCCTGGCATGATCGACATATCTGACAAAAGGTATTCAAGGAATATGAATTGGTGTTGCTTTATTACAGATAGTTTTCACTCCACCCAGGAAATTTTTGTAAGTCTGTTAGTGTGTTTGGTGCACGTATGTACGAAATCACACCAACTTAAGGGGTGTGGTTTTCCATCTTAAGTTATTGGTCACAGGCAAAAAATAGATGGAGTCAAGCAAGTTGATGGAACATGCTAGAACATAAACATACTAGATAGAGAAATAGCATGCATATTCAAACATAAAAATTAAATTAAAACTAAAACAAATAACACAAAAGCTCTAAATAGAGTCAAACAACTTCAAAAATGCAAACGGTGGTGCTTACGTCCCCTATTATTTAGTGCTGGTAGGAAATGAGGATGAAAATTTAACCCACTTTCCAAGGGTCCCTTAGAACTAGGGGTTCTAATTCCCGATGCAAGGATCTCTTTACTTCCAAGATGCCTTGGCGCAAAGTCTCCCTCTCTCTGCTATGGTGGACTAGAGTTTTTAGATGGCCAAAAACTGAGTCCCCTCTATCTTTGCTCTGGATCACACACTGCTGGTATTTCTTGGAGAAATTTTGGTCAGCATAACAATGTGCTCTCTTGTTGCTCATCTCTTGGTGGCCTTTTATAGGAGAATACAAATCTTCCTTCCCTCTCTTGGTACATTGTGGATAGTGACCCAAGAGAGGATGTTGATTCATTGTGTGCCACATTTATTCCATTGTGTGCTCCCTTGATGTCCTAAGGAGGCTTGGGTGGGTGTCCTTAGGTAGCTTCAAGTGTGGAATCAATGTCCTAGAGTGTGCCTTGTGGTCCCGGAAAGTGACTTCCACCACTCCTAGGATTGCGCGCTTTTTGGGTCAAAAGGTGCACAAGGGCACGTTTATCGAAGGATTTCGCATGCAAAAAGCACTTTTGACTAGTCCTTCTTGTACGCAATTTTATTTTTCCTCAGACCTTTAGAGATTTTTAAATACTTTCAGATTCTTTAATGTCTCTCAGCCCTATCCTTCTGCCTGACATTAAATAATGTCACCTTTTCTTGTACGATTTTCCAGTGATAACAGTTGCCCCCTAATGTGTGAGGTCTAGGAAGAACTGTATAGCCGAAATAAATTATAGTTTCGTTTCTATATATTGTGCATAGAGAGAGAGAGACTGGCGTGTAGCTCAGAATTGGAGACACCCTGCACTAGGCCGAAGAACGACCATGTCCTGTGGGACCCCTGTAAGCAATTGTATAATACAATATATACAAATTTTCTACGAGGCGGGCATGTCCCATGCTCATGATGCTTTGGCTAGTTAAACAAATCTATTTAACAGATACAGATTCCCTTAGAGAGGAATGAATCATATGCTTATAAAGGCACGGGTCTTCGACAGATTTGATCAAAGTGCAATGGTTGTAAGGTACGATACCATCTTGACATGAAAGCTTGTGTTGTCATCAAATTTCAAGAGGATAAATGACATCTATGGGCAATGATGTCTTCCATAGTGCCACTCGAGGATGCCCTTTTTATGGAGAGGGGTGATCCAAGGTACTGCTTCCTTTTTGGAAAAGAGGTGTTGAAGTCGACAAAAAAGGAAGCCTCAACTGAACAAGGGGGTTGCTGATACGGAGGATCGGGATCCTAGATGTGGTGGATTTAACATAGGCATGATGGCAAGGGGTGACTGAAGACTAATGATGGGGATTTAATGGCCCAAAGTCGGAGTATAAAAAGAAGCTTGGCGGTAGTCATAACTATTTATGATGGATAAATCCCTGGAGTCGGTAGGACTTCCAGTGTGGGTATAAACTGGTTATGAATGTCATTGTGGCTTTTGTGTGGGGGTGGTATACTCCGACCAAAGGTGGTAAGGGACTACTGCCATGGGAGAAAAAATGAGTGAGTGGGTGGGGGAAATAGTGCACCGTTTGCGGTCTTTGTACACTTACCAAAGGAATAAAATAATGGGGTTTAGTTTGTACAAAACACAGAGACAAGTGCCCCAAAACATGAAAGTGTTCACTCACTGATGATGTGAGTAAGGTGTTTTACTAAGGGTGGGGGCCCCATTGGTTGGTCTCCTATGTGAGGTTGATGAAGCGGATGAAAAAGTATCGCATATGGGCCATGATGATGGAGGTATGGTGGGCCAAATGTGAGGCGCGGTAGTGCACTTTTGATCTGCTTGTACAACTTGGTTGTCTGGGAAAGGGGTTTTATTTCATATGGTAAAACTTGACCTTATGCATGGTGAGCTAATGGGCATGAGGTGCTTCCTGGACTATAGTGGTATGGCCAGGAATCACTATTGTTTGTGATATATGGTCTACTTTGGGTGATGAGTGCCATGGAGGGGAGGCTCTACTGATAAACAAAAATGATTATCATGTGCAAGGTGAGGTGATGATAAACATGGTCGGGTGTTTGGAACCTATGGTTAATTTTTTATGGAGAAATGATGTCACGATATGTAGAGTTTCTCTGGGACTCTATCATGTTGGGGGTAGAATGATACCTACTCTGGAAATTTTAGTGGATGGAATTGTGGATGGTTTGCATTCTACCTGCAAAAATAAATACCCCAAGTGAAAGCATCTTCTTTATCAAATATTATTGAAAGACGTGTGCTTTTAAAAAGAAGATGAGAGAGGGCATACCTGCCGGCATTGAAAATTTATTTTTTCAGGGGTGTAAATGTGTGGCATTTCCTTTGTGCGTTATGGAGCGCTGATCACAGTGCTGCTTTCAATCCGGTGATCGGGCCTTCTCAGCTCTCATTATGGTCCTCAAAAGTTTTTGAAAAGGGCGATATATAGGCGAATATGTCCCTAATTCAATTCATTTGTGTCTGTTGAGTATTGAGAGGTCAGAGGCTTTTGCAGAGCAATTATTACCATTGCGGTCAGCCTGAGCACCAGGGATTAGCGATATTATGCCCAGTTAAACTCCATGACATACTATATTTTAATTTTTTCAGTCTAAGGGTGTCGAGGCCCGTACAATGCTAGTTTTTACATATTTTGGGCTAGATTTACCCTAGATTGCGTGGGTGATCAGGTAAGGGCATGCCTTTTGCACGAAAAAAATAGGGATTTGTGCGCCTTATGCGCACTCTCTCTAGAATTGAGTGTGCCTTCTGTGTTCCTGTGAGAGATATAGGTGTGCCTTCCATGCGCATGTCTGAGGGACAAATGCGTAAAAGGCCGAGGCACTTTTTGGCCAAATTTTTTGAAAATTTTGCATGTTTTTGATGTTTTTATGTTACTAATGTGCTCCTGTTTTGATGACAGTTTGTTATGGAGGGAGTGGGATTGGCCTAAGCTACATACTGCTTTAGCCATTGATGGTTAGGCATGCCAATAGTTGGCACAATGTGGTGTCCTAAAATTTGTGGATAACTACCTTCTTCAGTCACAAGACCGAGTCCTACGTTACCTGATCGAGCATTGGAACCGGAGGCACAGGGTGTTTTTGCTACATGGGTGTGACCTTTCTATCTGTCCTCAGATGGATATCTACTTTGTGACTGAGCTGCTACCTCAGGGTGAGGCACTACGGTTTCCACTTCCTCTCGGGAGGGTGGATTTTGAGTGGTTCTGGATGCATCACTGTGTCGGGGCGCCTCTTACGGAGGGGTGCATTCCTATTGCATCGGTGACAAATTTAGCTGAGCGGTGTGCTTTGGCGGCTATTGTGTGACTATCAGGGTCATCGGCTCCACATCAGGCATCGGGCCCGCAGGCTGGGGTCTTACGTCGGCTGAGGGCCGGGCATTTTTTCAAATTTTCCTATTTCTGCTATGACAGGATGTTGGCACAGCTTTACAAGATCCGAGATGGATCAAAGATATTTTCCTACACCAGTATTTTATGCAGCATCATGTACGAGTGAGTGGTGTTGTTGAGTCCGGTGGTGGCAGTGCCTGCTGGGGGACCACGGGAGCCTCGCATGAGGAGGTGGGCCCCTGTGATGCCTCAAGGAGGTGGTGGTATGGTGGGGCGTTACTGGAACACCACTACTGAGGCTTGGTTTGAGGCCAACCCTCAAATGTTCATGCCCTTCCCATATGCAACGATGTACTTTCGAGGGGATCTAGAGATGGGTCTTCCTCCTGACTATGCTTGGGGGCCAATAGGTATGTCTTTATGTTTTCTGCATTTCTTTGAGTAGTTATGTTTATATGGTATTTATGGTAACACTGAAATAGTTTTGGTTACTCTTGCATATGTTGGTGATGTTGGCCTCCCTGTGGCTCGATTGGTTGGGCACGATCCTATTCGGAGGCCTCAGGGAGATCTTAGGGGGCGGGGAGGAGGTGGGGCACTCGGTGGTGAGGTCGCCCCTTCGGGGGAGGGCAGCATCTCAGTTGTTGCTGAGACTGCGGCTGAGCGAGCTCATGCCA
The DNA here is from genome assembly GCA_034641835.2 of Pinus albicaulis. NCBI lineage: Eukaryota > Viridiplantae > Streptophyta > Pinopsida > Pinales > Pinaceae > Pinus > Pinus albicaulis. Next base: position 1,551,916,871 of record CM076580.1, on the reverse strand, counting down.
ATGCAGCGGAGGCTTGTGCTGATGTGATGGAGGCTCGTATTGTCGAGATGACCATGTGGGTGTTAGTTCTGGAGGATGCCTGGGATCGAGTGGACGGCTTGACCCAGGGGATGTCATCTTGGGGCTTTTTAGATGACCTTGAGGAGGTATGGCTGGAGACCTTGATGGCCCGGGAGAGGGACTATCGACCAGTTTTATGTCGGGTGGCAGTCTCAGTGTTGATGGCGACTCTAGTAGTGGTACTAGGAGCGGCAGTGGGTCTAGGTGCTCCGCCTAGGGGAGCACCGCCCTAGAGTCATTTTGTTCACAGGTAAAGCACCCATTATGAGGATGCTTCCCCTATTTTTGACAACTTATATGTGTATCTTTTTGGGCTGACCGATGGGTCAAGGATACTATTTTTTGTACTCTGACACATACATTTTGATATATGTATATGTGATATTTGTTTGCTGCTCTACATGTTGTGCCCCCTGTTTCTACTTATAGATTATGTTATGTTGATTGATATCTATGTTTTTTTGTTTTTTATGTATGATGTTTTATTCAAGATGCATTCTATTTTAGAATATTGTTAGCTATGCAGCTATTTGGTTTTGACTCCTTGGTACATGTGTGAATGTAATGTAGTCAAATTGTCTGCTTAACCTTTTTGCTCGCAAATATTTTCTAAATAGATGTGGATCTCATACCTCAAATGTTTGGTTTAATTGTGATGCTACTAACTAGGAATCCAGGTAGATATGCATATGGCATATGCCCTGATGGAGGGCGTCGCACATAAGTCCAATAACGGCGTCATATTCTTCCTGATTGTTTTTTGTTGAACCGATGCACAGACCATTGGTGCAGAGTGGTGATTGGTCAAGGTGATAGATGACCCAGGTGGTTGTGCTAAACTTTGAGACCATCGTGATGCTCCATCAGTGAATTCGAAGTAAGGTTCGAGTTGGTAATCCATTGTGACACACGAGCGCATTTTGTAACAAGTCTTTTGGTCAAAAATTTTAAAGTGGTTGGGTTTATGTATGTTGACTCTCGGGTAGGGCCTGCTTGGCCCTTATGCGTAGAACATCCTGAGGTAAAGGTCGTTTATGGGGTTTCTAAGGTATGTCTCATCTGGTTCCATCAAGATGTATGCCCCCTTGAGGAGGAAATTTTTTATGATGTAGGGTCCTTTCCACAAGGTTTCGAACTTTCCTGGCCCTAGGGCTTATTTTTCAACATCATAGCGGAGGACTAGTTCTCGCTCGGTAAATGAGCGAGGGTTGATGTGGTGGTCGAACGATGCTTTTACCCATTTCTTGTGGGCCTCATTGTGTTGCAGCGATCGTCGTCAGTTTTCATCAACGAGGTCTAGTTGTACTAGACGTCATTCTAGAGGTTGGGTATCATCGAGGAGTTCGATGGCAGCATGTAAATTTTGGATCTCATGTTCTATGGGAATCACATATTCAAACTAGTTAGAGAAAATCATATGGCGCCAGTTGGTTTTATGGTTATTCACCACGTGTTGTAACATAGTTTTGATAACTTTGTTTACAACTTCTACCTGTCCGTTGGATTGGGGGTAGTATGGTGAAGCAAATTCATGGGTGAACCTGAGGTAGTGAGCTAGCTCCTCGAAAACTTCATTTTCAAAGTGTTTCCCATGGTCAGAGACTAACTCCTTGGGGACCCCGAATCGGGAAATGAGGTGGTTAAACAAAAATCGAGCGGAAATTTCTACGGTGTTTTTGTATGTAGGCATGGCTTACACCCACTTAGTGAAATAATCCATAGCCACTATGATGTATTTATGATTTCCAGATGATGCAGGGTTTCAAGTCATGAATTCGATCCCCCATTTACAAAATGGGTCGGCAATAATGATAGGGTGCAGAGGAGCGGGAGGGGCTCTTGCTTTATGAGCGAAGCACTGGCATCGCTCGTATCTCTTGACTGTTGTAATGCAATCGTAAAATAGGGAGGGCCAGAAGTATCCCCCCTGTATGACTTTTTGGGCAGTGGCCATTCCAGAGAGGTGGTCGCTGCAAGCTCCTGCATGGCATTCATTAAGGGCCTGCTCCATTTAGTCGTGAGTGAGAAATCGACGTAAAATGGTGTTAATGCTCCGTCGGTACAAGAAATCTCCCATGAGGAGATATCAAGGGGCCTGCTGTCATATGCGTCGATGGTCATCTCGAGTGTGATCAGGTCTGAACTTCTAAGTTCGTAGGAAGAGGAGAATGTCTCTTTACCAAGGGTCATCGGTTGCTACGAAGAAGAGATGTCCGTCTGGTAGCGAATCGCTTACTGTTGATCCCTTGGTATCTCTTGGGAGGTCCGAAATGACCTCTACTAAGATAAGCACCTTTTTTCTTTTAGGGGAGTGAAACTATAAGTCGTATTCTTGGAGAATGACTATACAACAGGCATACTTATGGTTCATTAGGCGGCATGTGAGCATATATTTGATGGGATTAATATTCGTGATGACCGTAGTGGTTTTTAATATTATGTAGTGGCAAAGCTTTTGGACTGCATGTATTAATGTTAGGGCAGTATTTTCTTAGGGCTCATATCTTAATGCTCGGCCTACTAAGGTTTTTCTGACGTAATAAATTACGTGCTCCTTCCCATCCGGGCCTTCCTAGATCAAAAATCCAGCCAAGGTGGACTCGGAAGCTGATAGATACAGGATGTAATCTTTGTCATAGTCTGGGGGGCTGATGAGTGGTGCTGAAGACAATGTTTCTTTTAGCACGTCGAACGCTTGTTGGGCATGATCATCCCATTTGAATGAGATTTCCTTGTGGAGGAGGTGCAGGAACCCTTGAGCGCAAGTGGCATAATCTAGGATGAAGAGTCTCAGAAAATTTTCCTTCCCCTGCAGGCTTTGAAGTTGTCTAAGGGTTCGAGGTGGAGGAACCTCTTTGATAGCTTGGACCTTGAGGGGGTCCATGCGAATCCCTTGCTGGGACACTATAAAACCTAAGAGCCTACCTGTTATGACGCAGAAGACACACTTAACGGGATTCAAGCATAGGTTGTATTGATGGCATCATTGGAATACCAATCGCAGATACTCGAGATGGTCTGAGCACTTCTTGGAGCAGATGGTTAGGTCTTCCAAGTAGGCGAGGATAAGGTGTGACAAGTCATGAAATATATAATTCATGGCCCTTTGGAAGGTGGCTCCAGCGTTTTTTAGGCCAAATGGCATTACCTTGCATGTGAATGTGCCCTAGGGGGTGGTGAACGCAGTTTTGTACCGGTATGTATGGCGGATTTGAATTTGGTTGTAGCTAGAGAATCCATCCATGAAGGAGAGAGCCTTGTGTCCTACGCAAGCATCGATGACCTGGTCAATGAATGGGGTGGGATAATTTTCCTTGCGACAAGCTTTGTTCAAATCCTGAAAATCGGTGCAAACGCATATGGTGCCTTGGTGTTTATGACGGGAACAGGGTTGGAAACTCAAGATGTGTAAGCGATAAGGTAGATAAACCCAGCTTTGTGAAGCTTGTCGATTTCTCGTTTTATTGCTTTTGCCTTTGATGGGTGCAGTTGACATTGTTTCTATCGCATTGGAGGTGTTGTAGCCTAATTTGACTCAGCTAAAAGTCAAGAGAGGGTCTCAGCAATTCAAGGTTACTGAGGAAAAAATTATTAATATTTAAAAAGAATTGGAACATGTTCAAATAAAAATAATCGCAAGCTCAACATATGTTGCTCAATGATTCACCTCTATTGGATGACTTAATTACATTGCAAGGCGGATATTTGGAGAAGTCATTCAAGATTTGAATCAGGTGTTGGCATTTTGGGAAACCCAAATAGTTATTTTTGAGAAATGAATTGGGTATTAAAACAATCACTGCCAAATAATCTGAGTCTTAAGATTTCTTATAAAATTTCAGAATAGTAGAAGCAGGGGCTTTAATGAGCAGGTTGCCCAGGAAGCTAATGCTAAGATTTGTACGTTTGGGTCTTACCAGATATTTAGAATTTTTGAACTGCAATTAAGTGCATGAAGTTTTGGGCAAAATGACGTGATGTCTATTCAAATGTAGCAGGTTTTCTATGGGTGTCAATTGGGCATTACTTATGGCCATAATTTGTCATCTCTACCCAAATGCATTGCCTAGCATGTTGGTTTGCTGCTTTTTCTGAGTGTATACGCAGTGGTGCTAGCCAAACCCAATTGACTTCCGCGAGGAAATTGCCCAGAAATCCAAATATTTTTAAGAGATTTCAACAATTCTTCAGATGTCTATTTTCCTAGAAACGTCTTTTAAAATTGGATTTGACTTATTCTACATAAATTCAATTTATGTTTGACAATTTTGTCCACAGAAAAGATTGTGGATTCATAAAATGAATTTCAAATTCGAAGACTGCTGTAAATTTCGATCCCATCTTACATCAGATGAGTCCAAACCACTTTCAGAAACAAATCCAGTGGAATATATAACTGCTCATCGAATTTATCTTGGTTTTCTCCTTAACTGTTTTAAGTTTTGGTCAAACATTGCAGGAACAGGATGGAGTTCTCATTCGAAACAGGGAGTTGGAGACCTGGAGATGTTGTACAAGGACAAGATATTCTATTTACAAATAAATCTGCTTTGAGGCTACATGTGCCAGGTTGCTTTGATAAGATCCTTCCTATCAACAATTCTTTATTGCAACATAAAATTGCAAATCAGGTACTAGCAATTGCGCAGGAGTGTTAGCAACATCCAACATCAAATATATCAACCTATGATGTTCATATTCACAGCGGATTTCTAAAACATCTTTCTTTAAGATCAGGCAGAGAAACTTTACCAGCGTTTTAGAAGAAGTAGCAAATTTAAGAGGAGATGGCTCAGAAATGGTTCTGGATTTGTTTTGTGGCTCACAATTGCGTAGGGAAGCAAACGCATATAATATTGAAGTTGAATCAACGACTTGGATCATCTGGCTCAGATCCAATGGTCTTGCAACATCACAAACTAAACAGAACTTATGAGAGATAGTGCTCCCGCAAAATGGTTTGGTTTAAACCATTATTTAAAAAATCTACGGTTATGATGCATTACGGCATCACTCAATATTTTCTCAAGAAACTGTTATAAGTGCTTCCGTAAGCAGTTTTTGGTTTTCAAAACCATGGGTGATTTTTTCAAAAGGGTGTAACGGTGGGACCCAAAATACATCATTCGTTCTTTTAACTTCCAATCCTATTTTTGGTTTTATATTATATATTATATATATATAATATTAAAATAAGCATTTTGTAATTTTAAATAATTCCAAAATTTCCAAGAATCAGTTTTAAAACTGATCATAACAGTTAGTTAGATTAGATAGCAGATATAAAGCAGAGATAAGAACAGGAGAAGGGGTTCTGGTTTTTGGACCTCTAGACAGTGATCTTTGTATTGAGATTTCAAGTGATTAATGAATGAAAAGCAAGCTTCTAGCATTCGTTGATATTGATGTGTCTTCTAGTTTACATAATGTATTTCCTGTCTTTGAATAAAATGAAGTATTGAAGCAACAAGTCTCTTTTTACGTGTGTAAATAAGAGTTAAAACCCTTAATAGGCGCTCCTTCATTTTAACTATTTCTTTCTTATAATTCTTCTAAAGTTTGAGATGATAGATTATGTACAACAACATATCATTTTGGGCTTTTTCCTTTCATTCTTCTTCTGATTATTTCATTCTATATCAGCAGATAATAGCATTGTGGGACATTTATAGCATTTGATTTTGAAGGTTTAATGATTAAAATCTGGAGGTGATTAAACAAGGATCAATATTTCTGTGACATAATTATATGATGTCTTAAGCACGGATTCCTTTTCACAGCGAAGGAATTGTTTCTTAAGGTACAACATTAATTGGCACCGTTGTCGGGGATCGAAGAAGCGAAGTTCATTTCCCTAGGTTTTCTTTCTATTTCCTCTGGTTGTTCAGCGAGGAGGAAGTAATCGGCTGTGTTTACTTTTTACAGAATTCTCATTTTCAAAAAGCCAAACGCGAGGTCAAATACCTTGCAGCAGAAGGTTTCATAATCCCTTATTCTTGATGGTGAACAAGATTCAGATTTGAAGTTTGGTTGTTTATTATTCACCTGGCGACTCCACTGATGAAAGTTTCATTAGATGAAGAATTTTTCTAGCAAGAAGATGAGAAAGTATCATGGAAAAAACATGTATCAAAATTTCCGTTTTTTAAAGGAGGTTCTATTTTTTACTGTCAGTTTAGTGGTCTATTTTCCCTTTTATATTAAAAGGATTGTTTCCTGCTTTATTTTCTCAGAAGATTATAAGGCCCAAAATGTAAATTCATTATTGGAAAAAGATGATTTTTCTTCTGCTTGTATTATAGATCTTGATTTAAAAAGAATTGGAACATGTTCAAATAAAAATAATCGCAAGCTCAACATATGTTGCTCAATGATTCACCTCTATTGGATGACTTAATTACATTGCAAGGCGGATATTTGGAGCAGTCATTCGTGATTTGAATCAGGTGTTGGCATTTTGGGAAACCCAAATAGTTATTTTTGAGTAATGAATTGGGTATTAAAACAATCACTACCAAATAATCCGAGTTTTAAGATTTCTTATAAAATCTCAGAATAGTAGAAGCAGGGGATTTAATGAGTAGGTTGCCCAGGAAGCTAATGCTAATATTTGTACGTTTGGGTCTTACCAGATATTGTTCTTCTGTCTTGTCAGGACTGAACATTTTCTTGGGGAGAAAAAGCCCATGCAATTGTCAATATGGTGCTCTACGATAGTGGGACTAAGCCCATGCATTTCCGAGTAGTCCCATGCAAAGATATATTGATACTCTTGTAGAAATTGGGTATAAGAAGCTATTTCTTCTGGAGAGAATGATGCCCTCAGTGAGATTTCTTCGACCTTACTCGGGTTTTGGGATATGTTCACCTTGATGGTAGGTGAGATGTTTGACATATTTCCATCCTCGAATGCATCAGGTGTCGTGATAGGATTCTTGAACCAATTGAATTTTTCTGATGGAAGGAAATATTTTGATTCGATCACATAGATATCTTGTTCTTCTGTCTTGTCAGGACTGAACATTTTCTTGGGGATAAAGAGCGAGCGGTGATGCATTGCATCCCATGGATAATCCAGCTCTGTCATGGCTTCTAGGATGTCCTCATCTGAATGAAATCGGGATCCTAATGGGGATTGATCCTTCGCAAGGTTATGTTGAAGGGGTTTAATCCACACGGAGCTAGTTGAGAGACACGAGAAGGATTCCATCGTCGATGTGGTGGAACCAAATGCGGTCGACAGAGTGTAGACAGATTGGGTTTGCACTGTTGTAGGTACATTTACTCTCGCAGTTGTAGTTGACTCGACACCTATGGCAAATGCGCAGACAGCTCGATTCATAGTTCTGATACATGATGAGATAATTCATATATGGTGTATCATGTTGTCGACGTTTGGTGGGGGAAGAATCTTCGTGATAAGCGCAAGGTTGGGTTCCCTGTTAGGATGGTCAATTTTCTGTTGGTGTAAATTGCGCCTAGTATAGAGGTGCCTGAATGTTTGCATTAATGGGCATGCCTCTGGTTTGTGGTTCTGGCCAGTGCATATGGTGAACTGTACCGCCATGCCAACTAAGTAGATTTTATGGGAATCAACACTACTCATCGTCCTAGATGTGGACGCTTGGAAGGGATCTATGGTAGTAGATGAGGTCTTCTACTTCCATGTCCATATTTTTGGCTTGGGTGTGTCTAACTCTTTTGGGGAGTATAGATTTTATGCTGCTCTTTCTACTCTCAGCTTAGGGATATGCTAACATTTAATTGTATGATGATAGTGTGAACAAATCTGGCCATAAGTACACTTGATCTTCTCTTGGTTAGAGAGAAGTCTTTGTGGGAGAGAGGACACTGTGTGAAAATTGTTTGCGAGGGACTTCAGTTCTTTGCATTGATTGACCCGGTAGTCATTGTTATGTAGGTAAATCCTCTCTGCAGATAGAGACGATCCCTCTAGCCCTAGAGTGGGTCTAGAAACAAAGGGACACGCTAACGTGTTGCTTCCTAATTATTGAATGAACAAGGGAAACGGTAGATCGACCTACCTGGAATCCAACGCTGTCATTGTTGCTATAGTAGTGGTGGTTTCTCGCTCCTGCTTCAGCAAGTCACAATCTGTTCGCCATTACGCTTGGATACCTACACAAAGAATAAGGAAACAAGAATAGCATACAAAATGACAACATTCCATTCATAACTATTAACCAGTCAAAGAGGGCTAAACATATTGTGTTAAACAAACATTATAACACAATAGTGGAACCAAACAGTAGTCATGTATATAAATGAATAGAAGGAAGAGTTACAATCGATGCTTTGACGTCATAGTCTCCTCCAGCGAGGTTCAGGCGAAGCTCGTCTCAGAAGCTCGTCAGGGAATTCGGATGGGGTGAAGGCATGGACTCAAGCTCTCCTCAACATAATTCCTTCTATCTATCTTCTCTAGTCATTCAACTATTCAGTCGTTCAGCTATAGTATGTCTAATTCTCCAAGTTCAGCTAGCTGATGAGAAGAGAGATAGTTCCTTTTATAGAGGAAAAGGAGGAGGTTGGGATCCCTACAAAGGTGGGAGAGAGTCCTATCCTTTAGGAGAGTTCCAAGGGAGGTGGAAACTACTAACTAAAGGAGGGAGTCCGTGTTTATTTCAATTCAACCACTCCCAATGACTCATCCTCGAGGTGGTTGGAATAGAACCTTCACCTCTATTTTTAAAAAGCATTCCATAAACAACTTGGCATGAGTGCTTAACTAGGACAGAGTGCCAACTGGCGTGGGCTTAATGTTAATTTTCCAGCTCGGCGCGGGAGTGTAACTTGCTACTCGCGCCAAGGCAAAAACAAGGGTTTTTACAGTCCTGCTCAGGGAATTGTCAACAAGAGGAATGTTACTCTCATGTAAAGGGAGACAATGATGGTTTTTGCAAGGCATGACACTGCTTATTGGTCACAGAAACGACCCTCCAATGGGCGAGATGGGGATTTCAAGGACAGTGACAAAATGTTTTGTAACAAATGCCCCCTAAAGCATGAGGTCCGAGGGAGAGGGAGAGGTGAAATGCTTTATGAGAACGTGTTCGAACCAAACACCGCTGTCAAAAAACCTGCAATTACAAATACAAATGATATCTCTAATACATGAACATGTGGCATGGGTGCAGCCATCCATAATAGACTATATATAAAAACTGAGATCTGAGGTATGGACGCAGCCATCCAACAGTAAGGATAAACAAATAGACTCAGGTATGGCCGCAGCCATCTAGTCAAAAGAGTCATGTAATAAGTTATAACAATCCACCAAAATCCGCAGCCTGGACTTTATCAGACAAAATCCAGGGTCTTGCGCTCCATCTCGACCCGAACAAGTACAATTTCAGGCATGCAAATATATGAGCTGAAGTCGAACATGCAAGAAAATCATTTGATTACCAGCCAATAATGAAAGTTGTTAACAAGCATGAGAGAAACCACCAATAATGACAATGGATATCAAGGTACAACTAGTACAATCCATGGAATGTGAATAGTGATATGACATCGAACATCTATAGAATCACTTGATCGAAGGCCAATGATGTGGACCTTGCGTCGAATGCGAAAAACCTGCCATTAAGGCATGCAGGCACCAAGGTACCAGAGTAGAGTCTCTCGATCAAATTCTTGGATAATGATTTGAAGTCGACAGGAAGTGACATGATCGAAGGTGGGCCATAATTTTTCCCAAATCATCAATATCAGACAGAGGAATACGATAATAGTGAATCAGGACCAACAGAGAATCAGAGGGAGGTTGAAAACTGTAGAGGAAAACTTCTCTTGAACATATCAGCAGCACGACACTGGATTTGGTAGTATTTGACATCAAAGGATCTGAGGTCATGACGACGTGGCTAAGAGCAGATGAGTGATCAAAAGAGATTACCCAAACCCATGGAGGCAAAAATGATGAAATGAAATGTCCCCAACTCGACACGAATGCAAACAAGTGCCATGTTAAAGAGCAACATACTGCCAACATAACTAAAACTTGGTTCCATTTTCCCCCACCATTTCTGGCGAGTACCCCAATTATTTTTAAAACAAGCTTGAAGGGGATAGCATATGCTTGTGTTGTAAGTTTTTCCTTCGGACAAATCCATCCTAGTACATTTTACGAGCCCTAGGAAGGAGGAACTCGAGTAACGTCATGGTGATGAAATCCGATGTCATCAGGGTTTAACGAGTCTAACAAAGGGAGAACTCAGCATATTTTCATGTTTAGAGAGTTTGAAAAGAAGTCAGAAAAGAAAAATCCATCATGACCCTTTTCGTAAATAGTCTCTCAGATCTGGAAAGGTAGAAAACAATATCTGAAAGAACCTCTTAGTCGTGATAGGCCAAGGTATTCCTTTTTTGTAGATAATCTATCCCAGCCTGAAAAAGGGGTAAACGTATACTAGATAGATACTGTTTTGCAGCCATTTAGTGAGTTCGAAATGACAAGAGTCTTGGCAATATTTTCAGTTTTAGAGAATCAGAAAAGAGCTGAAAGATGACTCCAGTAGTGAATTTTTCATGTTTTTACCGAGTCCGAAAAATTATAAAATTTAACTTGTTACTTCATCACTATGTCCTGAAAAACCTGTTGTTGCACAAGAGAAAAGTGTAAAATCCATTTTTCGAAAAATACTACAATAAAATAATCGAAAAACATGTCTTAAAACCTAATTAGGTTTCTAAAAAGTTACAAAATGCCAAAAATGGTAAAAAAAAATTACTTTCACCTTTTACCTCTTGTGGAGCAAATAGTTACCCATTTTACTATGTGATTTTGCTGCGAAGATAGCGGAAAATCCAACATATCAATCTCAAATCCGTCAATTCCAAGTAAGATCCGAGATCTTTCCCTTCATTTTGAGTCTTTTCTTACTACCTGCAACTTCTAATTCTGAAATCTGGGGGAGGAAGTATGAAAATTAGGGCATGGCGGTTGGTGCGGGTTTCAGGCACGGAGTCGCTCCAACCGCCAAATTTTTTGTATTAGGGTGCGCTAACCATTTTTTGTGCATAATTTAAGACACAAACCCCATTTACTCAAAAATCCAAGCTCTCAAAAGGCTAATATCACTCATATGAATGTGTTTACACGTAAAAAACAGCAAAATGGTGATAGAATTGAAATAACGGGAACTCAACAAAGAAGACGAGCTTGCCATGGAAAATGAGAGATGCATGGAAGCTCTCAAGGACTGTGGACTGAAGAAGTTCTTCTTAACACCGTGTCTCCGTGCTCAACCAGAGCTGTTACAATATTTGATCAGTATATGGGATGAGAACCAGGAAAATTTCATACTTCGAGATCAGGAACTTGAGATTGATGTTTCTGACGTCTATTTTATCACAGGATTATCGCGAAGGGGAGCAGCACCGATCCTAACTAATACCCGGCCTTGCATGGAGAGCATGTCCATGGTGATGGACAGATTATGTCTAGGGGCACGGAAGGAAACAAGGAGTGGGAAAGTTGATATCCAAACTATCCCAGACCTAGCACTAAAAGTAGTGCTGCATACCATTACACGAGCTGCGAGATCACAAGCACTACACGAAGCAACAAAAACACAGTTGCTTCTTGCTATAGACTGCTTGTCACTAACCATCTACAACTGGGCAGAGGCTGTGACTATAAACATGAAACACCAGCTAACAAAATGAAAGAAGACCAAATTGAAGTAGTTTGCTTATGGGTCTATCTTGGTATCGTTCTTCCTGGAACGACTACCAATATTTCAGCGTCAAGAGGTCATAGTCCCGACACCACCAGCGAAAGAACCACGGATGGCTTGATGGGCAGCTCTGATGCCAAGGGTAGGGGGTGGTCAACAGATGTCATGTAGACCAGAGTTCTTTGGTTGGCTTCGTCAACAGTTGATCGTCATGGAGGACTAGCCCTACTCTGGTACAGATTTTATTAGTGATCCGGACCTCCCACTCCCGGAGAGAGAGGATTGGGACGAAGATTTGCGTAAGAATCATTTTTAATTTTCATGAGTATTAAGAATTTTTTTTTGTTTATGTATGTTCTGACTTTAAATCCATGAATTCACAGATGTTGGCTTAGAGAGACCCGTGAGCATGTCTTCGACAGCGAGGCGAATGCCTCGTGATTTCGACCCTCATGGTGAGGGCAATGAGGAAGAGGAGCTCATGCACAACCTAGAGGGGATCACTCATGGAGTCCCATATTATGCAATATTCGACAATGTTCCTCGCGTCTACCAGAGACATATCGCCGAGGTGTCAAGCAGTATTCACCGCTTGCTGAGGCAGCTTGTACGGGCAGTGACATGCTATCATGAGCATCACGCCGATTAGGCACCTAGGCTTTATATCTATATTTTTGAGAGACATGGGGTCTCAGGATATAACAGAAAGACACATATATTTTTTTTAAATATGATGCACACTGATGCAAACATGCAATATATATATATACAGCTAGTTTCCTATATGGATCTTTTTCACATGATGATGATTTCACAAATTATGCAAATGTATATCTAATACAATGTTAGTCACTGTATCAGTTAATGCATTCATTTGTCTAGGAATATGTTGATATGTGATAAAATCAAAATTTCTTTCCAACAAATGAATACGTAAATACAATCTCAAAATGTACAGGTTTCTAAATGAATAATGACCATTGAGTTGTAGAACAACAAGCTGTGAATCTAGATTTATAAGCAATGTGCATATGCTGAGATTGATCGCCTTAGTTAATAGTTCAAGAAAAGCACTATATTCAGCGACGTTGTTTGTAGTTCATCCTAGAAAAATACCTTGCAGTTCTATTAATTCACCCGCAGGATCATAGATTACCCAGGCTGCTGAAGAAAAATTCCTGGTACTGCGGGAAGCACCATCCGCGAAACCGACATAAGGGGTAATAGACATCTACACAAAAAAGCAAGACCAAAATAAGCAGGAAAATGCTCGCAAAGCACACCAAATCAAATCATGTACAAAAAGGGAAAAAAACACCTATGTACACAAATCATGCATGAATGACTCATGCATAATACTTTTTGAGATACAACCCATTTCTGGGTTGTTCTAACGGATGACCTTCGTAATCAATGAGCTCATAAGCCCCATTCTGCAATACGTGTTTAAAAATGTAAGGCCCATGCCACATGGTTGAAATTTACCTGCCCCCAGCTTATCATGAGTTTGTTCATACAGGAGGACGAGATCTCCTTCAACGAAAGCACAAGGGGAAACTGATTGGTCAAAATGAGCTTTGACCCGCTTTTTCAATGCTTCAATAACCAAAGCAAAAAAGCGGCAGGTTTCATCTAACCTTTCGAGATAAAGGAGACACTCTTCTTCTGGTCAAGTGTTCGGCAGTAATTCAACATCCAACTTGAGCAAAGGTATTTCACATTCAATTGGAAGAGTGGCTTCCAGCCCATAAACCAACTAAAAAGGGGTGAATCTGGTTGCACTCTTAACTGAGGTTCGGTATGCCCAAAGAGCTGAAAAAAACATGAGATGCCAATTGGATTTATGGATCCCAATCATACGTTGAAGCATAGTACCAAGAACTTTGTTCATGTCTTCAACATGGCCATTTGCTTGAGGATAGTACGGCGTTGAGCTGTCATGACGCAGACCCAACTTCGAAGTCAACTCGGCCACCATGTAATGCCAAAAATGGGAACCATGATTGGTGATGATGGCTTGAGGGACACCAAACCTAGCAATGATATGATTGAATATGAATTGAGCAGATGTCTTACCGTCGGCGGCAAGTGTAGGCATTGCTTCGGCCCATTTGGTGAAGTAGTCCACGGCTACAATAATATAAGCATGCCCCCCTGCCGAGTGAGGGTTACACATCATAAATTCAATGCCCCACTTCGAAAAGGGACCAACGATAATGACAGGATGAAGAGGTATAGGCAGCACATGCATCTTGCATTAATAAACCTAACAATCATGACATTTATGAACCGCGACAATGTAGTCTTTGAATATAGAAGGCCATAAACAACCAGCACAAAGAATCTTCTATGCAGTGGCCTAACCAAACATGTGACCGACACAGGCACCACTGTGACAATCATTGAGGACTTTCTCAACTTCCTTGAGGGTCAAACACCGACGGAGAATGGAATCCACTCCAACAGGATAGAGGGTATCCCCGACTATACGATAAGGTTGCGACTGATGACGGATGCGTCGGCAAGCATCCTTCGTCAACTCAGATCTGAAAATAGAAGTCTGGAGATAAACTATGATATCACCATACCACGGAATGAGGGTGATAATCAAGAAAAGAGTGTCGTCTGGTATATATTCCTCAAGATGAGACGGAGGAGAGTTTGAAGCCAGGGAACAAATAAAATCAGTAAAGACTAATGACTTTTTCGACTTGGTCGTAGTAAATTCCAAATCGAACACTTGGAGGGTAACAATCCACTTCGAATATTTGCCCCCGAGCAATTGTTGACACAATATATAGGTCATGGGGTGGCAATCGAAAATCACAGTCGCCGTATGCAAAATAATATAATGACGAAAACACTGAACGTCTTGAACTGCAGCTAATTCTAACTTCTCGACGTGGGCATAGTGTGTCTCAGGGTCGAGAAGGTTACGAGATAGGTAATAAATAACATGATTGTTACTGTCATCATCGTCTTGTACCAGAACCATGGCAATCGTACTAAAAGCGGTGGCTAAATAAAGGGAAAAATCACGATGATAGTTAGGAGGACGCAACAGAGGAGCGTTGACAAGCAACATCTTCAGGGCCTCAAAATACTTTTGAGCAATCTCATCCCAAAACAATGGGACGCCCTGCTTTAATAAACGCGTGTATCCCCAAGCCACTTCTGCATAGTTAGGTATAAAACAGTGTAGAAAATTAGCCTTACCTTGCAAACTCTGCAATTGATGTAATGAGGATGGAGAGGGGAGATTAATAATAGCCACAACCTTCATAGGATCAAGGCGAATTTCATCTTTAGATACGATAAACCCTAAAATTCTACTGGAATCAATGCAGAAGACGCACTTGTGCGGATTAAGCCAAATATTATAACGTCGAAAATGAAGAAAAATCTGACGAAGATGGTCAGGATGGTCTAAACGCTTAGCTGAATGAGCGGGTAGGTCATCCAAATAAGGATGAATGATGTGTCGAATATCATGAAAATCATACGACATCGCTCGTTGTTGAGTCTCAAAAGTGTTCTCCATATTCATACATATTTCCATTATGTCATAACCATTTAGCTCTTATTTCATAGCCATTTGACCTAAAACCCTGCATCAAGTAACCATTTTCATAAATATATGGGTTAGGATCCTTGTTTTCCAAAGTTATTTATTTTATGTATTTTAAGTGAATTTATGATTAGAAACTAGAAAATTAACATAGTTTCATATATCTATATATGTGTTATGATTTTTGTAACATGTGTAGGTCAAAAGGAGACTTCTAGAAGACCCTTATGTGGCACTCTAAGGCCAAATTCGAATTTGGTTGGAGAAGATTATCGGATCAAGAGGATATGTGTCTTACTTCCTTGTTGTATTGAAACTCTAAGAGGATATGTGTCTCATCTCTTAGTTGTGTTGAAACTCTAGAAAGACATGTGTCTTATCATTTCCTATTTTGATTTTAACTCTAGAGATGGAGGGAGAGATTCATGGACTCCCATTAATGAGATGACTCCTCATATTTTGTATAAATAGGAGAAGCTTTCTCCTATCATAGGTAATGAGAAAGTAATGATGAAGTAGATTTGTAACAAAGTTCAAGATGGAATGGGATGTAGATTTGTGAGTTCTTTTTAATAGAGAAATTCAGTTCTTTGATGCTGTTTTGATTACAACTTTAAGGAGCTGAAGGACTTCACCAAATTGGTAGTAGAGGGCCCCTGCTATCCAAGGAGGCTTTTGCATGTTTTCTAGATAAGTTGCTTTCAATTTTGTTTTGTCATATTTCCTTACTTAGATTGCTTTCTGAAATCATAGCTTTTAGCATAATTTTTCATGGCAGCTTGGGCATTTGCACATCTTTTTATGACTAATGACATGGAATCAATATTATCCTTCTGCTGATTTCTTTTTCTTAGTTTTTGTTTAATTCCAGCACTATTTGTTTATTTCAGTCTTGCACATTTGCTTTAGTAGTTAGATTTAGATATTAAGTTGCTCATGTCATTTTCAGTTACCTCCGAAAGCCATAGCTGGACTAATGGCGAGGGATTGAAGTATGAGTGTGTAGTTTGATATTAGTTTACTTTTCTGCAAGTTAGATATATTAAATTGCTCATGTCATTTTCAGTTACCTCCGAAAACCATAGCTGGACTAATGGCAAGGGATTGAAGTATGAGTGTGTAGTTTGATATTAGTTTACTTTTCTGCAAGTTAGATATATTAAATTGCGCATGTCATTTTCAGTTACCTCCGAAAGCCATAGCTAGACTAATGGTGAGGGATTGAAGTATGAGTGTGTAGTTTGATATTAGTTTCTTTTTCTGCAAATTAGATATCAGATTGCTCAAGTTGTTTATGATTACCTCCGAAAGCCATAGCTAGACTAATGGTGAGGGGTCAGAATATGAGTTGATGTAATTTGATTTTAGTTTTTCTTTACTTGCAATCTTTTCTTTGAGTACAGTTTCTTTTGTGTTTAGACAGCAGCAAGGATAATGAGTTTCATGATCAATAGTTCACTGTTTGCTTGATTAGAATAGTGATGCAATTTTCATTTCCTTTTAGGAATTAATTTTGTCATTGTGTGTTTTAAAATTCTTGTGAAGTTTGGAAAACCATTAGAAGGACATCATTGTCTTGAATATTTGTCTCCATACTTGTCTTTTAGAATTTCATAAAAATCCAAAAACGACAAAAAGTAAGAGATAGGTTATCTTGCACATATAGTGCGCCACACTTTGTCAGCTTACGAATCCCTGGTTGATAATTTATGTTAGCAATTTAGGACACACTAAATTGACCAAAAATTTTGGCGCCGTTGTCGGGGAAGTGTAACTAAGTAGCCTTATTTCTTACATCTAAAAAAAAATTAATAATTCTTGAGTATGCTCTCCTCCTGCACTTGTGTGATCTGGAGGATCAGAAAAAGAATTGTTATGTAAAAAAAAATTAATAATTCTTGAGTATGCTCTCCTCCTGCACTTTGTGTGATCTGAAGGATCAGAAAAAGAATTGTTATGTTTAAAAAAAAAGAGACAAAATAAAACTTCATCATTTCAATTGATTCAACAATTTAAAAAAAAAAAATTGTTTTCATAAAAAACTTTGATTTCAATAAATTGTTTTGTTTAATGAATATATATGTGTATTTTTAAATTTTTGAAAATATAACATACATAATTTTATTAAACAAATCAATTAAAAAAAAATGAAAAAATAAAAATTTAAATTGTTTTGTTACTAAGATATATATGTATATTTTTATTTTTGAAAATATATATATAATTTTAATAACAAATCATTTAAAAAAAAAAAAAAAATTCAATAAATTGTTTTGTTTAGTAAATTACATATGCATATTTTTAATTTTTCAAAATATAACATGTGTAAAACAAATTAAAAAAAAAAAAATCGTTTTGTTTAGTAAAATATACATGTGTATTTTTTATTTTAAAAAAATATATATAACATGTAATTTTATTAACAAAACAAATTAAAAAAAAAAAAAAAAAAAAAAATCAAAATAAATCAACAGATACCATAACATCGCCCATGACACAATCTACGAGCATTCCCCACACCTTCAGGTGCTGCATCCTGCCACGATCTTATACAAATTTTTGTTTTCTGTCTTCCCTCTATTTTGAAACGCCGCTTCTGGTGTTTCCTCAAGCTTTAGCTTGATTCACAGAGGGCGTGAGATTGAAGCTATGAGGCATAGAAGCAGGTTCAAAAATGTGAAAGCAGGTCAAAGTTTACATATTTACATGGATAAAGAATCGATGCAGCGACAATAAGAAAAACAGAGAAAATTTTCCAACACAAGAGCACCCAACCACCTTCCGAGCTTTACCCTTTGAGTCAATCTTGCAAAGTCCTGCCCATTCATCCAGCTTCTTTGCACTGGAAACAAAAATCAAGTTCACATTGTGCTCAGCACACAATGATTGACTAATTCAGGTTGGCTGCAATTCTTTGCAAGAACACACAACTGCGCTGCCTGTTTCTCAATAGCTTTGGCACCTTCATGAAGACCTCTAGCAAGACCATCATGGACCAATGATTTTTTTTTCAATACAAGCTGAAAAACAGTCAAGATGTCCATAGGTTATCCCAATACATCAACGCTGAAAGAAATTGATTTTGTTACAGCATCTCCAGAAACGCAACTGTTTTTGACACGTCAATTTGAAACGCATTTTCTGAACGATTGAGGATGAATTTTGAAAAACCAAGACATGGGTTTTTTCGCCAACGTGGTCAATTAGATAACCTAGAAATCGTTTTACGAAATTCGTGGCGGTCTGAGAAAATTTCTCGGTTCTTTGAAGCCCATTTTTGCCTGCCGCGTGAGGAAAAACGGTTTTTTCTGAGTGAAGAATTTGAAAACGGCACTCTGCATTGATAATTCGGTTTCCTGATCTCTAGGAAGAAGAATCCAAGTTGAAATCAAATTCTATTGAAGCCAATCAACCAACCTAGTGCCACCTTTCATGCTTGTCTGCTAAATCACGGAATCATGCACTACTCCAAAAAATGACAATTTTACTTTTTTTTCATTCGCACAGAGCACAGTTAATGGCCTTAGAGCAAGTATTATCCGATAGAAATAGTGAAGATGATTTTCCTAAAAAGATAGCATTACAGCTCAATGATACATAACCTTCACTTGCGGTACCTGAGTTAATGCGGATGCTGGTAAAATGGAGCAGAGCGTGGGAAATTGTGAAGAAAGTATTTTCCTTTACAAATCACACAGTTTATAGTGAATCTTTGGAGAAAATACCTATGGAGCTGTTAGGAAGCGTTCTGCCACGGCATTTACAAATCATATACGATATAAACTATTTCTTCTTGGAGGATTTGAGAAAATGTATGGGGACATGGCCTATGTTTATTGTTTGCTTATTGTGCTCATTTGTAGAAAAAAAAAAAACTTGGAGACATTATGGAGATGGCATTTGCAGAGCATTATGTTCTTTTAATAATGGCATTCATGTTTTAGTTTTTATTTTTTATTTTTTATTTTTATTTTTTAATTTTCTTATTTAATAAATTGTTTGTTTAATAAAATTATATATGTATATATATTTTTTTTAAATGTAACATATATAATATTTAAATAATAATAATAAAAAATTAAATTAAAAAAAATAAAAAAATAAATTGCATTTCTCTTTTTCAATTTTGTTATTTAGAAAAAAAAAAAAAATTGCAATTCTCTTTTTCAATTTTGTTATTTAAAAAAATTAAAAAATAAAAAAAAATCAATAATTTTGAATCAATGAAATGAATAAGTTATTTGCTCACTTTTCTGAAGGTATTGATTAATTTTGGACTGATGATGAAAGATGAATGGCTAACTTTTTATTCAAGATTTTTAGCTACAGAAACCGTCGACATTCTGCAGCTAAAGTCCAATTCCGCAGCTGTTTTCCAATTCTGCAGCTAAAGTCTAATTCCGCAGCTGTTCTCCAATTCCGCAGCTGAAAAACCTCATTGTTCAAATCAGCCTAACTTTCTCATACAAAATCAGATTTTGATGATTCAAGTATCGTTGGAAAGGTCTCAACAAGATCTATACAATGAGAAATCCATCATTAGAGTTTGAAATGGAAAATAATGAAATAAATTTCTGAAAAGAAGCTACATTCAACTTGAGGCACTAATTCCAAAACAGGTATAAATTCTTTTGATTTTTCCTTTGAGAACTTGTTTCATTAATACAAATTCTTAGTTTTGTGTGTAAATATTATAACTAGAGAGATTGATCACCTCTCTCTCTTTGATAATCTTACATTCCATTGCAGAAGAAGTATTAGTTTTTTTTTGCAGGTTCCAGGAGGAAAGACAAATGACTACAAGAGAATGGTGTCTCTCTAAGAGACCAATTTGTTTCATAAGAGGATGATCAACAACAAAGAGGAAATATGTTGATGCAAAATCAGATCCAAACACTTGAAAAACTTTCAGATACTATTGTCTCCATCACATCCATACCTCATAATAAACCATTCACCTCATTTCACTTCATATTTTCCATTTACATTCACCTCCACTTTCCATTTCTTTTTGTCCATTCATAACCACAAATAAAAGCAAGAGGCTCATTCACATGCTTATTGCCCATTGCCATTTCTCATTCACATGCTTATTGCCCATTTCCATTTCTACTCTCCATTGCCATCTTCCATTTTCATTTTCTATTTCTTGTCATTTTCATTCCGCAAATAAGTCCTGCTTCAATGCAAATTATTGAGTCCATAGTCCTTTGAGTCTAAGTTCTTTGTAAAACACATTGAGGCTTGCATGCCTTAATGGCAAGTTCTCATGCTGACAAACAATGGGAATACATTAATGTCCCTTGTTCGTTAGATCTTCTAGGTGACTCGACATCAGCAAAATCATTCGTACCTAGCAAGATGTGTTTGGGCATCTTGACTCTCATTGTCATCAATGGTGAGAGTTCTCGTGTTGACTAGTGACATCCATTAATGGCCACTAAGTCAAAAATTTCCTACTATGTTCGACATCAGAACATCTTTTCACATAGTAGGAATTATGCCAATGAGTTTTGAAGACATGAAGACTATTATTTTCAGCATTTTGGAGCAGATTCAGCAAGTTTTAGTAGGAGCAATAAAAATTCATCTTATCTCTTTATACATGACTCCTCTTGTTCAGCCACTTGAAGAAGAATATGATCAAAATTTTGCAGCCACCACACATACACAACTCATCCACATTTAAGGTAAGTGAAGGTATGTTGTTTTCTAATTTTTAGTCATGTAATTCATTAGAATGCTAAAATTGTAACTTTGGAAAAATTCCTCACTCCCTTTTTCACATTGTCATATTTTTAGTTGTGGGGAAGGGACATCATTTCATATCCACATGTCATACACTATCACACATTTTCATTTCATTTCCATACACATATACTTCACAACCAACTATTGTTGCAACATGATCCAAAAGATTATATGTCTTGCAAATGATCAATTCATTGATGAAGTAATTGATTCTAAATGTTTTCATGAACTTTGATGCAACAAAGGAAATAAAGCATTGTTACACAAGAACCAATGCTTCAAAAAAAAAAAAAAAAATGGTTGTCACACAAGAACCAACCATTGAGAAAAAAAAAAAAAAAATGTTGCAATCAAATGTATTATACTTTTCCAAAAAGGAAAATATCAAGAAGCAAAGTTTGGAATGAATCTATATGAGTCAAAACTCATAAAAGATCAACTCATGGACAAATGAATCATTGCAATAGTTGCATGAGGACATGCAACAACTTCAGTTGGGGGTATGTTGAGTCTCAAAAGTGTTTTCCATATTCATACATATTTCCATTATGTCATAACCATTTAACTCTTATTTCATAGCCATCTGACCTAAAACCCTACATCAAATAACCATTTTCATAAATATATGAGTTTGGATCCTTGTCTTCCAAAGTTATTTATTTTATGTATTTAAAGTGAATTTATGATTAGAAACTAGAAAATTAACATAGTTTCATATATCTATATGTGTGTTATGAGTTTTGTGACATGTGTAGGTCAAAAGGAAGCTTCTAAAAGACCTTTATGTGGCCTCCCAAAACCAAATTCGAATTTGAGTGGAGAAGATCATGGGATCATGAGGACATGTGTCTCATTTCCTTGTTGTATCGAAACTCTAAGAGGATATGTGTCTCATTTCTTAGTTGTGTTGAAACTCTAGAAAGACATGTGTCTTATCATTTCCTATTTTGATTGTAACTCTAGAGATGGAGGGAGAGATTCATGGACTCCCATTAATGAGATGAATCCTCATATTTTGTATAAATAGGAGAAGCTTTCTCCTATCATAGGTAATGAGGAAGTAATGAAAAAGTAGTAGAGAAGTCTTTTGTAACAAAGTTCAAGATGGAATGGGATGTAGATTTGTGAAGTTTTTCAATAAAGAAGTTCCTTGATGGTGTTTTGATTACAATTTTAAGGAGCTAAAGAAGGATTACACCAAATTGGTAGCAGAGGGCCCCTGCTATCCAAGGAGGCTTTTACATGTTTTCTAGATAAGTTGCTTTCAATTCTGTTTTTTCATATTTCCTTACTTAGATTGCTTTTTGAAATCATAGCTTTTAGCATAATTTTTCATGGCAGCCCGGGCATTTGCATATCTTTTGACTAATGACATGGAATCAATATTATTCTGCTGTTAATTTATTTTTTCTTAGTTTTTGTTTAATTCCAGTATTGCTTTGTTTATTTCAGTCTTGCACATTTGCTTCAGTAGTTAGATTTAGATATATTAAATTGCTCATGTCATTTTCAGTTACCTCCGAAAGCCACAGCTGGACTGATGATGAGGGATTGAAGTATGAGTGTGTAGTTTGATATTAGTTTACTTTCTGCAAGTTAGATATATTAAATTGCTCATGTCATTTTCAGTTACCTCCAAAAGCCACAGCTGGACTGATGGTGAGGGATTGAAGTATGAGTGTGTAGTTTGATATTAGTTTACTTCTTGCAAGTTAGATATATTAAATTGCTCATGTCATTTTCAGTTACCTCCGAAAGCCACAGCTGGACTGATGGTGAGGGATTGAAGTATGAGTGTGTAGTTTGATATTAGTTTCTTTTTCTGCAAATTAGATATCAGATTGCTCAAGTTGTTTATGATTACCTCTGAAAGCCATAGCTAGACTAATGGTGAGGGGTCAGAATATGAGTTGATGTAATTTGATTTTAGTTTTACTTTACTTGCAATATTTTCTTTGAGTACAGTTTCTTTTGTGTTTAGACAGCAGCAAGAATAATGAGTTTCATGATCAATAGTTCACTGTTTGCTTCATTAGAATAGTGATGCAATTTTCATTTCCTTTTAGGAATTAATTTTGTCATTGTGTGTTTTAAAATTCTTTTGAATTTTGGAAAACCATTAGAAGGACATTATTGTCTTGAATATTTGTCTTCATACTTGTCTTTTAGAATTTCATAAAAATCCAAAAACGACAAAAAGTAAGATATAGGTTATCTTGCACATATAGTGCGCCACACTTCGTCAGCTTATGAATCCCTGGTTGATAATTTATGTTAGCAATTTAGGACACACTAAATTGACCAAACACTCGCTAAAATGTAGCCCCAACATTTTTTAAGCCAAAAGGGAGATTTTTATAGGTGAAAGTACCCCAAGGACAGATAAAGGCAGTCTTATGTTGATCAGTCAGAAGAATGTTAATCTGATTGTAACCAAAAAAACCATCGATTAAGGAAAATATCTCACTCCTGGCATATTCATCAATGATCTGATCAATAAAGGGTGGGATAATTATCCTTAGGGCAAGCTCGATTAATATCATGATAATCAACAAATACATGAATAGTTCCTTGCTTCTTATCTACAGGAACAATATTAGAGACCCATTCTGTCAAAGGATTTGGATAAATAAAACCAGCTCGTAGAAGTTCGTCAACTTCAGCCTTAATGGCGACAGTTTTCTAGGGTGCACCAGACGAAGACGCTGGCGAATAGGTTTCGAACTGGGATAAGTAGGAATTTCATGCACCAGTATACTAGGATAAATGCCGGGAATTTCTTCGTAGGACCATGCAAAGACATCACGAAACTCGCGAAAAAGGCTAGTATAAACTTGGACTTCATCAGAAGAACAAGTAACCCCAATATGGATGTTCTCGACAATTACCGGTTTAATGGAAATGTCCATAGACATCGTTGTGTAATGTTACTCAAGTTACCTTCCGTAAAGAAGTCATGTGTCAAAAAGGGAAATTGAAGCGGAGGAGAAGGAACCTGAGCTACAAAACGCTCGAGACAATTAGACATGGCCCCGAGGCTAGGAATAAACTAGGAACGATGATGCCCATCATCCCACGGAAAATCCTTAAAAGACATGGTTTCCACGATGGCTTCATCAGAAGGAAACACCTCTTTCAACGGATCAAGCGAATCTGAATCACCAACCCAGGGGAATTGAGAATAAATGTCAAGAGACATGCTCAAAGGAGTGCAATCAGAGGACAAAGGTTCCAAAGCAGGAATGAGTTCACAATAATCAATTTCAATTGGACTCAAAGGCATCAAATCCCCGAAGGAATCAATCTGTTCAGCTGAAGGAATAATCCATGGGTCATCAGACCAAGAGATCATATGAATCTGAATATTATTAGGAGGAGGAAGAGGAAAAATACCCATGAGGGCAGGATCTTTAAAAAGACCTGGCCCTACGCTTTCTTAGGGAGTGGGAATCTTATCCACATACGGAACGTTGTTCTCGAAATAAGAGGTGAAGAAAGACAAATGATCAATAGTATCAATCTTTCCTTCATGTGGAAATTTCAAAACACGAAAGAGAGTGGATGGAACACACAACATGGGATGAGTCCAACTGCGACCGAGGAGAAGATTATAATTGAGCTTAGAATCGACAACTTAAACCTCAACATTGACTATCTTCCCTTTAAAATTAATCGATAAACTAGCGAGAACACCTAAATCCTTTGATTCTCTCCCATCAAACGCTTCTAAGGCATTTGGTGATGAATTCAGAGCTAGAGAACCAATGGCTTTCCAACATGAAGATGGCATGATATAGGTTGATGCACCTTCGTCCACAACTACTCGATGAATATCGAGACCATTAATAACAACTTGAATAATGAGCGCAATCTGATGCGAAAGTCGTGGAATGAAATTCTGTAGATCGAAAGCAAGAAGGTTAGCATCGACAAGATCAATCCCTCCAATTGTGGATAACAAAGCTATTCGTTGTGACGAACAACTCTGAAGTACTTCTAACATGGACATCATGGATGGTGCCTGAGCCAACCTTCAACAATATTGTAATGGTGAGTGGCACAGGCATTGGGATTATAAGAAGACTTACGAAGAACACCTTTGGAAGGTGGTTGCACAACGGATTTAGCATTGGGCCTTTCAATATCAAGAGGACCAGTAATAGGCGAAGGAAGAGGAGGACCATCAGCGATCTCCCTCCCCGCAGCCTGACGAGATCCAGTATAATCTTTCGACCGAGTAGTAATAGAAACGGTACTCAAACCGTTCATCATGAACACCTGAGAGCCAAACGGGGCAGAGCACTGAGGTTGCTCTACCATCTGAGTCTGCTGATGGGAAAGTTTCCTTAAGAACGTTCAGAGTTCCCTAGGTGCCTTTGAGCAATCAGCTCACTTCGGACCGTTGAGGATAGTCTTTGGTGAAGTGCTCTTCATCACAGATTAAAGAAGGGTACTTCGGTTTGCGTTGAGAACCATCACCAGCACGAGATTTCTGAGAATCCTATTTTGGGGTATCGGCTTTGGCTTTACCTTTACCTTTCTTTTTACCCTTAGAAGTATTATCTGTAGGATTGGCCTGAACAGCATTAACTTCTGTGGTTTTACCAGAATTTGGAGTAGACTGAGAAGCAACATTATTGGAAGGAGTAGACTTCGGCTTCCCAGATTTTGAATATGAAGACTTCTAAGAAGTATGAGACACAGAACCAATAATACCATCGACTGATGGAGTCGCAGGTGGTTTAGAAGTTCCAGGTCGGGGAGCATCAAGCAAGATATCATATAATGCGCCAGTCTGAGAGTACACAAGATCAAGGTACTGGGCGTAAGCAATGACTTGTTCCTCGGTTACACATGCCCCCATAGCTATGTCTTTGGCAATCTAATTGAAAAAGGAGGTGGTGAACCAATGAGTTAGAAGCTGATCAAGAATTTCAAATTTGATCACGTTACGACAGCACCTCCACTCATGAATATGATCTGAGATATGAGTAGCTCGGTCCTATTTCAATGAAGTGAGGAGGTGCGTCTCAGTCTCATAACGGACTAGTAACTGAAAATGCGTAAGGAATTCCATGGCTAAATATTTGAAATCTTGGAAGACGCCACGAGATAGCTCAATGTACCACTTTGCAGCGGCACCAATAAGAGTTCTTTGGAAAAGACGGAGTCTAATAGAATCATCAACCCAAGAGTTAGAGGAACACCACAAATGGTAAGTCATAACATGTGCTTGGGGGTCTTCACCAGACTTGCCCTCAAATTTAGGACAATCTCCGGGAATCTTGGTTAGAACCAAAGGCCAATATGGGTTACGAAGAATAGGATCGTTCATCAACTTTGACAC
The DNA here is from genome assembly GCA_034641835.2 of Pinus albicaulis. Lineage (NCBI taxonomy): Eukaryota > Viridiplantae > Streptophyta > Pinopsida > Pinales > Pinaceae > Pinus > Pinus albicaulis. The sequence continues at coordinate 1,551,890,440 of CM076580.1, read as the reverse complement.
ATCAAGTAATTCCAATGTAGCAAGAAATGGAAAATGGAAATTGAAAGTCATCGGAGGTCTTTGATAACGACCTGCATGTACATTCCACCTAGTCCAAGCAGGATTCTGTCCCCATGCATTATGTCCTGGAGGTTTTGAATCATAAGGATTAGAAGCAGGATAAGTCGGTTGATACTAGGGTTGAGGACCAGGATACTGGGGGGGTTGAGGACCAGGATACTGGGTCGGAGTAGACCATTGAGGTCCTTGTTGAGCAGCGTATGGAGTCTACTATGGAATGTAAGCATGACTTTGAGGTTGACGATAAACAGGTTGATTTTGAGGGTAAGGAACCTAAGGTGCAGTATATATAGGTTGATATGAACCTTGAGGGTAGTAAGCACCTTTCGGTTGAGCAGGCGGACCCGGCTGAGTAGGTTGAGCAGGCTGCTGAGCGAGTAAACCTGGCTGACTATAAACAAGTAAAACAAGTTGCTAAAATGATGGAACCGACTGAGGAGCCAGTTTAATCAATTGTTGAACAGGTTGAACCGAGTACTAAGGGCCACTGGGTTGGCCTTGTGGGAAAGGTTGGTTCAATGGTTGTGATGGACCAAGTTGTCCCTGATGACCAGGTTGACCCGAAGAAGGACCATAGGGTTTTCTTGGTTGCAAAACATGTTGGCCATACTGAACATGTGACTGCGGTTGTGGTGCAATAAGTTGTCCTTGTGATGGGTATATTTTCCCCCCAGGAGCCTAAGATAGCCCTGGTTGATTCTAAGGTTGACCAAACAGACTGGAGGGTTGTCCATGTTGGACCAAAGTTGACCTTGTGAAGGTTGGCCTTGTGGACCGTATGGTTTTCCCTATGGACCAGAAGCAGGGCCCTGCTGAGCTAAAGGTTGTCCCGATGAGGGTTTTCCTTGCAAGCCAGAGGGTTGCATAGGCAGGGTAAGTCCCAAATGAGTAACATTCTGATAAGGATCATAAACAGTCTGATAAGGATCAATAGGAGGCAAATAAACCGGATTACCATATACATCATAATGGTGCGAATATATAGATATGGGATTACCAACAGCATCATAGTGATGGAATCGAGGATTACCAAGAGCTTGAGACTGCTGAGAACCCTGAGAACTCTGCTGCTGAATAGCCAACAGATATTCTTCAAAAGTGAGACTTCCAGGAATCACAGAAGTAGTGGAAACAACACTAGAAGTAGGTGAAGCCTCCATGGCACTATATTGTTATCTACTAGGACTGAGATTAACAGGCCACATTGGATTGAGGAAAATAGACCTGTGAGTGTGAAAATATCTTGACGACTGATGGGTAAAAAAAGGTGTGGATGAATCTACATAGACCATCGGTTGAAATGGAACAGATGTACCAGTAATCAATGAACCATGTGTCGAAGGCAATATTCCTAATGAAGGTAAGACCGAACTCTAAGAAGGAGTTACTGTACTGGATTGCACAATGGAGGCAACTCCAGACATAATCTAACTCAAGGACCGATAGCCAGGTGGAAGTGACACCGATGGTGGAGAAGACTGAGTAGAAACATGAGGGACATCTTCTAGAAAAATTTGATATTCTCCTGTGGAAACAATCATTCCTTCACTACCAACAGTACTAGATGAATCCATATTTGACTCCGCCGTAAGATCTTCAAAAATACTATGGGGACTAGGAGGCACAGCAGCAGCAAAAAATGGTGAGCCCGATGTAAGAGGAGGAAAATCTCCTTCTTCCCCAAAACCAGACCAAGCACCAAGAAGGGGGCCAATTGAACTCCACTAGCTCTTCAGGAGGAGATTGAGTAGCAAGAGGTAGGACAGATGGGAGAATAGGCTGTGAGACCTCGGCAGACCTAGTGGGCTGAGGAGTTTCGAAAGAAACATTCGGGAAAGAACTAACACTGGGAGGAAGTGAAGACGATGAAATGGGTGGTTCTGCCACCGTGATCGTATATAAAAACAGAAAAGGAAAAAGAAAACCAATCGAGGACTCCAAGATCAAAACCAAGGAAAAAAACAGGCCAAGTAATAAAACTTTAACGGGTGTGTGATCGTAGGTGATTAATTTTATGACACTGAAACCATATTTTGTTGTTTCATTTTTAAAGAGTCAAGAAACATGCCAAAGATGACTCTAGTCGCTTTCAATTTTAAACGAGTGTGAAAGGACAAGTTCTTGACAATCTCTTCTCTTTTTAAAGAGTCATGAAAAGATCAAAATGACTACTCTGGAATACTAAGCAAGAGGGTATACCAGGTTTCCGTGAACTGTCATATACACCTTGGTGATCAAATGAAACAAAAATGACCAAGGACTTGACGTACGTGCAAGTAGTCTCCCCAAATGTTTTGTTCGGTGTATCACGGTTGCAAGGCAGCAGACTCGACTTCCTATGGATAAAAGGATTGCAACCTATAAGGGTATCCCTTTATATACTCGACGGTACGGGGAGCGCAATTCCGTACTAACTCTGTCTAAAGCCAGATGGCGAATGACAGTTGCTAGGTTTTAGTTCCTCGGAACACGTCTCTAGCCTAGACCACTAAAAATGTTTCATTAGGTTTCAATGCTTCCTTAGGTTAATTAAATAAGTTTTAAAGTTGATCTCGAATTACATTTCAGTTTTAAGGTCCTATCGATGTTGGATCTCAAAAAATCCCTAAATGCAAGCTATATGCAAATGAACATCATTTCTGATTCAATGAAGGCTAGCTATGAGAAGGATAGAGATCTTTCAAACAAAAATAAAACAAGGAAATTATGCGGAGAAATCCACTAATGCATCTAACATAATACAAAAATGAAACTCTTTCCTAGATAATCAGATGCTAGTTATGCAAAAGAGTATTTCACTTTCAATGCAAGAAAGAATGCAAAATACGTTTTTTTTTTAACTTTTTCAATGAAAAGAAGTACATGATGCACTAATTACATGAAAAAAAAATAAACACTAGCTTAAGTGTTGCGTAGCAATCGAAATTGAATGACTCAATATATCACGAAACAAACACAAGAAATCACTCAAACTAATGTCGTAATCTTTCAAACCAAGAGACAATTTTCAAAATGATCCAAAGCAAGCAATGTAATCTATGCTTGGAGAAAAAGGGCGAAGAACCAATCAAGAAAATGAAATGACTCTGCAACCAAGACAATCACTCAAAATATCAGGAAAACTGAGTGCAATCAAGCCACAAATGGGACTGACAGCAATCAAACCGACTTGATTTTCTAACAAAAGGCTCAATGCACATGGACACCTAAAAACCCTAAGGCCTCAACTGACATTGATAGGAAGATGGACAAACAACTGAGAAAATCAAGTCAACAACAATTAACACAATCCCAAAGGCAAAATCATGCATAGAAAATAACCCAGAAACAAGCACAGTTGACCAAAAGACTCACAAAGGAGGTCAAACCAATTCCTACAGGGGTTGGCATGACTGTATGGCTGTAATCCGCGCCATACAAGGGTTGACGCGACTGCAAAAAGAGCAACCTATGCCAATTGGCGCAACTGTTCAACGAAAAATTGTGCCAAGCCAGGTAACTATGGGAAAAAAAGGAAAAACCCAAACCTAAAGAGCAGAGGTCAATATTGACACTCTGGAGCTTAACAGAGGATGAAAACTAAATAAGAAAACTAGAAAAAATAGATAACTATGGAAACTGACCCAACAAACATGAAACGACAAACTTGCACTGATCCCCAGTGGAGTCGCCAATTTGTTATGCAGGTAAATCCTCTCTACGGATAGAGACGATCCCTCTAGCGCTAGAGTGGGTCTAGAAATAAAGGGACATGCTAAAGTGTGGTTTCCTAATTATTGAATGAACAAGGGAAATGGTAGATCGACCTACCTAGAATCCAACACTGTCGTTGTTGTTGTAGTAGTGGTGGCCTCTCGCTCCTGCTTTGGCAAGTCACAATCCGTTCGCTCTTACGCTTGGATACCTGCACAAAGAACAAGGAAACAAGAACAGCATACAAGATGACAACATTCCATTCATAACTATTAACCATTCAAAGAGGGATAAACATATTGCATTAAACAAACATTATAACACAATAGTGGAACCAAACAGTAGTCATGTATATAAATGAATAGAAGGAAGAGTTACAACCGATGCTTTGACGTCGTAGTCTCCTTCAGCGGGGTTCAGGCGAAGTGCATCTCAAATGCTCGTCAGGGAATTCAGACAGGGTGAAGGCATGGACTCAAGCTCTCCTCAACGTAATTCCTTCTATCTATCTTCTCTAGTCATTCAGCTATTCAGCCGTTGAGCTATAGTATGTCTAATTCTCCAAGTTCAACTAGCTGATGAGAAGAGAGATAGTTCCTTTTATAGAGGAAAAGGAAAAGGTTGGGATCCCTACAAAGGTGGGAGAGAGTCCTATCCTTTAGGAGAGTTCCAAGGGAGGTGGAAACTACTAACTAAAGGAGGGAGTCGATAGTTGTTTCAGTTCAAACACTCCCAATGACTCATCCTCGACGTGGTTGGAATAGATCCTCCGCCTCTATTTTTTAAAAACATTCCATAAACATCTTGGTGTGGGTGCTTAACTGGGACAGAGCGCCAACTGGTGCAGGCTCAGTGTTAATTTTCCAGCTCGGCATGGGAGTGTAACTGGCTACTTGCGCCATCAACAAGAGGAATGTTACTCTCATGTAAAGGGAGATAATGACGGTTTTTGCAAGGCATGACACTACTTATTGGTCATAGAAATGACCCTCCAATGGGCAATATGGAGATTGCAGTGACAGTGACAAAATGTTGTGTAACAGTCATTCAGGTCGCATAGTCTGCATGTTATCCTAGGTTGGGCCTGGGTCATGCTTGGTTGGTGCATTTTCCCAGTTTTCCCATCACAACGATGTGGATGTGGGGTTGTTGGTCTAGGGGTGATGTACTTTCTATATCATTTGAGAAGATCGTCCTTTTTCTTCTCTAATGTGTGAACCGTATCGATTAGAGGAAGAACTTGCGGGGTATATGTACATTGCTTCCCACAGTGATTTTCTTGACATACCGGGAAAAATAGTCTAGAGATGGGGGTCCTGTTATGTTCAGTTTGTGGTCTGGTGGGGTACCAGCGTCGTAACACTGCTAAATCAGGGCAAGTGGCGATTACATGATTGGGCGTTTTACATAATGCACATGTTGGTCTTCTCTATAGAGAGCAGTTGGGGGAAACTAATGGTTCCCTGACTGGTCACTTTTCAGATGATAGGAAGAGGATGGATCTTCTCATCACATATACTTGGGTTGTCGAGTTGTTCATGGATTCCGAGTCTGTGCCATATTCTTGGGAGATGCATACTATGGTTGATCGCATACAAGCTAGTGATGTGTGAAATCTAGGTATGTAGTGACAACGGTGCACTCGGTGATTATCACCACATATATGACATGAATACTGGATGTCCATGTTATTGTGATATACTATATTAACTAGATACCATGGTTGGAACATTTCCAAAGCTGGGAAATCAATGATGAAATGATCAAGCTCATCGCAGAGTACACAACTCTCGATGCGAGGAGGGGGCATGGTTGGGAGTCTTTCTGGTGACTGTCATTCCTCCTGTAGGAATAGGAAGGAATGAGGTTCATCTCTAGATGACTGGGTGGAGGGATCCTCTTGATAGGATCACTCAATGGTGTGTAAGGCGTCCCTATATCGTGGGATTTCTGGGCAATGATGGGTATAGTGCCCATAATTTCCTTTTCCTTTGGTGGCAAGTTCCTTTTTTTTAGAACATGGTGCCGCGATGTCTGCCTCAGAGCCAAGGAGTGGTTTTAATTCATCCAGCTCTCAGCAGATGTGCGTAGGGTGACCTACTATGTCACATATATCGCAACGAGTTGATTCCCATTGTATGGTGGGAGTCTCCACCCTCTTTCCTCTCTCGGTTTTCTTAGCCGTAATCATCGGTTTTGCAATGGGAATTTCATTTATAGGGATGTTTTCGACAATTTCCTATATTCATGGGGCCTCTTCAAGACTGAGGGGCTTTAACCCTATGGCAGTGATGTGTGTGGCTCCTGTCCTAGTAGGGGGAACGAGGTACCAAACTGGTATTGCGAAAGATATGTTTGGTAACACCACTATTGCCAAAACCTGCTGGGATATGAAACCATTTGGGGGGTAGAGAAAAAGGGGTTTTGGAAGCGGCGTAGGCTAGAGAGGTTGTCTTGGCTAAGGAATCAGCGTCATTACTTCTCATGTCCATGTCTTGGCTAGCTTCATTGCTTGATGTTGACATCATGCACATCGGAGCTCCTATGACATCAGGTGATGACTCAGGTATGACAGGTGGATCTCTTAGGAATGACCTTAGGATGGACGACGGTTTAAATTGGTCAGGGCCATGTTTTTGATACCATGAAAGCATGTTTGTGGATGTATCTACGTAGGGTAGAATGAAATCGGTATTTGATAGGGGTTGATTTTCGCTATGCGTCAATTGGTCGACAATAACGATGCGATCCTCATGGGGGAACATCATAGTTCGGAAGACAGAGGAGGCGATGGCTGACATGGCGTACATATAACTCCGACCAAGGAGTATATTGTAATCCAACTAGGCGTCCAATAATTCAATGTCTGTAAGGACCTTATTTCCTTTCTAAGCAGACCGAGATGTTTTAGTAGAGGCCAACGGGGGTCGAAAGGCGATTGTCGTATGCTCTAAGCGTGATGACTGATGGCTTTAGTTCAGGGGACCCTAACTTCTGCCAAAAATTCTTTGACATGATGCATGTGGATGCACCTTCCTCAATGATATAGCGGTGAATGGTAATGTTCTAGACCGATACTGGTATCTGGAAGGTGACCATTGAAGGAAGCCTAGAGGTGGCTTTATCTAAATCGAAAGCCATTAGACGCGAATCAGCAGGGTCGATAGCACCTAATGTGGAAAGTAAGGCTTTCCGCTACTTTGGGCATGACTGTCTTTCCTCCAAAGCTGACATAGTGGCAAGAGATTGAGATAGATCATCCACAATGCTATAGTTATGGGTTGTTTTGGAATAGTTTCCTGCTCGCCTAGTTGGTCCCTTAGCCATCTTTGGCAAGGGTTCAATAGGCATCTTTGATATGGTCAAAGGTGTTTTTGGCGCACTAGTACTAGCCCCTAACACGCTAGAGTCTGGTGGGGTGTCGTAGTTTTGATTCCATGTTTGAAAAATAATTTCTTCACTAGTCGTGTAGATTTCGTGGTTGTTCTTTCTGGAGTCGTCGGGAGTTTGTTGTTGTGTGCCAATTATCCCTTGATGGGGGAAAGGTTCTTGCATCATTGTTGTTTGTTGGGAAGATCCCCCTTGTCCTCAGTTACTATGTAGCTTCTTCAGCTCATGGAGTTCAAGGCAGTGGTGAGTGTAGTTTCTGTACTCACCACAAATCGAACAAGAGTGGTTTGTTCGAAGAGGTGGCCTTTTGTTCCACCTTTGGGCATTTCTTGGCTCCTGGTTTTGATTTCAGTTGGAGTTGCTTCTGGCCTGAGATCGCGGAGGGTGTTGCTGATTTTTTCCCCCTACCTAGGATTTCCTTTAAGCTTGATTTTCCCTTTTTTCTTAACCGCGTTAGGAGGGTAGTTCTCCTGGTTATATGGTTGGCACGGTTGGTTTTGGGAGGGTTGCACAAAGTTTACCTGTGCATTATTCTGCATGGGTGGTTCATGTGCTGGGGAATGAGCATAATGCAATCCCTAGTTTGTGAATGGATGTTGGGGGGGATCTCTTCCACCATCATGTTTTTCTGCATACTAGGTACCCTAAGCTGGAGTATAGGGTCCTTCATGCTAATGGTGATACGACGATGCCCTACTGGTCAAATTTTGCGGAGGCATGTGATGAATTTGGTAGCTGGGTTGTGGTACATTCTAGATAGAATCATACGTGTAACTGGGGTTTTGAATGATGCTGCATGGGTAAATTTGGGTCAATGACCCAATTAAATCATCTGTAGAGTTATACACGCCTAGAAATTCTTTGTAAGTTTGCAAGCGCAGGGCGTTCGGCAGGATATTGTAAATATACCCTGACTGTGTATAGATCAGCTCCAGTTGTTGGGCCTTACTTATGGCGTCCTCTTCGGATATGGGATTTTTTGCGCCACATCTTTCGAAATCTCTACAGTGAGAGTTTTCAGGAACAAGTCTAATAGAACTCGATCATCGAGTTTGGATTTTCACAAACTACAACGCCACCGCCATTCATGGAGATGATCTAAGATATGGACGGCGAGGGTTTGCCTAAAGTGTGTCACTAATTCCATTCCAGAATCGTGGTGGATGGGTAACTGAAAATAGGTTAGGAAAGCAGTGGCAAGGGTGCTAAAGGTTCCATGTGTAGCAGATGGTTGCTCCACATACCATTTCATTGTTTCTCCCGTTAGAGTGCGTTGAAACATTCTTAGTCGAATAGTATCATCAACGATGTTGTTCGACGAACACAACAGGTGGAAAGTCATAACATGATTTCTGGGGTCTTCTGCTTGCTTTCCTTTGAAATTTGGAATGTCTGAAGGGAGCTTTGTGGGCATGGGAGGCCATATGGTGTTGTGTGAAATGGGGTCGTTTTTCAAGTTGGTTAAATCTGGTAGATTTAACGAAGCTAGAAAAGGTGACTGCGAGATTGTAGCCATTGTGACTTGTGAAAGCACAATGTTCTAATTAGGAATAGGGTGTATCTAGGAAATACTCTGTTGTGCGTTCAACTGGCTTCCCGAATGGGTAGCACTCCTCTTCCCGCTAGGGGTTGTGGGAGGAGTGGTGTGTGGTGAACCTATGCGGGTGTTCACCGGTGTGGCGTTGGGAGATCTACTAGGGTTCCCCACTAAAGATGCCCCAATAATGGTGGTTGTGTTCCAAATTTGACGCCTAAATGGTGAAAGACGTAGAACCCCTCACGGTAATGAGCGAAGGTCCAAAAGATGTCTAGATCAAATAGGTCTTGTTAGGTCCGTTCTGGCGTCGACTAGGTATGGCTTTGGAAATATTTGAGATGATAGAGATTACAATCAAAGAAAAATTCCAATCGCATACATAAAACAAAGCAAAAATCAAATAAATTTTCCCTTTAGATTAATCCTATGTGATCAGTCAATCAAAAAAAATGGTTTTTTATTGCTTGCCTATGATACTCAAATCCTAGAAGACCTAATCGTCCTCACACACTCAAATGTAACTGGGCCTTGAGAAAATATCTTGCTAGAGCTGGCGATGCCCCCAGTCAACTGAAGAAAATCCACCAAGGTAAGGGTAGAGGATTTAGTGCTTTCCTGCACCATCACCTATAGGGAAAGGATGCCCTAATTTTTGGCCACTAAGCACCACCATCCCACGTGAGCGTTCAAGCCTAGGGCATCTTGGTAGTTCAGCAAACATTACCAAGTATCAGTCGGGTCAGGTAACCCCAACTGATACTGCACGCACTACGCCTAAGCCTAACCCCCTCTGAATCGGGTCTCTGTCGCGCTCGGGTTTTCTTTTCCGTGGGCTGATAGGTGGATGTGAAAGTTTCCTAAGTAGTCAACTTCTATGTTTCAAGATGGAGAATGATCAAGGCGGCTTATTGGATGCCTACCCCCTTGATCTTAACTTAGACTATAAATTATTTTGTGTCCCCTGTGGGGAGAATTTAGTGAGTTTTGTTAAGTTAGTTTTAGGTGTTTTTTCTTTGCTTAGTGTGTGGATGTGTGTGAGCATAAGGTGAACAAGCACATAGTTTAAATGTGTGGATATGAGATGATCATTTTCAAAATCCCCTATTAAACTATGTTCTATTGTTCCTTGCTCAAAAGGAAAACATGTGCGGATATGGGCCGCTTTCTATTTTTCCTAGTTAATCTGTCTGATCAACTATAGGGAGGTGGTGAGTTGTGAATAGAGAGTGTCTATATAGCAGAGAGTGTCTATATGCTTGCCTAGGATCACCGATCACCTGCTCCCGAAATCATAGTGCAAAAATTGAACTAAACTAATGACTTTTACACTAGAAAAAGAACTAGCTAAGCATGCATGGACTTGGGGCACTTACTCTAGCTAATTATCTAGGTGTTTTGGTACCTAAATTTGTGAAACATAATTTTTTTCGGAATGCAAGTTAATTTCCCCCCTACTTAAACTATGTGTGTAACTTTGTAAAAATTAACTTGAAATAAAACTAACACCAAGCCTACCAAAAGCAGCTAAGAGTGAGTTTTAGCAAGCTGCGGGGGACCTCAACATGTGTTGGCAGATGTATTATGCCCTTCCAAACACCTTTACAAGTAGGGAAAGGTTTATTGGACAAAAATTCCCATTCTGTTTTTTGCGTGCAAAAGGCTGAAACAGGCACGATGTCTGCGCGCAGGTCAGCTCTAAATGCGCGCCTTGGGGCGCCCCTGTCTGTGGAAAATGTGTGAAAACTTCCTACTGAGTAGTTTTGGGAGCTCTTCTGCTTCAGTTTGTCACTTGGGATGAACTAAGGAATGAAGGAGAGAAAGGGGGCAATTCTAGCGCAACTCCACAGCAAAGACGGAGGTCTCTGCAAAAGGGCACAACCACATACACTTGGAAATAAAAGTTAGTGGAGTCACCAATCCTGTGTTAGTGTGTTTAGTGCACATATGTACAAAATCACACCAACTTAAGGGGTGTGGTTTTCCCTCTTAAGTTATTGGTCATAGGCAGAAAATAAATGGAGTCAAGAAAGTTGATGGAAGATGCTAGAACATAAACATACTAGATAGAGAAATAGCATGCATATTCAAACATAAAAATAAAAATAAAACTAAAACAAATAACACAAAATGTCTAAATAGAATCAAACAACTTCAATTACGTCCCCTCTTATTGAGTGCTGGTAGGAAATGAGGATGAAGATTTAACCCACTTGCCAAGGGGCCCTTAGAACTAGGGTTTCTAAGTCTCGATGCAAGGATGTATTTACTTTCGAGATGCCTTGGCACAAAGTCTCCCTCTCTCTACTATGTTGGACTGGAGTTGTTGGATGGCCAGCAACTGAGTCCCCTCTATCTCTGCTCCGGATCACACACTGCTGGTATTGCTTGGGGAAATTCTGGCCAACATAACAATGTGCTCTCTTGTTGCTCATCTCTTGGTCGCCTTTTATAGGAGACCCTCTCTTGGTACATTATGGATAGTGACCCAAGAGAGGAGGGTGATTCCATTATGTGCCACATTTATTCCATTGTGTGTGTTGTACATATCCCCTTTCCTTATTTAAATTGCGGCCACCATCTTCCAAATCATTTCTAATGCTTTTGAGAGTAAAACCCCCTGCCCGCGTTTAATTCTATCATCTCCGCCCGGGGTAACCGTTTACCACGTTTTAAAACGTATTTCATATGTTCGGCCGAAGCCCCCGACCTCGCCTCCCGCTTTGATTTTCATGTGACCCGAGCTACAGGACCATGGGCTGGGAGAAAAGGGGGCTTATCATTTAAGTCCCGGGCGCCGTCACAGCCGTCCGATCAAAGTTCAATCTACGGCGCAGAGATCCTCAGGAGTGAGGGCCCTACCTCTGGCCCCGGCGCACAGCAAACCGGCGGTTTCTCCCCCGCACCACTCTTGTCGGCTGGCGGTATTTACCGCGGGGCCAGCGATCCCACATGAGCGATGCCACGTGTCTTTGGTACGAGCGGGAAACCGCTCTCTCCCCGCGCGTTAATCTTCAGTCGATGTCCGGGCAGCGGGATCCACCAGCTCCGTCCGATCTGCCTACCTCCATCCGACGGCTGATGTGTCCTAGAGCTGATCGCTCATTGCCATGTCCCGCCACGTCCCACAGTCCGCCACCGTGTCACTGTTTCACGCCCCCTGCCCATCAATTCACTCTCCACGTCGTCTCTTGTTTGTTATCCGCTCGCCTATGTGTCTCTCCCCCCGTACACTCATATTATATCCTCGCGCCGATATATATATATATATATGCGTGTGTTTTATATGTTTAATTCATAATCCACCGCTATTCTTCTTTCACGACCATACTGTGTCTTATTTCGCCCGTTCACAAAAACCTCCGTCGTCTCCATTCCACTATCCCGAGTGTCTTCTTCCTCCGTTCGCATCTTTCCCATCTACCCCATTTTTCACCTCCATCATTCACGCCTTCGTATGTGTCCATTTCTCTAATAGTTTTGAGGGTTTTGCAGGTTTTCAAGTTAAACATAGGGGGCACATCAATCTGTCACCTCCATTTCAGAGGATCAAGAACATACCAGAAGATGATCTCCTGTGGGCGAAATTAAATGGAAAAAGCTGAAGCCGTTGCATGAAATGACTGCCATTAAAGAAAACACAGACAGAGAATCTCCGAACCCTCCAGAGAAATTCGCCCCGCATTTAAGGTTCAGAATTCAAATTCAGAATTCAAAGGCCAAGAGTACAGTACCAGAGATGCAGGCCAGCTCAGGTCCCTCACGGCATCAGATCTTTCTTCAGCTAAAGGCATCCCGATGTATATATTTTATTATTTTCGTTTTGTACATAAGGAGATTTTTATCTCCCGGCATTAATTTATGTATACAGGTTGTTAGGTATATTCATTTATAGCTAGTCATTCATGAAGGAGGCGCGAATGCTCCCCGCCTTTCTTATTCAAATTAGATTAATAAGTGTGGATACCTACCTCTCCCTCCAGAAGTTTTCTCTTCTCTCTATAAATATCAAAAAAGAAGACATTGTTAGGGTTCCAGATTTCTGTAAGCAAGCTGTGCAGCGAGAAGACTATTGTATCCATCTTGTGACATTTCTGTATGAGGTTTCAGAGCCCGTTGGGTCTCAGTGAGGAGGGGTTATGATTGTATTGAGGATTCTGGTCTTTGGTATATTGCAGTATGTAATTTCTCTCTTGTGTTAATATATCATCCTTTTTCATGCAAACTTTCTTCTTGTATCATGTTCTAGAATGCGAGTGGCTCACTAATTTGCAGTAAGGATTCATCTTAAATGGTGCCCTTTCTGGAATTGGTCAAGCGCTTTAAATAGGCCTAGAAGTGATATGTTGTTCCATGTTCACTCCTTTCATAACTTCTGCTATATTAATGGCTTAAGGATTCGTAAATTGATGCGCCCTTTTGTCAATAATATCTTCTCATGTTTCCTTCCTGCACGCACTCCTTGATATCTGATGTCTGTAATATATCACTTGAATCGGCCCTCTTTACAGTAAAGCGGTCTCTTAGCTGTCTGATACTATCATGCTGAAGTTTTACCTGATGTCTTTACTTTATTCCTATCTGTGTATCAGCCACTGAAAGAGAATTGGGACCAATTCAATCTATTTCAATTTCCTTGTTTAAAACAAGAGATAGTAAGCGAGTCCCTTGGACTGAAAACCCAAACTATAAAGGACTCCTTGCTATATTAAGATGTCCTAGGCACTGGTCTATGGCAACTCTAGGCTGTCTCTAGGAGGGTGACAAAATCATCCACAACATCTTTCTGGTGCCGTTGCCGGGGAGCGAATTCAAGAATATCAGTTCCCTGGGTTTTCGACATTTTATTTCACTCTCTAATCAGGTGAGCACAGAGAGGTGAAGAGTTGCAGATTTCTCACCTTGGCGACTCCACTGGTCCTTATTTGATAAATCTTATTAGTAGTCCTGGCTCCTCGTAGGCCGCATTTGAGGTCAGATACAGCCCAACCGAAAACACCCTACGTGTCTGACCCAGAGAAAATTATTCATAAAAAGGTCTGGAAGGAGAGGAAGTCAGCCCGTGCTGAAAATCCTGAGTGTTCTGTTGAAGATTATCCGCCCTCTTCTTCTCAAGAAGTTAGAACAGAAAATCCCGAAGTTTATCTAGAAACCCCACGTAGGGGAAATACTTTATTTGGGGAAGAACCTTATCCTGTTTTCGAGGCTGAGGAAATTAAAGAGGTCACTGAAGTAGCTCCCATCAACCGAGAACTATTCCCATCCACACCTCAGACCTCGGTCCAATATATTCCCATTGTCATTCACACTCCGCTTCCCCCTACCCCTCTCCCTTCTTTCGTTTCTCAGATTGTTGTGCAACCCCCACCGCCTCCAATGGCCAATGTTCCTGCTTTTCTCCTGAACAAATACGCTCCTCTGGCCTTACCCCAAGTGTTGAACGATATGCCACAGGATTATCTGAAGATTCTGCCAAGGTTCAATGGTGAAAATGATGTGGATGCTCAGAAACATCTCGAGACCTTCTGCTCTTTTGCAGAAAATTTGAATGTTGAACATCTGGATGTGGTTTTGAGATTATTTGTGCAGTCTTTAGAAGGTGAAGCTAGAAAATGGTTTAAAACACTGGGAAATCGTTCTGTGATGACCTGGGATCAGATGGAAAACGTTTTTCTCAGGAAGTGGGGGGAAAAGAAGGATTTTGGAATGTGCCTTACTGAGTTTAATACTATCAAGAAGAAACAGAATGAAGGGGTATCAGAATTCATCAAAAGATTCAACAAGTTGTATCTAAGCTTGCCCCCGGAAATGAAGCCAAATGAAGCTGCTGCCAAGATAATCTTCATAGCAGCCTTTGATTTTGATTTTGGATTCTCCTTAAGAGAAAGAAAGCCTGCCAATTTAGATGATGCACAAGCAGATGCCCTGGAACTAGAAGCGAACTTTGCCTCCACAGGAAAGTTAAAAGGGAAAATTGAACCAGATGCCAGAAGAAAAGGCAAAGAAGAGGTTTCTACCTCTAATCAAGAAAAGGATTCAGATAAAATGGATGAAATAAGTAAGATGATAAAGAAGATGGTCAAGATGGAGCTGGAAGCCAAAAATGCAGCTCCTAAAAACTATTACAATGCTCCAAACAGAGGATATAATCCTCAATATAGAAAGCCTCCATTGCAAATACTACCAAGAGAGACAAGGGAGCAGCAAGATCAGGTACCTCACCCCTTGTACCTGGAAGGACCTGCAGATGACTCCACCGGAAATGCAGCCTATGGGTTAGAAGATTCGAATCTGGCCTTTTCAAATAATGATGATATGGAGTGCCCAGTACAAGCAGAGGATGAAGAAGCCGAGATTGACCATTACTGCAAGCAATTTTCTGACTTCATGGAAGCCCAGTTCAACGTCAGATATGATCTCAGATCCTCAAGGAAGAGGACCAGAACTCAGGAGCAAGAGGAAGAAATACCTCAGAAAGAAGCATCTGCTCAGAAGGAGTCAGCAACCAAAAAGAATGTTGAAAAAGGTAAGAATTTTCTAAATACCCCCTTGCAGTCAAATGATCAAATTCCTTCCTCTTCAAAAGTAGTCAGTCCTTCTAATGCTGAGCCAGTGTCCCAAGAAGTCAAGTCCTCAGTTGAAAATAAGGAGTCAAAAGAAGTAATGATAGAAAAGTCCACATCTGCTTTTAATCTGCAAAAAGAGCTCGAAAAGATTAAGATTCCTGTTCCTCTGACTGAATTGTTGAAACAGCCTGTATATCAGTCTCAGGTCACCTCTTTCATGCCTCTTCCTGAACCACAAATTGCACCCGATAGTCTAAATCTTCAAGAGGAAAGACCCATGGTAGTCTTTGGCCCACATGTCGAGGAGATAGACCCTTCCACTCCTCCCTTCTATGTGTCCCTAGTCATTCATGACCTGCTGCTTCATAATTGTATGCTAGATTCTGGAGCCTCCCACAATCTTATGCCTCTGTCCGTCATGGAGCAACTAGGGCTGCAAATTACAAGACCATATAAATATCTATATTCATTTGATTCGAAAAGGGTCAAATGCTTGGGAATGATTAAAGATCTAGTGGTCAATCTAGCTCAAATCCCAGCAAAAAGTGTGGTCATGGATATTGTGGTCGCTGATATCCCAGCTCGCTTTGGCATGCTGTTGTCAAGGTCCTGGGGTACTAAGATTGGGGGATCGATTAAACTCGACTTAACATATGCCACTGTCCCAGTCTTTGGTGGTCAGGAGAGGAGGCTGTATAGGGAGACCAGATTTGTTAAAATGGTGACCACTGCTGATTGTTCAGACAACTCTCCAATTTATAATAAAGAGGGTGACTTCTCATGTTTTGTGTTAGAAGAGAGTCAAGACTATGCACATGAGTCCCCCTCTGGTCAATTCCAAGCCGAGCAATCCA
Source organism: Pinus albicaulis (assembly GCA_034641835.2). Classification (NCBI taxonomy): domain Eukaryota; kingdom Viridiplantae; phylum Streptophyta; class Pinopsida; order Pinales; family Pinaceae; genus Pinus; species Pinus albicaulis. The sequence continues at coordinate 1,551,874,343 of CM076580.1, read as the reverse complement.
AGAAAGGCCAGAAATCAGAAGTATGGACTTTGCATTTCGATGGAGCAAATTCCAGAGAAGGTAACGGGGCTGGGGTATTGCTAATCTCCCCCACAGGAAAATGGGTGCCGCTGTCTTTCAAATTAGAGTATGAAGCTACAAACAATGTAGCTGAGTACGAAGCTTTGTTATTGGGTCTACAGACAGCTAGAAACATGGGCATCCAATGTCTGAAAGTGTTTGGAGACTCTGAGCTAGTAGTGAGACAGATTAAGAATGAATGCCAAACTAAGCATCCTCGGCTCAGAGCATATAGAAATGAAGTATGGGACATGATAGAAAATTTCTTCTTAGCATTTAATATACAGTTCATGCCCCGGGAGCATAACAGAATAGCAGACTCTCTTGTTGTGGCTGCCAGTACGTTCCGACCTCCTCAGAACCCATTGTTAAGATATGAAGTAGAGGTATGTTACAGACCATCTATCCCAGACAATATAAAGCATTGGCAGGTCTTTGAAGATGACGAACAGATGAAGAGATTCATGGAGACAGTGGGAGAATTCACAGGTATGGAAATTGATGATGATGAGGAGGAAGAACCTGAAAATATTGCCGAAGGTAAATGGGAAGAGAATATAGCAGGAAACAGAGTATTGCAGTTAAAAGGAAATGTCATCCCTAGAGGACTAGTACCTCTAGAAAGACTATTCAACAAGAATGATGTTCCCATGCAGCCGAACAAAGCAGCAGAAGAAGATCAAATGAGAGATTTAAATTTGGGTACCGCTACTGATCCCAAGATTGTTAGATTATCTAAAAGAATCTCAGAAGAATATAAAGAAAAGTATTTGAAGTTATTTCAGTCTTATAAAGATGTTTTTGCTTGGTCCTATGAGGACCTAAAAACTTTTGATGTAAATGTTATACAACACAAGATTCCACTCAGGGAAGATGCAAAGCCATACAAACAGAAGCTCAGGCAGATTAATCCCCTGCTTCTTCCCTCAATTGAGAAAGAAATTAAAAAATTGTTGAAGGCCAAAATAATTGTACCCTTGAGGTACTCAGAATGGATAGCGAATCTTGTTCCTGTCAGAAAGAAGAACGGAGAAATCAGGCTATGTGTAGACTTCAGAAATTTGAACAGAGCATCTCTCAAAGACAACTATCCACTGCCTAAAATGGATCATATCCTGCAGAAGGTGGTGGGAGCATCCAGAATGTCAATGATGGATGGATTTTCAGGCTACAATCAGGTAGCTGTTTTCCCAGAAGATCAGAAGAAGACCGCGTTCACCACGCCATGGGGAACCTTTATGTATGCAAGGATGCCATTTGGACTGATCAATGCAGGTGCTACTTTTCAAAGGGCAATGGACATAGCCTTTGTTGGAGAACAGGACAAGTTTCTGGTAGTGTATCTCGATGACATCACGGTGTTCTCAAAGAATGATGATGAGCATATTGTGCATCTAAGAAGAACTTTTGAAAAATGCAGAAGGTACGGCCTTTCTCTTAATCCTCAAAAATCCCTGTTTGCTTTAGACGAAGGGAAACTCTTAGGACATATTGTGACTAAGGATGGTGTAAAAATTGATCCTAAGAGAGTTGAAGTAATAAATAGCATTTCTCTGCCAAGAAATAAGAAAGAAGTACAGGTGTTTTTGGGTCGAATAAACTTTTTAAGGAGATTCATTCCTAACTATGCAGAGATAGTTAGGCACATTACCAATATGTTGAAAAAGGACAATGAAGTTAAGTGGTCCCAGGAGTCTAGGGATGCATTTACAAGAATTAAACAAGCATTTGCCGAAGCTCCCGTGCTAGCAGGACCGGATTATAGCAAGCCATTTATAGTATTTTCATTTGCTTCACCTCATACAATTGCTGGAGTGTTATTGCAGAAGAATGAAGAAGGATACGAACAGCCCATAGCTTTCTTCAGTCAGGTATTGTATGATGCTGAACTAAAATACAATATACTGGAGAAGCAGGCATATGCCCTGGTAAAGTCCCTTAAAGCTTTTAGAGTTTATATTTTGCAATCCCATATTACTGCTTATGTTCCCACAACAGCTGTGAAAGACATTATAATTCAGGGGGACAGTGAAGGCAGAAGGGGAAGATGGATTGCAAAAATCCAGGAATATGATCTAGATATAAAGCCTACTAAATTGATCAAAGGACAGGGACTTGCCAAGATGTTATCTGAATCTAATCATCAGGCTCTAGGCATTAATTTATCCATAATGGCAAATGAAGAATCAGAAAAAGAAGAGGAGCAACATGGACTAGAAATGGCCACACAACAGGTGCATGTGAAGTATCTGACTAGTCCATGGTATAAGCAAATAGTTGAATACCTGATGACACTTAGCTGTCCTTCAGGATGTGACAAGGAAAAATACAGAGCTGTAAGGATGAGATCTCAGAAGTATGTCATTGCCAATGGACAGCTCTATTGGAGAGACCCTTTGGGTATATTACTGCTATGCCTCACAGAAAATGAAGTGCAGAATATAATGACAGAATTCCATGAGGGAATATGTGGAGGACACTACAGCTGGAGGGCTACTACCAATAAAATCTTGAAGGCTGGTTTTTACTGGCCAAAATTATATTCAGATACCTTTGCCTGGGTCAGAGCATGTGACAAATGTCAAAGATTTGCAGAAAGACAGAAGTTAGCATCATTGCCCTTAATTCCTGTTCATGTAAATGAACCCTTCCAGAAATGGGGATTAGACTTCATAGGAGAAATACACCCCCCATCAAGCGGCCAACATAAATGGATACTCACAGCTACAGACTATTTTACGAAATGGGTGGAAGCCATACCTACAAGAAGGGCTACAGATGATGTAATCATGAATTTTTTAGAAGACAATATCATATCTAGGTTTGGCTGTCCTGCAAGAATTGTAACTGATAATGCTCAAGCTTTTAAGTCTGCCAGATTTGTAAATTTCTGCCAAAGATATAATATTGTATTAACTCATTCCACAGCATATTATCCCCAGGGGAATGGTTTAGCAGAATCATCCAATAAAACCCTGGTGAGGGCCCTGAAGAAAACAATAGCTGAAAATCAGAAAAACTGGGACTCTCAATTGAAGTTTGCTCTGTGGGCAAATAGGATAACCAGCAAAAGAGCAACAGGCAAGTCTCCATATGAGCTGGTGTATGGGCGGGCTGCAGTATTTCCTGTGCAACTGGCATTGCCAGTGGCACGTTTTATACAGGAAAACCAAGAAGAACCGGATGAGATGATTAGAAGAATTTATCAGTTGGTAGAATTGGATGAGACGAGGAACCAGGTAGACCAGAGACTAATAGAATACCAGGAAAAAATGAAGAAGGTCTTTGATCAGCACGCAAAGGATAGGAATTTTCAAGTTGGAGACCTGGTTCTTAGATGGGATGTTCGCAGAGCAGAAAAGGGCAAGCACGCTAAATTTGATCCATTATGGTTCGGTCCTTTCAGAATCGTGAGCCAAGGGGGAAATAATACTTTTATGTTGGAAAACCTACAGGGTGATTTGTTTAATGCCCCCGTGAATGGCCAATTCCTCAAGCCGTATTTTCAATTCTGACCCAGGTTGGAAACGCCCCACTGTATATATTGTACATAAGCTGTTTTTGGTTTCTAATTTCTATAAGGGAAAAAGGGGGATGCTGATAATTACCTGAAGAGAAAGCGCAGCAGAAGTTGAACAGCGGAAGGAAAATTTTGAATGGTCTGCGTGTTCTCGGCATGCCCGAGGACGAGCATGCCGTCCCCAGATGGAGCCAGTGTTGTACATATCCCCTTCCCCATTTAAAATTCGGCCACCACTTTCTCTAAAATCCATTTCTAGTGTTTTTGAGAGCAAAAACCCCTGGGCCCCTTTATTTCTATCATCTCCGCCCGAAAATCTGCTTTACCACGTTTTAAAACGTATATTTCATATATCGGGTCGAAGCCCCTTAAACCTTAGCCCCCCCCGCCTTGATTTTCATGTGACCCGAGCTACAGGACCACGGGCTGGGAGAAACGGGGGCTTATCATTTAAATCCCGGGCGCCGTCACAGCCGTCCGATCAATGTTCAATCAACGGTGCAGAGCTCGTCAGGAGTGAGGGCCCTACCTCTGGCCCCGGCGCATAGCAAAACCGGCGGTTCTCCCCCGCACCACTCTTGTCGGTTGGCGGTATTTACCGCGGGACCAGCGATCCCACACGAGCAATGCCACGCGTCCTTGGTACGAGCGGGAAACCGCTCTCTCCCCGCGCGTTAATCTTCGGTCGATGTCCGGGCAGCGGGATCCACCCGCTCCGTCCGATCTGCCTACCTCCATCCGACGGCTGATGTGTCTTAGAGCTGATCGCTCATTGCCATGTCCCGCCACGTCCCACAGTCCGCCACCGTGTCACTGTTTCACGCCCCCTGCCCATCAATTCACTCGCCACGTCATCTCCTGTTTGTTCTCCACTCGCCTATGTGTCTCTCCCCCCATACACTCATATTATATCCTCGCGCCGATATATATATATATATGCGTGTGTTTTATATGTTTAATTCATAATCCACCGCTATTCTTCTTTCACGACCATACTGTGTCTTATTTCGCCCATTCACAAAAACCTCCGTCGTCTCCATTCCACTATCCTGAGTGTCTTCTTCCTCCGTTCGCATTTTTCCCATCTACCCCATTTTTCACCTCCATCATTCACGCCTTCGTATGTGTCCATTTCTCTAATAATTTTGAGGGTTTTGCAGGTTTTCAAATTAAACATAGGGGGCATATCAATCTGTCGCCTCCATTTCAGAGGATCAAGAACATACCAGAAGATGATCTCCTGTGGGCGAAATTAAATGGAAAAAGCTGAAGCCGGTGCATGAAATGACTGCTATTAAAGAGAACACAGACAGAGAGTCTCAGAACCCTCCAGAGAAATTCGCCCCGCATTTAAGATTCAGAATCCAAATTCAGAATTCAAAGGCCAAGAGTACAGTACCAGAGATGCAGGCCAGCTCAGGTCCCTCACGGCATCAGATCTTTCTTCAGCTAAAGGCATCCCGATGTATATATTTTATTATTTTCGTTTTGTACATAAGGAGATTTTTATCTCCCGGCATTAATTTATGTATACAGGTTGTTAGGTATATTCATTTATAGCTAGTCATTCATGAAGGAGGCGCGAATGCTCCCCGCCTTTCTTATTCAAATTAGATTAATAAGTGTGGATACCTACCTCTCCCTCCAGAAGTTTTCTCTTCTCTCTATAAATATCAAAAAAGAAGACATTGTTAGGGTTCCAGATTTCTGTAAGCAAGCTGTGCAGCGAGAAGACTATTGTATCCATCTTGTGACATTTCTGTATGAGGTTTCAGAGCCCGTTGGGTCTCAGTGAGGAGGGGTTATGATTGTATTGAGGATTCTGGTCTTTGGTATATTGCAGTATGTAATTTCTCTCTTGTGTTAATATATCATCCTTTTTCATGCAAACTTTCTTCTTGTATCATGTTCTAGAATGCGAGTGGCTCACTAATTTGCAGTAAGGATTCATCTTAAATGGTGCCCTTTCTGGAATTGGTCAAGCGCTTTAAATAGGCCTAGAAGTGATATGATGTTCCATGTTCACTCCTTTCATAACTTCTGCTATATTAATGGCTTAAGGATTCGTAAATTGATGCGCCCTTTTGTCAATAATATCTTCTCATGTTTCCTTCCTGCCCGCACTCCTTGATATCTGATTTCTGTAATATATTACTTGAATCGGCCCTCTTTACAGTAAAGCGGTCTTTTAGGTGTCTGATACTATCATGCTGAAGTTTTACCTGATGTCTTTACTTTATTCCTATCTGTGTATCAGCCACTGAAAGAGAATTGGGACCAATTCAATCTATTTTAATCTCCTTGTTTAAAACAAGAGATAGTAGGTGAGTCCCTTGGACTGACAACCCAAACTATAAAGGACTCCTTGTATATTAAGATGTCTGAAGCATGGTCTATGGCAACTCTAGAGAATGCTCTAGGAGGGTGACAAAATCATCCAACAACAAGCAGTGCTCCCTTGATATCCTAAGGAGGCTTGGGTGGTTGTCCTTAGGCGGCTTCAAGTGTGGAACCAATGTCATGGAGTGTGTCTTGTGGTCCCAGAAAGTGACTTCTGCCACTCCCAGGTTTGCACACCTTTTGGGTCAAAAGGCGCACAAGGGCACGTTTATCGAAGGATTTCGCATGCAAAAGCACTTTTGACTAGTCCTTATTGTACGAAATTTGATTTTTCCTCAGACCTTTAGAGATTATTAAATACTTTTAGATTCTCTAATGTCTCTTAACCCCGTAAATCCTTCTGCCTGACATTAAATAATGTCACCTTTTCTTGTACAATTTTCTAGTGATAACAGTAAGCATTGGTTGGGCCCATGCATAGTGAAAGAGATTACAGATGGTGGTGCGGTCAGGTTGGCTACACTGCGCGGAGACTACCTACTTGAGTACATTAATGGAAGTCCTTTGAAACCTTATAGGGACAAACCAGCACCTACCAAATTACTATATGGTCGGAGTATCTGTATTAGGAATGTTGTGCGCACAATGAAGGAGAAGCGAAGGGGGTCCGAAGGGCACGCAGGGGTAGTGCGGAGCAGGAAAAACTAGCCGTTGGAATAGTAAAATTGGGTGAAAAATCATTTTTACCGTTGAATGGAGTGGAAACTTGACAATTAATGCAGCGATGTTGGGGGGGGGGTTTTAGCGTTTACTTGATGGTAAGTTGAATTTAAGACTAATCCGACCGTTTTTACTCATTGGAGGCTATAAAAAGAGGGGCGTAGGTCATAATCGGTTCCTTTGATTTCAGAAATTCTTGCACCTTTTGCTTTACTATAAACTCTGTGTGTTATGTGCATTTTCCATCTATATGTCTAGGCAAGCTACCCCCTCTAACAACAACAATCCTGAATTTATCTTTCGAGCAAGAATGACTGCGTCTAACCCTGCTGAGTCATCACTTGTTCCTGCCTCCATTGAAATTGGGTCTGAAGATGTGTTTGAGGTAGACATGATGTGGAAAAGGTCATGTCTACGCCAGCCAAGGGAAAGGACAAGCGGAAGGAGAAGGGAAAGGTGAAAAGAAAGGAGAAAGCCACAAAGTGGGTTGCGATAAAACCACGCACATCCCCTCAGATTGTGAATTCCCCTCTGTAGGTGCCTAAGGCGCACTTTCCCAATCCATCGAAGTGCCCCATGACATCCCAGGAGGAAGCTCTAGTGGTGGATCCGCTCTCCTGGTTGTCGGCATATGTCAAGCCAATAAAACCAACGGTGCGCACCCCCAAGAATTTCGATGTGGTCCGAAAATACCTGCAAATGTCGCAGGTCCCAGAGGAGGTCCCCTTGATTGTTGTTGTTATCACTATAAAAAAAAATTGAAACTTGGTCAGTTACACTTGTTCTTAAGTCATAATGCTAGATAGGGTTAGAGTCATTTTTTTATTTTTAAAGGTCTAGATCATGGGTTAAAAGTCTCATTCCATCACCAAACAATGTTCATTAACCTTGTTTCATTCTTCAAAGATCTTATGCCACGTTTTGAAACCCATTTTTAAAGTTTTTTTTTGAAAATTTGATGAATAAGCCACGAAACCACGTTTTCGTACCGCGCTCAGTGTAAAAAGTTGATTTTGCGCTATGAAAACGCTGGTGATTTCGTAGCGCAAAAACCCGAATTTGCAAATCATGCGCTATGAAATTAGGGATTCTCAGTTTTGCATTTGAGCTGTCACATCTGTCAAATACAGTTAAATTAATCATCATTAGGTGTCATCCATGAGTTCTCCTTCACGCATGCAACCATTCATTGTGATTACTAGGGGTCATTTGTCATCGATTAGGGGTCAGTTGTCATTGGTCCTTTCAAATTTGAAAACAGTTGGCCGTTTTCGACTTCATTTGTCTCATGCAAGACAATAGTGCATGCATGCTTATGTTTTGAAGAAGAAATTAGTGGTGAAAGACCTGAGTTTACTGAAACAAATTCAAGAGAGGCTGTAAATTTTTCAAGCGAGGCTGTGAAACTATATTTCAAGCGAGGCAGAACTGAAACAAATTCAAGCGAGGTTTCTCATTCAAATTCAGGTTATATCAGTATTTTCAAAACTTGCTATCAATTGAATTTGAAATTCATTGCTGGTGGAAGCAGAATTGTTATCAAGCGAGGCAGAACTCATTTACCAAGTGAGCTAGTTCATTCAACAGGAAGCTCTAATTGCTAATTTGCTAATTTGTTGAAGACACAAGGTTTTCAGAGGGATTATCACAGATTTCTGAAGATACAATGTTTTCAAGAAGAAAATGATTGAATAAAGAAGGAGTCATAGGTCTGGTCATTGCCTAAGAACAGAACCTGAAGGTGTAGAAGCCCTTACAAAAGACAAGTCTGTTGAAGAAGCCTTTAAGAAAGTAGGTTGCTGGAGGTTTTGTGAAAAACTTCAAGGAGGGCACACTCAAGTCACCAAAGAATTTGCCATAAACTTCACAGGATCAAACTCAAAGATTGGATTCCTCAATTTACCAATTTCCCCTGAAGTGATATCAGCAGTTACAGAAATTCCGAGAGGAGAAGAAAGGTGGGTTAAAAACTTCAAGTTTGACATGGCACCCTGCAAAATATTTCTAAAACCAGAGTTTACAGAGGTTGACTTGGAAAAATCTGTGCCAAGAAGTTATGTCAAAGATACATTTTCCAATCTGCTCTACAATATTCAGAGGTAATTCACCTGCGAAGGGAGATGCCACAAGGTGTATACCTATCACTTTAAACTCTTGCTTCATTTCACAGGGATGATATCTCTAGATTTACCTTTTTATCTTTTCAGAAGTTTGGCTAAGATGTCTGATAAGGTACAAATGAAATTTGAGTCATGTGAAACCTCATTATTTCACCATGGCTTAGTCAAGTTAATAGTCTTACATGAGCTGTAGAAAGAAAATATAGATTGGGTTAAATTCCTCTTTTTGAGTAGAATTTGGATTGAAGGAACAGGTGTTAGTCCTCAAGCTAAAGAAAAAACTCCATCAAAGATTACTGCCCCTGTAGAAACAAAGTCAAGAATATTTGTTAAGCTCAAGCCTCGGAAACAAGTTAAAGAATCAATGATAAGAACAATATTGAATATCCAAGATACTCCTAAATCCGCACAGAAGAAGAAAACTCTGGTTAAGGAGACAATTCTAGAACAGTCAACTAGTAAAACAGATCAAAAGAAGTTGACTAGGAGTCAAAGGTTAAAGGAAAAGGGTAAGGTTGTAGTCATAGAGGGGTCAAGAGGTAATTTGAATGATATAATTCAAGCTATTGACATTGAAGAGTCTCCCCTAGTACAAGCAGACTTCATCAAACTGGATACAAGTGGCAGCAAATCAAAGAAATTGAAGACATCCAAAAGGTTAGATTTTCAGGATGAAGTGGCAGAGTTTATCTTTAAGCCCAGAAAACCCTCAACTAGGCAATCCAAGAAGTTGAAACAGTCGGACATGGAGATAGATCAAACAGGAGGTGAAAGTGCTAATGTTTTTGAAGAAACCACAAATACATCATTTTCAATGCCTGAAGAAGACAGAAACAGGGTTTTCAATATTCAGAAGGAAAAGAGCAGCTATGAAGATGTCAAAGACAAACTCAAATTTGCAAATAATGAGATTGATAAGTTGAAGAAAAAGGTGAGAGTGCATGCAGAAGAAAGAGAAAACTTTGAAAGGATGAAAGGACTATGGGAGATGGAGAAAAATCCAAACCCTGAATTAATTGATAGTCAAGCTCAATTCTTCATATGGACCCTACCTACAATCAAAGAAGAAAAATTCATTAGGATGGTCAATACCAAGATAAGGGAAAACAATAGAAGGCTTAAGAGGAGAGTAGAAGACCTGGAAATACAGCTAGCACAGTTTGAATATCAGCCACAGCTAAAATAAGTGCAAACAATAAGTGTCATCCCTTAACAAATTTTTGAGGTTATGTGGTAATATCTCATTTTTGGAGTTGTTTAAAGTTGATTTTTATGGGTTATGAAAGCTGATATACACCTGGAAATATAGTATTAAAGGGTTGAAAACTAAAATTTTGGAAGGAAGCTGTGAAAAGTGAAGACTCAGCAGTTTCGTAGCGCACTACGAAATTGCTGAAGGTGACACACAGCAATTTCGTAGCGCACTACGAAACTGCTGTAAGATGCAGTTTGAATAATTTTTGTAATTTTCGAAGGTGAAAAGGGTTTGGTTTTGAGCTTTGATGCTAGTGGGAGGTATATGTAGAATATCAATGAAGATCCAGGAGGTTTGGCACATAAAAATGGAGGTTTGAAGCATGATTTTAAAAGGAAAAGTCTGCGCTACGAAAACAGCAAACTCAACAGTTTCGTAGCGCAGCAGTATTGACAGTTTCTGCACCATTTTGGACGTTCGGGATTTGCATAGCTGGAAGGTAGAATTCAAATGAAGGTTATAAGACATTTTCCACATGTTTTTAGCACCAGTTCTTCAGCGGTTGGTTCGAATGGACAGAAATGAGGCATTTAGCTATTATACAGGGAACATGCTACTATTTTGCAGGAATTGATAAGAAGCAGGTTGATGGGGTATAACATCAAGAAGATAAACAACATCATGGTTGAAGTCTAGAAGAAATAGCTGTCAAGCATAGTTTTTAATGATTAGATAAGGTTGTTAAAGGTTGTTAAGATATAATAAATAGTGTTTTAGTCCTAGTTGTATTAGGACTGTAAGACGGACAGTTTAACTGTCAGTTTGTAAATGAATTTTGTTTAGAAGTTGATAGGTGTCAAATTCGAGTTTCTTCTCAAATGTTTGGAATGAATCCAAGGATGTAATGACCACTCTATAAGAGGGAAGAAATCGAATTGCATAGGGTTGGCAATTTTTCAAGAACAAGCATATTGTTTTGGTGTAGCAAGAGAATGTGTTTTCATATTAATACAGAGATATTGTTTTCATCACTCAGGATTCAAAAAGGGTTATGGATGTTTGATGTTCTTATGCTTTTCATCTTTAAATTACTTGCAGTGGCATGAATGTATGTTACTTAGAATTCACTGAAGGTGCTCTAACTTCCTTCATATGTTCATGAACTGTGTTATTTTTGTCCTATTGTTCTTTTGATGCATCTAAACCCTGAAATTCCCTGACTTCCAATTGAAGCTAATACTTATGTTTTTGTGAAAATATACTTGACTCCATAAGCCCAATAGATTTTTGTTGATTAGTAGTACAACCAATTATCCATTTTATCTACTTTACTCATAGAGTTAGCCATCTAATCCTTATTTGAAAATCATAAACCTATTGAGAGAGCCCTCTCAGGTTGAGGAGGCTAAGCCTCAACTAAGAGTCTGGTTTGAAATAGTTGCTCAGAGTCTTCTTGATCAGTAGCCTATCAGGGTCTGATTTTGAGATAATAGTTGACATATTCGGGAGCCTCCCCTCCATTAAATTTTATGAACATGACCTAGAAACTACGGACGCCTTCCCAGACCTGGCCCCAGAATTATATCTTAAGAGGGTGTTGTATGATAACGTGCAGAAGGTGAAGTCGATCTCATGGGCACGTGGATTGGAAGCCTCGGGGGTATTGAATTTTTTGTGCATCCCCCACTTTGGCTGATATTCCATCACCAGCCTGGTTGTACGCCAGCTGTTGGCGTTGATCCATGATGGGTGCTTGTGGATCCAAGGTCGTATCCCAACCGATGCCACGTTAATTCACCGCATCACTGGCCTACCCATGCAATGACCCCATCCCATGAAGGGATTTGGCAAGAAATATGAGCAGAAGGTCATCGATGAAGTACGGGAGAAGTATAAAGTCGATCGCGATAAGAGAGGATTCCTTGTAGAAACTATAGCTGACCTGGGCGTGTGCATAGGTACTCTACTTCTCGCCTGCAAAATGATGCGAAAGTGTCAAGTGTCGATCCTCCCTGCCTACGTGATTCAGCTAGCTAGATGATGCAAGAAAGGGGTCTGTTACAACTGGTTATAGTACCTCTACAAAGAATTTTTAGACAATGTGCGCCAGGCACAAGACCAGGGAAAGGCATTTTCCTATTCCTGGATGTTGATGTTGATTGCCTTAGTTGCATGGGAGACACCTGATGATGTTGTGCTCCCTGAGCTCGAGTCGGATGTGTGTGAAGGTTCGTCGTATGCGAACCTTTGGGATTCGAAGGATCTAAAGTGCACGGATGAGAACAAGGTGTTCTAGGTGTTGTTCGACCGTGTGCTGGCAGCAGCAATTCATTCCAGGTTCCGCTTGTCGCCCACAGTCTATGAAAAATAAAAAGGCATTGCTAAATTTCATGTCACCATGCACAATGTGAAAATTCGGGCCTGCAGATATCAAGCATGGTATAACCTTCCATATATGGCCACGGAACTAGAGATCAATCAACTTGTCACAACTTGGCCACCGGCATGGAATCTTGGCTTCAAATCATCCACCCCAGCAACAGCAGGAACCTCTGGCCAGGATGCAGCCCCGAAGGATATTGTCCCGCCAAGTACAACGAAGGAAACTGAGGTGCACTCCACAGAGAAAACTGTGACCAAGGAGACCCCCAAGGATGCCACCAAGCGGGCAGAGCAGGAGTCTTAGCGGGATGAGGGAGTTGATGGGCATGGAGTCCCCACGCAGAACAAAGCACACAGGCGAATCTCCCAAAGGGCAGAGGAAGAAGCGTAAGGCCACTAAGACTAGTGGGGAGGCAGAGGTCACCTTGACAGAAGAAGACTTGGAGAATATTTCGAACTCTGTCACTATTGCTTCTGAAGACCGATGGGTTGCCCTGGAAGATCAGCAGAAGGCTGTGGTGGAAGCCTTGCAGTCTAGGCCGCATGCCCTTCAATTAAAAGTAGATACACTTCAGGCAAGCATGAATCAGGCGAGGCAGCCACAGTTGCATATTTTTCCACCGTGACAGAGAGTTGGATCTTCCCCCTCCTGGGCGTGGCACTCACTGTAGTACCTCTGATCTTGTGCGAGCAAGTCCGCACTTGTTCTGCGGTCGATCTCGATGTTACGAGACTGACAGGTGAGAATTTGCACGCCCTCTACATCTTCATCTTCGTTGAGCTCCAGCATAGAGAAATGTGAGTGCAGCAACAGCTAAATGAGGCCGAGAAAACCATTGTGACCAAAGCTGTCGAAACCGCCCAAGCTCAGGCAACACACATCGCAGTAGTTGCGCAGTATGCTAAATTAGAGCATCTGATATACCAGCTCTGTGAGGATATGCCGGAAGTGATTCCTGCCTCTGCTGCATCGTACACAAAGGTTTAAGGCTTGGTAGCTTCTTTGAAGGCATCCAAGACCGAAGTGCAGGCTATTAAAGTAGACTTGGAGTAACAAATAGTTGCACTATAAGCCAAACTGCAGCCCGAGACCCCTCCTAAGGTGCGCACCCAGTGAGTCGCGCTAGTCAAAGAAGCTACAAGTAGCATTACAGCACAGATCACCAAGGACACAATTGTTAGAAACTGCTATGGGGTTATGTTCCACGATGTAGCGCGATCCCCTCCTTCACCAATTCAATCAGGAGTTGCGCCAAAAGGAGCAATATTTTGAACAAATGGAAGCTACCATGGCCACCCTTGTCACCACACAACGCTTACGCGTCTTCAGACCAGCCATGTGCTTAGAGATGAAATTGAGGGGCTCTGCCACAAGAAGCAGCTCCTTGGTGACCACCCAAAACCATGGGCCGATGAAACTCTCAAACTTTCACAGGACATAGATGTGGCAATAAAACAGTTGAACCAGACCTTTGAGAGTGTCACTGCAGCTACTGAAGGACCAACTTCACAAAATTTGGTTGACATCATGCAAAATGTAGCCGCATAGAGCGAAGGTGTCCTACCCCCTTTTTCTATCGTTGTCGAACAGCTCCATGAGAAGATGAAGACCCCACTACCGCTGTGACTCAGGATGAGTCACAAGATTGTGTTGGGGGCCTATTGGAGTAGGGTCCCCTAGCAGCAATTTTGGAACATTTTTTTATTAATTAGTCTAATGCAGGGGCTTTGGGGCGGGTCAAAGGGTATGCCAAGAGTCTGCAAACCATGGTTTTTGTACCATAGAGTAGTGCAGACTAATATTTTATAAATATATGGATAAATAGAGTCTAGAGGTAGGCTAAGTTTTGGATCAAGCTTGGATACGAATCTGTGGATCTTTTGTGTCGATTGTCTGGGTAAGGGCTCCTGCTGGCTATGTGCACGGAGACCCTAAGTCCTGCTGTGTGTGGACCCCGCTGGCTGTGTGCGAGGGCTGGTAAATAGCATCTGTAAGTTGGATCTGATATGAATGAATGAGAAATATTGTTTTGTAATATCTAAGTGCTTCTGTGTTATGGTTATTGGCTACGCTTTATGTTACTTCTATGATTATACCTATTCATTGAATACTGCTAATTTATGAATGCGCACATGGATATGATACTATAAGAAGGAATGAATGCATAGATCTGGTTAATATTGGTCACCTTACTTTTGTTAACTTGTTATCTGATGATTGATGAGCTTCTCTTAAGTTACCACACCAATATACTATTAAAGGTTCCTATGTTAGGGCTTCTCCAACATAGGTCTGTTAGGGCTGAAGGGACCCACTTTAATTAACTTTCTCTCTCTCAGGGTGTAGAAACCTGGTTCCAGCACCCTCCCATACCACTTTGAGTGATACCATGACCTGCGCAAGCAAGCCATTGCCGAAATCGCCAGTAGTACAGGGGTTTGTTGGTAAACCTTAAAACTGAACCTGGTTCAAGACCCCTCAAACCAACACTTGAGTATTTATGGATGCTTCTGTATAAAATTCTCATCCTCCCATGTGGAATATTCAGTGGGTAAGTTCTTCCAATTGATAACACACTCTGAAATCGATCAATTTTGTATCTATCGATTTCTTGTTTCCGTGACTTCTTCAAGTTCTTATACAATTTTTCATTCCTTGTCAATTTTTGGCAATATTGTTTGAGCTAGGAGCTTGTCACCTATAACCTTATTTAAGCATGAAACATGGAAAAATGGGTGGGCTCGGGACGATGCATAAATCTCCAATTTGTATGCCATAGTACCAATATTTTTCAACACCTTGCAAGGACCATAGTACTATGGTGATAATTTGTTATCCTTCTTATCTTTCTTAAGGGATATTTGTTTGTATGGTTGTAGTCGTAAACATACATAGTCACCTACATCAAAACTTATTCATTGTAATGTTGATCTGCATGTTGTTTCATTTGATTCTGCACCAAAGTGAGGTTATCCTTTAAGACTTGGAAAACTTCATGTTTGTGTTCGATGTGATCTTCCACTGCTTGAACCTTATAATTTTCTCTTAAATATGATGTGATGGACAGTGGATTATATCCATAAAGTGCCATAAATGGGGTCATTTTTGCTACAGTATGGATGGAAGTGTTATACCACCATTCAGCCAGAGGTAACCACTTGACCCATTATGTTTTTCTATCATATAAAAAGCAATGAAGATATCATTCCAAACATTTTTCCACTATCTTAGTTTTCCAATCAAATTGAGGAGGATAAGATGAACTATGAGTTAATTTAGTACCCAAACAAGAAAATAATTTCGTCCAAAAATTTCCAATGAAAATGGGATATTTGTTTCTTACAATGATCTTTGGGTTTCTATGTAGATTTTGAATTGTTTCCATAAATGCAATAGCAACTATAATGGCTTTCAATGGATGAGATAATAGTGCATACTTGGTAATTCTATCAACTACCACCATGATGACATTCTTTCCTTCAGACTTGGGTAAAACTATGATAAAATCCACTGAAATCTCCTCCCAACATTGACTTGGAAGGGATAAATGTTGTAATAGACTCGGGGTCTTAATTATCTCAACTTTATTTTGTTGGAAAATCAAACATTCTACCACAAAATTTTGAATATCATATTTAAGTTCGTCCCAAACAAATTCTTTCTTGACCCTATGGTAAGTTTTTAAAACTCCTAAGTGCCCTCCTAAGGGAGAGGTGTGCAATTCCAAAATAATATTTTGTTTGAGTTTGGAATTCTTACAAAGATATAAGTGATATTTGTACCATAATGAATTATTTTTTTAGCTAAATGTATCAGATGTGCTAGGCTCTTGTTGTAACTTTTGAATTAGTTTCCACACTTCTTCATCATTCTTCCATTCATCCCTTGCTTCAGTTATCCAATCTCGTTGGATAATAGAAATGGCACAAAACAATGCTTCCACATCCTCATCCTTTCTTGAGAGTGCATATGCAACAACATTTTGCTTCCCTTTTTTTTAGATGATTTCAAAGTCATAACCCAACTTCTTTGTGTCCCATTTTTCCTGCTCTTTTGAAGATAATCTTTGTTCCAAAAATTATTTAAGACTATCATGATCTTTTTTTACCTTGAAGTGTCTTCCCATTAGGTGAGGTCATCATTGCTTTAGTGCATGTAGTATTTCCAACATTTCCTTCTCATAAATAGGTTTGTGTAAATACTTTCCTTTAATTGGACGAATTTCAAAAGTAATGGGTCTTCCTTATTGCATTAAAACAACACCAATTCTATTTCCTCAGGCATCACATCCACAATAAAGGTTTTTTTGAATTCTGTCATAGATAATATTGGTGCTTGGCACATAGCCTCTTTAAGATGTCCAAAGGCCTTAGTTTCTTATGGAGTCCAATAAAATGCATCTTTATTCAGTAATGTTTTTAGAGGTTTTTCCAACCAGGTTAAACATGTGGCAATGAGTTACTATGATATGATTCAACTCCAAATGTGTTAGTTAAGGAAGTGGAATCCACGAAACACAACAACGCGGACCTTCTGCACATGCTACAAGACACTTAGGATCTATCCAAACCTTCCAAAAGGCTAGCCCCTAATTAAAAATGACCTTTTAGTGCATCAATCCCCCAGTCACTCCCTTGAAATGGGAAAGAGTGTGACTAGAAACCTCTAGTCACTTGCAAAGCATGGGAATGCATGCGACTGGGGACTTTTCTAGGTAGTTATGTGCTTGTGACCCTGATTTCTATGCCACTTTTTTAGGCCTAGGGCTCAGGTCACTCCCCAGAACTCCATGATACTTCCATAAATGAAATATAACAACAAAATAATGAGGTAAATTCAATTAATTGAACAATTAATTGACTGGATCCCTACTATCCATGACAGGAATTTCGTCAAACATGTCACAAATATGTAATATACAAGTTTAAACAACAGATATGAGCATAGGGATCTCATGCTTATCTAAGAATCGGTAAGAAGAATTAATGCCTTATCACATTAGTTACATTATCATCTATTAGGTCATAGATTCATTGTTCATTCATTTACAACACAAAACATTATGAGATCCATACATCATCATTGTCATAGAACATATTCACAATCAGCATCTAAAGAACAAAAATGGCAAGCATAGAACAACCATATAAGCCACATAATAACAAGCATATTTTCCCATCAATACAAGAAGAAAGAGATCTTATTGTCGTAATAAAAATGCAACCAATTCTGGGACTTCCATGCACCACCCGATGTTATGCAACCAACTCACAAAACAATAGAAATAATAAATCAACGACTTATAAAATATCCTCTTCGAGGGGGAAACATCATTTACATTACATAAAGGAACCATTCTTGGATTATTCAAATGAAAAAACCTCCTTTATATATATAGGAGTCTAAGGGATCACAATATAATCAAAGTCGACATAACAATAATAATGTAAGGGCACAACAATAACAATAGTGGGCTTCTATGGGGCACATTAATAGCAAGGTGGGGACTACATGGGCACAAAAATAACAATAAGGGGGCTACACTAATAATAAAAAATAAGGGGATACACTTGTATTATAGGGACCTAACATGCCCCTCTCCTTCAAAAGAGTGTTTTCCTTAATCCTTGAGTAGTTATGGATGCTTCTGTATAAAACTCTCTTCCTCCCATGTCGAATCATCAGCGGGTAAGCTCTTCAACTTGATGAGATACTCTGAAATTGATCGATTTTGTAGCTATTGAGTTCTTGTTTCCATGACTGCTTCAGGTTCCAATATGTTTTTTCCTTCCTCGTCAAGTTCTGGCAATATTGTTTGAACTGGAAGCTTGTCACATATAACCTTTTTTAAGCATGAAACATGGAAATTGGGTGCACTCGGGAAGATGAAGGAAGCTCCAGTTTGTATGCCATAGTACCAATCTTTTGCAACACCTTGTAAGGACCATAGTACTTTGGTGATAACTTATTATCCTTCTTAGCTTTCTTTAAGGACATTTTCTTGTATGGTTGTAGCCATAAAAATACCTAGTCGCCTACATCAAAAATTCTTTCGTTGTGATGTTGATTTGCCTATTGTTTCATTCAATTCTGCGCCAAATTGAGGTTATCCTTTAAGAGTTGGAGAACTTGTTTTTTATGCTCGATGTGATATTCCACTTCTTGAACCTTAGATTTTTCTCTTAAAGATGATGTGATGGAAGGTGGTTGATATCCATAAAGTGCCATAAATGGGGTCATTTTTTTTGCAGTATGGAAGGAAGTGCTATACCACCATTCAGCTATAGGTAACCACTTTACCCATTATGTTTTTTTATCATATACAAAGAAACGAATATATCCTTCCAAACATTTATTCACTATCTCAGTTTTCCCATCCAAATGAGGATGATAAGATGAACTATGAGTTAATTGAGTACACAGACAAGAAAATAATTCCGTCCAAAAATTTTCTGTAAAAATTGGATCTTTGTCACTTGTAATACTATTTGGATTTCCGTGTATCTTTTGAATTGTTTCCATAAATGCAGTAGCAATTGTGCTTGCTTTAAATGGATGAGATAATGCACAAAAGTGTGCATACTTGGTAACTCTATCAACTATCACCATGATGATATTTTTTCCTTCAGACTTGGGTATACCTGTGATAAAATCAATTGAAACCTCCTCCCAACGTTGACTTGGAATGGATAAAGGTTGTAACAAACCCTGGGTCTTAATTTTCTTAACTTTATTTAGTTGGAAAACCAAACATTCCACCATAAAATTTTGAATATCATATTTAAGGCCATCCCAAAATAAATCATTCTTGACCCTATGGTAAGTTTTTTTAAAAACCTAAGTGCCCTCCTAAGGGAGAGGTATGCAGTTCCAACATAATATTTTGTTTGAGTTGGGAATTCTTACAAATATATAAGTGATCCTTGTACCATAATGACTCATTTTTCCAGCTAAATATATCATATGTACTAGGATATTGCTGTAAATTTTGAATGATTGTCCACACTTCTTCATCATTATTCCATTCATCCCTTATTTTGGTTATCCAATTTGGTGGGATAATATAAATAGCATAAATCAATGCTTCCACATCCTCATCCTTTCTTGAAAGTGAAATTTCAACAACATTTTTCTTCCCTTTTTTGTAGATGATTTCAAAGTTATAACCTAACATCTTTGTGACCCATTTTTGCTGCTCTTCTGAAGATAATATTTGTTCCAAAAAGTAATTAAGACTATCATGATATGTTTTTACCTTGAAGTGTCTTCCCATTAGGTAAGGTCGACATTGATTTAGTGCATGTAGTATTTCCAACATTTCCTTCTCACATATAGCTTTGTGTAAATGCTTTCCTTTGATTGGATGACTTTCAAAAGCAATGGGTCTTCCTTCTCGCATTAAAATGGCACCAATTCCATTTCCTGAGGCATCACATTCCACAATAAAGGTTTTTGTGAAGTCTAGCATAGTAAATACTGGTGCATGGCACATTGATTCTTTAATATGTTCAAAGTCCTTAGTTGCTTCTGGAGTCCAAGAAAATGCAGCTTTCTTCAGTAATATTGTTAGAGTTATTTCTATTCTCCCATAATTCTTAACAAAATTTTGATAATACCCTGTGAGCCCGAGAAATCGTCACATATGATTTATGGTTGTGGGGATTTTCCATTCCTTAATGGCTTTAATTTTGTTAGGGTCTACCTTAACACCCTCATGAGATACAATATGACCCGGATATTCCACCTATTGTACTCTAAAAAACATTTGGATGTTTTTGCATATAATTGTTTCTCATCCAATAGTTTGAGCACCATGTCAACATGTTGAACATGATCTTTCCAAGACTTTTTGTAGATTAGTATATCATCAAAAAATACTAACTAAAATTTTCTCAGGAACGGTTTGAAAACGAAATTCATCAAATCTTGAAATGTAGAACGTGCAATGGTAAGTCCAAAAGGCATGACCAAAAATTCATAAAGACCATCATGAGTTGTAAAAGTTTGTTTTTTTTTTTTTTTTTTTTTTTTTTTTTTTTTTTTTTTTAGAGAATTTCTTCAGTCTTCATTCTAATTTAATGATATCCTGAATGAAGATCCAACTTGGTGAAGTAAATTGCTCCATGTAATTCATCAATAACAAGAATGGGAAATTTATCTTTAATATTGAGCTTGTTGAGCTCCCTATAATCCAGAGACATGCGCCATGATTCATCCTTCTTGTGCACCAGTATGACTGAAGCAGAGAAAGAACTTTGACTAGGTTGAATTATACTAGCCTCTAGCATTTCTGCAACCATAAGTTCAATTTCACTATTTTTGGCGTAGGGATATTTGTAATTCCTGATGTTTGGAGGAGCACTTCCTAGAATCAAATGAATAGCATGATCATGATCAAAAATAGGTGGGATGCCTTTGGGAGTCTCAAATAAGTTGTAATTATTATCCAAGACTTTTTTGAGATACAGAGAAATAGATGATTTCGATGTTTGAACCTCTAGTGAGAATAATTGTGCAATTATGCCCCGTTTTTCTTTCTTTAGAATCTTTGTCATGCCATTAGAGTTTATTATATTTTATGGTTTCCCTGTGATACCCCTTAATTAAACTTCCTTTCCTTCCCAAAAAAAATTCAAGAAACATTCTTGAAAATTAAAATTTATCGTACCCAAAAATTGTAACCATTGGACTCCTAGTACAACATCAACACCACCCATTGGAATGGAAAGCATTGGACTATTCAATACATGGCTTGATAATATGTCACTTTTTCAGATAAATTTATAGTTCTTCCATTTTCCACCATCACTTAACACTCTGATGCTGAATATAGGAAGAATTCAATTCCTTGGCTATCTTACAATGAATAAAATTATGGGTACTACCTGAATCAATCAGCACTATTACCTTTATCTTCTTGATATGTCCTTCTATCTTGAGAGTTTGAGGAGTGGTAATTCCTTCCAATGGATTACAAGGTATGGACAGATTCATTTCTTCTTTCTCTAGCCTTGTTTCTTGTTGTATATCCTCTTCTTTTGAAGTTTCTTGTTCATTTTCTTCCTCCTCTTCACAATCTATGTAAAATAATTTCTTCTCAACACACTTATGACCCTTATTGTATTTGATATCAAAAATGTAACAAAGTCCTTTTGCTCTTTTTTCTTCCAACTGTTGTGGTGTCAACCTTGTAGGTTGTGGAAGGCTAGGAGTAGCAACACCTCCATATTTATAGTTGTGAGTGGTAGGCTTCCTTGTTGCCATAATTTTGCTTTCAATTTTTCTTGCCAACTTGAATGCCTTCTCCAATGAATAAGGTTCCCAAAGGAGAATCTCATGTTGGATGGTATCCTTTCAATTTCCTATGAAGACATCAATCCTATGCTCCTCTGGAATATAATTTATCCTTATATTCATTTTTTGGAAGTCCTAAATGTGCTTCACCATTGAACCCTTTTTTTGAGATTTATCAATTGGCTAAATAATGTGTTGCTCTTTGTATCTTCATAATGTTCTATCATTTCCTCCGTAAATATTGACCACGTGACAAGTGGTTTACGAGAAAAAATCCATCGATACGATACAAATTGATTGGGTTCTAAATATAAAGTTGTGTGTACTTTTTGTATGTGTTGCACATTATGGATATCAAAATATTGCTCCATCTATAATATCCATGTTACCATATTCTTGTCATCAAACTTCCTCATATCGATCTTTGGAATATGGTGGGTCTTTAATCCAATGTTAGAGTCAATGAAATCATGATTAAAATTTCTTTATTTATCATCATGAGTTTCATCTAATGCCTTTTTCAACATTAGGAATCATTTCTTGTAAAAACTTTGTCAAACCTTCCTTCAAACCTTCCATGCCTTCATTTAAACCATTCTTCAAATATTCCATGTTGTCTTTCATTTTTGCTACTATTTCATCATTCAAACCTTCCATATTTTATTTTAAACCATTCTTCAAACCATCCATCTTGGCTTCTATTTTATTTTTGGTTACTCGTTGCGATAATGAAATTTGTTACACTTGGTCTCGTAATTTTGATATATCATGTTGCATTTCTTCCTCTTCTTCATGCGTCATAGTATATCTTTTTGGTTTCTTACTAGTTGTTTCCATTTTTTTTCTTTGAGTAATTCTGGAATAAAAAATTATATTTATGTTTCACTATGCCCCTTAAATCACTTCAAACTGCAAATTTAAAAAAAAAAACATATTGTTTTCTTTATTTGTAGGATCTCGATATTGAATTTGTTTTATCTCTGTAATTTCAGACCTCCAAGGTCTAAAATTTTGTCCTATGGTATCCCTCTAAGTATTATTTCCAACCCCAAAAGTTAGACTGAGATTGGATTCTTCAAGAAAGAGTTATGCCTGATCTCCCATGATGTCTTGATTATAGACTAGTTCACTAGATAGAATTTGTATGGAGTGAAACGTGTCATTGTTTCGATCTTTAGCCCTGAAATTGCTACACGAAAAACTATAGTACGTTCACTTTTAGCCAATTTTTACAGAATTTAAATCTGATGCTGGAAACGAAATTTATGATGATTTTCCCTAGGTCACATGTTTGAGATTGAATTTTGGAACCTGCAAAAACCCTAACTTCCCCTAATCATTTCTCTGAAAGTATACCAAACCAAGATCTGCAATTTTTACATGAATTTCACTAATATTTAAACTCCACATGGTAGATATTTCAGCTTTCTGAAGCCTCATAGCAGAAAAAATTTAGCAAAAATTCAAAGATGCCCTGTTTGAAGAAGTAAAACCCTCGAATCCAAAGTTCTGATACCAAAAGTTATGCAACCAACTCACAAAATAATAGAAATGATAGATCAACTACTTAAAAATATCTTCTTTGAGGGGGAAACCACCTTTACATTATACAAATGAACAATTCTTAGATGATTCAAAAGAAAAAACCTCATTTCTATATATAGGAGTCTAAGGGGTCACAATATAATCTGAGCCTACATAACAATAATAATGTAAGGGAACAACAATAAAAATAGTGGGCTTCTATGGGGCATTATAATAACAATATGGGAACTTCATGGGTATAACAATAATAATAAGGGGGCTACACTAACAATAAAGGGTTACACTAGTATTATAGGGACCTAACACATTCTCCAACCCATTGTGAGTGACAAAAGAAACAAAATCTTAGGTCGCTCTTTCTGATTCCTCCCATGGCTCATCACACTCTCTCGCATATCATGCTTGCCACGAATAGAAATAGGTGGAATTTTCCTCGTCACATAGGCAAGGACAGTAGTTAATGGACACTTGCAGTTTATTTTTTGTATGTTTATTGATGTTGTTGGTTTATTACTATTGATAGAATTATTTATGATGATGATGTTACATCAGTCTTTCTTGGATGTTATTCAGTGCAAATATATATGGATATTTATGATGTTCTATTTTATTTATGGTTCCATTTTGTTTGTAAGGAAGAGGAGGCACATCATTATGCATCTAAAGTTGTAACTTGAATATATGCATCACTCTATATGTATGTTTTGATGGCATACATGGATTATAATTATGGAGAAACAAGGAGTGATGGGAGAAACAAAGGTTTAATTGATGTGTATTGATCTGATTTTGATATCATATGTGGAGAAATACCATTGATGTGGCATACATTTTAATTGGTTTCATGTGATACATGGATATACTTTTTGATATGATATTTTATATTATTATGGTTTTGGTTGCGAGTTATATGAGGAAAAAAATTTGGTCACATGGTCACTTTAATTATACATTTGAAACAAAGAAATTATTAAACTCACGTGAATGACACAAAGGTCCCACCTACTAGAGTCAAAATTAAAAATAAAATAAAAAAAGGTTTCATAAACTAATTTATTAATTATTTCCTTAGAATACCC
This sequence comes from Pinus albicaulis, assembly GCA_034641835.2. Taxonomy (NCBI): domain Eukaryota; kingdom Viridiplantae; phylum Streptophyta; class Pinopsida; order Pinales; family Pinaceae; genus Pinus; species Pinus albicaulis. The sequence continues at coordinate 1,551,850,087 of CM076580.1, read as the reverse complement.
CTCCTCCTACTTTATAATCAATCAGATTATAAATAAAACAAAATACAATATTTTAAACAAGGAAACTTCCCAAAACTATTTCGGAGTCCTTTAAAAGGAGGAAGGATCTATGAAGGAAGAGAGAGATAACTATGAAGAGAGGTATGCTATAGAATTTTTTGTTTTAATTTTGTCCTTTTATTTTAGTTTCCTTATAAGTTATAAGCTAATCCTAATGGTGGCAGTAGTCTTATTTCACCAAGGCTGGGGAGACAAATTAGGGTGACTCCATTAACATTTTCAAGGAAATTTTCATGTATATTATGTCTTTCTTGATTTTTTTACTGTTGTTTGAAGATCTAGTTACCTTTTACCAATGCTAACAGTTATCTTTTTGCATAAAACAAGCTACCCATATTTACACTTGCATGAATGATCTCAATCATATGTTGCTCTTGCTTGTTTCCCGAGCTATTGTATATGATTTGATTTACATTGTGCTAGCTTTTGTGTGAAGACTAGTCAAAGGCTTTCACAAAAGTTTTCCTTTCAAGATTTGGTTGTACTTTTTCACTATTAATAAAATTAGCCATTGTTTTTATAGCTCTATTATTTTTCATATCTTTTTTCTTATTATACATTTTATCATTAGTCTCTCTTTGTTCCTTGTTATTTTTGACATCTTAGGCTCTACATAATTAGGGCTATTAAACCCCAATTCTTACTACCTCGCTGTTGTAACTGAATATGATTTTTATTTTCAATTTTTATCTCCTTTCACTTATCATTTGCTTTGTTATAAATGATATATTTCAGATTTATATATTTTCATTTTTCTTGTCAATATAAATTTACTTTTCATGCAATGTAAACCTTTACTATAAACATTTAGGTTGTAGTTGTAAATTTTGAGCACATTGTCTCATTATCTCATTGTTTTAATGATATTTGAGGATTTGAAATGTTATAGTTATAACAAACTTAAACAATCATCAACATAACCTACATCTACATCCAAAGGAGTTATCTTCCTTTCTTCAACAAGGGAACAACTCGTTGGACAAGAATTAGAAATACCTAGTGAAGAAGGAGAAAAAGAGGAAGAAGAAACTTTTTCGTGAATAACCGTTGATAAAGGAACCAAAGGAAGAGGAACCAGAGGAATAAGAAATAGAAGAATAAAATCTAGTTGAAGAACCTTACATAAGTTCTAAAGAATCAATAATGGAAAAAGGAGAATGAGAGATACATAATGGGGAGGAAATACCACCAATTGGTGGTGGTAGAAGAGGTGGAAGGCTTCCTCTTGGAGGAGTTCAAGGTGGTAGAGGTTGAAGGAAGGATCAAGAAATGATGGAGATCACCATGAAGAGCAGGATCCTTTTGGATTTACTATTCAAGATATTGATACTATTGCTACTATTAAGAATATTTCTCCACCCATTCTTCCAAAATTTCATGGTATGATGACTAAGGATCCGGAAACATTTCTCTTTGAATTTAAGGTATTATTTAGATCTTATGATTATTTAATTGATACTCAAAAGTTGAAATTATTTCTAGATACATTGAAATGTGGAGCTCTAAAATGGTTTATGGGTTTAGTAACTAATTCTATAAGGACATATGATGACATGAAAACATTATTCTTTGAAAATATAATGATTATTGCATACATCCTGGCCTTAGAGAAGAAATTTTTAAAATGACTCAAAAAGAAGATGAAAGCCTTGAATATTTAGTAGATAGATTTACATATAATGTTAAGAGAGCTAAATTGCATTATTTAGGATTTGATACATTAAAATCTCTCTTACTAAGAGCTATAAGGGATGAATGAATTGATATTGTTAACCTAATGGCTAAAGGAGATGTTATAACAGCCCTGGTAAAAACTTCATGTAATAAAGTTAATTAGGAGAAAATAATAACCAAGTTCATGGGACACATATTCCAAGTTGAGTGTTGGGAAAAATATCCTAGTGTGGGTGTTTATTTGGTTTATTATGGCTAAGGAAATCAGCAAAGGCAATGGCAAAGGATTTGGAAAGGAAAAGTGGAATTAATTTGCTTTTTAATTTCATGAAAATAATGGAAATTAGGAGAAAAGGAAGGTGAAAGGTCATAGGTTGCACGTGAGGAGGAAAATGAAGAAAATAGAGGCTTCATTAATAAAAAGGCTTTTGAGTATCATTTGGTGTAGAAATTATATAACTAATGCATTATATATCCAAGATTCTCCCGATCACACACTATTTGACTTCATGCACAATACAGAATCTCTTCTACTATTGATCATCATATGTGGAAATTAAATCAATTGCATGCACACATTGAAACCATAAAAATTCACACATATGAACACAGTGTTTTAACGGGAAAGCCTGAAGCTAAAAACCCCAACTATCTGTATATAATATATGTCATAGAGATCATGTAACAATCCTCATACAAAGTTGATCATATCAAGCTCTCAGTACAATACAATCGCTACACACTAATCAAGCCCGATCTTGCAAATCCATGCACCGATCTTTGCCACCTGCTAGCCTGCCTCTACTGCGCAATCCATGTTGAAGAATGGCTTTGAATGAGTTTGAATTACTCTAGCCTTGCTCATGCAATCCTGATTGGCATCTCCACTGATTGTTGGATGCAATCAATGCATCACTATAGTCACAACTGATAGTCACACTTTCTCTTTCACCTATCTCTCCACTGGTCTCCATTATTGTCCCTGCTGCTTGTAGTTAAGCGATGTATTCTTAGGTTGATTAACGAGGTTAATATTTAGTGAATTAATTATTAATTAATTCACACCACTCACTAATTGTATCAATCGGTTAGACTAGATACAACTAGCTCAACTGTGTCTAACTGAGTTAAACTGAACACAACTCCACCAACTACTTCTACAACTCCACCAAACTCTATCACATGAGTTCTAACTGAAGTATCCATGCAATAGCTCCACTTAACCCTCAGGAATAGCATCATTCCTTCAGTCAGCTCCTGTGCCACATCTGTGCACTTAACTGAAGTGCTCCAAGAGAATAAGTTAATTTTTATAATCCAAATATTATTAAGAGCTAATAATATTCGACATATCTATTTTTAGACTGGAAATCTAAAAATAGATTCCGCCCAATATGTCTAAAAATATAAGTCCATCTATTTTTCCAACTTGACCAACCATCCACAAATAGCATCCTGCAACTCATAGAATATGATCGACATGTCTAAAAATAGACTTTGCACCAAAAATAGCCTGCGGGTCCACTTAGTGAAGGCGACTCTTTTCACTAAGCTCATCATCTTGTTGCAATCTCAACATTTGGTACCCTTTTTTTTCTCAATTCAGTTTTGGAGCTCTCTCTCTATTCTCTCTCTCACGCAATCTTGGACACTTGGAGTTTTCTTGGAGCACTCTAGCATTGGATCAAGGAAAGAAAAGGAAGGACCAAGAAGGAAAAGGAAATCAAAGATCAATCAAGGAAGAGTAGGATCAAGAAACTACAATGGTATTACTTGCATGTATCAATTTTCATGTGTGATTTCCTTGCTAGATTTGGCATGCATGGTATGTGCATGTGTGTATTTGGTTCTCTTGTTGTCATTGGCATGGGAATTTCTAGGTGTGACAATGTTCTTCAGCCTAGCCTTCCATTTCCAGGTATCCATGGTGTGGTGGGTTCTCTTGTATTTGGTTGAGTTGTATTTCTAGATGGACTCAAAGTTGAGTGGGGTCATCTTAGGATTATTCACAAGGCCTATGAATCCTTGGATGGGATACAAAGTAAATCCTAGATGTGAACACCTCGATTGAGCCTAGGAATGCTCGACCGATGGATGGAGGGATACACGATAACTATTAGTGGTGAGTACCCTTAATTGCGCCTAGGAATCCCTTGACTGGTAATGGCGAGATACACGATAAATCCTATAGGGTGGAGACCTCGTAGGCCTAGGAATCCCTTGACTGGTAATGGAAAATACACAGTAAAGCCGAGAGGTTGAGACGGATAAATTCCTCATAGTTTAAGAGGAGAGGTTCAGAGGTATCCATGCTTATTTAGGTCCTGGTGATATGATGGGGATTGCAGTAAATCCTAAGGAAACCTAGTTTGGTTTGGTTTTGAGTCCTACATTCATGCTTGGAATATGACACGGGGGTGATTGGCTGAAAGAAATATTTATTTCAGCCAATATATGGTCGGGTGGTTGGTTTTTGCATTCATTAATAAGAGCTTCTTCTCCTTGGTATTTTATGTGTAAATGTATTGGTTTATATGTTGACTTTATGATTGTTGTATCCTTGTTATTTTTGTTGGTCACATGCTGGTTATGAGTATGTTTTATGACATACTGGATGTATGGTTTTCATCATGTTTTAATTATCAAATGAATATAAAATGTATATGTCCTAATAGATTATAATGCATCTATTTTGATAATGCAACAATACTTCTTTATGAATCATAGATAAGTATGAGACCCCTATGCTTACATCTGATTTTATGACGTGTAGATTACATATTTGTGAATTTTTTGACGAAATTCGTCTCATGGCTGGTACGAATCAGAACAGGTATTTGTATAAAAGTGTGCACTAGTGTCTTTGCTCCCATGTTATTTGTCATTTTTTAAGTTTTCATGAAGTTCTGGGTAGTGGCATGATTCCTGGCCCTGAAAAGTGGCACAAAATCTGGGGTCGCTGGCATAGAACTAGCTGGAAAAGTCCACAGTCATTGGCATGCCTTGCAGTGGGAGTGACTAGAAGGCCTCAGTCGCTTGCACGACTTGTCATGGGAGCAAATAAGGGTACAATTCATCCAAATGATGAGTTGTCTTAGGGTTTGACCACATGGAGGGGTTTGTTGGATCCTGAAGGTTCTGTAGTATGTGTGGAAGGTAAGATTGGTCGTGTTATGCTAGTTCCACTTCCTTAAGGTGACCTAGGAGGTTATATCACATCAAAGTAGCCTCTCATCACATGTTTACCCCATTGGTCCGGTTGGCTTGGGTAAATGTGGGAGGAGGTTGTTACACATGTGTCTCAACTATCTTTTCAAGAGATTTGTGAATTGTGCGAACACATTTCAAGAGGAAATTAAAAATATAGCAGAACTTCAAGAGATCCAGTTATGTCAAGGGTAAGTAAATATGCACTAGGAATGGTAAGTCAAAAACACTCGGTAATTTTCGTGATAATTTTAAAAATGGTATTCTTGGTAATCTTAGTGAGCAAATTGATATTCTAAGAATGAAAAACAAGCAAAAAGCTGAAAGTGTTGCTTTGTCTATATTTTGTGCTAGATGTAAAAATAAACATGCATTACAATAATGTCCTCTTGATAGTATTGAAATTTGTGTTATATATACAGAGACTCGTGATACAAAGTATTTACCTTCAATACCAAGATTAAATATTTTTTATGAAGAAGAAGTTGGGACAAGTAAAACTTCATAACAACTTTGTTATGTTTCTCCTAGAATACCTTGGCAGCCTCATCAAGCAGGTATGGTACAAGATCCAAATATACAGTTTCAATCTTATGCACAACCTCAAATTAATTTGAACACACCCCTACCTTGGAAAACTTAGCCACCTCAACCTCCAAATTCATCTTGGTCACAAGGATGGCAGGGTTCCTGTGGTAGAGATCCTCAATACCCTCAATATTTTCAATAATATCCTCAATACCAACCTTAGCGGTATTATTCTCCACCCCAACCTTCATAACTTTTCCAACCACAATTCCAACCTAAATTGACTACAAGTGAACCCCTTCCATTACCATCTACCTCAATTCCTCAAAGACCAAATTAGTTACCTAAACAACCACTCCCCAATCCCAATAATAAAGCACCTCAGCAACCCACTTAGATCAAGGAATTCCAATTGTAAATATCCACATCAACAACTTTGAAATTCCAAACACATTTATTGATTTAGGTGCAGCTATAAGTGTCATGACAAGAAATATTGTGGATAAATTAAAATTAAGCAATCTTCAATATACTCCTACTTTATTGCAATTAGCAGATAGATCTATTATCAAACTTGAGGGTATATTAGAGGATGTATCAGTATCCATAGATTCATGGGAGTATCCTATTGATTTCATGATATTAAATCCTAAAACTAATCTAGAAGGGCATCCATTGATTCTTTGTAGCCCATGGTTAGCCACACCTGATGCATTTATTAGCTATAGATCTGGAAATATGTTTATCTCTAATGGAAATTCCACTAAAAAATTCACATTATACAAATTAGCAAGAGAAATAACTGAAATATAAAATGAAGGATGGATTGAAGAATATGATGAATATGATGAAGACATTCAACCACTTCCAACTGTCTCAAAAAATTATTGTGAAGATGAATTAATGAATCTAATGAATAATCATGATTTTTCTTCATATTGTGAACAAAATTATTATGTGCATATATTAGATCAAAGTTTTTAAGAAGATTGTAGTATTGAATAAATTTCATCTCAACAATCCAAAATATCATTAATATGAATGGAAAATTTTGGCATCTCTCTTCTAGAGATTAATCTAAGAAAAACATTAAACAATCAACAATAACATGTAGGAATTCCAAAAAGAACAACTAATTAATATGCTACAAAAACATTCCTATGAATTTTCATGGGAATATACAAATATGAAAGGAATCAATCCAAATACATGTATACATCTTATTTATATACAAGACAATGCCAAACCTGTAATACAACCCTAGATAAGGATGAACCTTAATCTGAGGGAGATTGTTAAACAAAAGTTACAAAAATTACTTAATGTGAATTTCATTAATCTAATCTCAGTTATGTTTCCTAAGAAAAATAGACAGTGGGTATTATACATAGATTATCAAGAACTGAATAAAGCTACCTTGAAAGATCATTTCCCATTACCATCCAATGATCAAACTTTTATATACATTAGAAAGAAAGAAATATTTATCTTTTCATGATGGTTTCTGTTGCCTCCTCGTGATTTGCAAGATTGGAAAGAACAACTTTGTAGGGAACCACATAAAACCACTTTAGAGTCCAAGGACCTAGCATTCCTGGGCTCAGAGAGGGCTCTCTTTGTTTTGTGAAGAAAATGATTTTACCTTGATGCTTATGTTTTCTAATTTTAGGCTAGTTATGAAGTTTCGGGTTGCTTATTTTTGTTTTGATTGATTATTGGTTGATTGTTTTAGTTGAATAGATAGAATGTGAGAAGCATCAATCCATTGGGCTATGGAGTCATAAAAGGTTTTAATTGTACATCAACTCTTCAAGGGTTTTCATAGGGAAAGCTAACTACATCAAATGGATCCTTTAGATAAAATGAATATGTAATGACAGTAAGTGGTGAATTCAGTAAAGCTAAAGGGAAATTAAGAATCCTTAACTATACTTCAAACAAGAAGAGCCTTCAGGACAACAGTTTGGTAAAAATGGAGAGTAGTTAAGAATTATTCAACTATACTTCACTAGAAAAACCTCAAGACAACAATCCAGCAATCCTAGAGAGCAGTTAAGAATTTTCTAGTTATTACTTTCAAACAAAGAAAACATTTAAGATAACAGTTCAGTGAAACTAAAGAGCAGTTAAGAATTCTTTAATTAAGCTAGAAAGAAGGCCTTTAAAGTAACAGTTTAAGAAAAAACCAAAGAGTAGGGAAAAAAATAAATCCTTCGACCAAACTCTACTAAGCAAACATCCAGACAACAATCCAGTAATCCTAGAGAGCAGTTAAGAATTCTCTAATTATTACCTTCAGACAAAAAAAACATTTAAGATAACAGTTCAGTGAAATTAAAGAGCAGTTAATAATTCTTTAATTAAACTTCAAAGAAGGCCTTTAAGATAGCATTTTGGTAAAACTAAAGAGCAATTAAGAATTCTATAATTATAGTTCACCAAGGAAATCTCAAGACAAAAATCCAATAATCCTAGAGAGCAGTTAAGAATTCTTTAATTATTACTTTCAGAGGAAAACATAGAGATAATAATGAAAAATAGAGTTGAGGTGCCAAAACAGCATATCTCAATCTAAAAATTTTGTTCTATTATTAGACAAGTCATGAACAATATGGAAAACGGAAGGGAAACATTTACAAAGAGGGATAACATCACCATTAACATAGCTCAAGAATCCTGTGAACGTGCTTGTATTACTGATGTCCAAAATAGTTACAATACTCTAGTACAACAATCTTTGCAGCTCAGATTCTGATCAAAATCCAACTTTACCAATCAACCAACTAACCAACAATAATAATGAATAATACATGCAGTATTTATCTACAGATGAGGAGGTGATCCTATTCCAGGGCCTTAGACTGTATCTATTACAGAGTAAATGTAATTTTGACCTTTGAGACCATGCAAGGCCCAAGGCAAAATATCACTGACTGAATCACTGTAATAATAACTTCTAACTTAACTGTTGTGCTAACTTTAGGATATTTTTTACTTTTTGGCTCTAATATTAACTCTTTCAATAACTGTTGAGCTGTTTAAAATTATCTCTGACTGCTTTATTAGTTGTAGCTTCTTTTTTTGAAGTAAAATGAAGTTGTAGGTGGTGAATGTGATTTGGAAGAAGTAAAGGTTGAGTGCCTTGTCATTCGGATCTGTTTTATTTTGTTGATTTGCCTTTGATTTGTTCTTTAACCTCTAATTTGTCTTCATCTGCCTCCTTTATCCTTTAACTCTTTTCTACCTTTGATATTTTAGTGATTGTCTTCCCTCTGTCTTAACTCTTTTTTTAACCTGTAACCTTCGATTAAACCTTTAATATTTAACCTCGGATTAAACCTTTAACTGTCACAGTGAAACTTTTCACTGTGACTACTCTTTGACTGTGTTCTTCATTTTCTTTTTATCTCTGCGTAGCCACTGTATAATTCACTTTTCTCCTTACTCTATCCTTTGGTGAAACTTTTCTATCTCGAGAGTAATTTGCATGATCCTGACTGATCATGATCCCATTGTTGCCTCTAATTGTCTTGTGCTCCTAATCCCTTTAATAATTAAGGTTATTGGGTCGTCACCCAGAGAAACTTAATTTGGATAATTTTTTAGGACTTCAGAATTAAATTTATGCATTTATACATCGAGTACCTGCACAATAAAAAAAAAATCGTTAATTAAAAACCTGCGATGTGGACAGAGTCTGGAAAATGGGGGCTTGTTGGTCTCTATATTTGGTTATGGCCTCACGGGCCTTCAGAAGTGCTGCAGAGTTTTTATATGGTGGAATGGGGCCTATCGCATGGTTTTTGGGGCTTAAAAACATGTTTGATCGGATCAATGGTTTCTGGTTTATGGCATGGGAGTGGTAAGCAGTTTTCGCATGGTTTAAAGGCGGTGGGGCGATTTACATCACGAGGATGTGATACCATAGAGGGGGTGACACGTGGAGGGGAGGATAGGCGGTAATACTGCCCATATCGCAAGGTCAAAGGGTTTTTAACCTTCGCGCTTTTCAGGGTGCGATACGATGCGTGGGTCGTTGGATTTGGGGGAGTTGATCCAACGGTGGTCAGGGTTTAATGAATCAGCAGGTTAGATAAGAAGTTGGGGACAGGGACTTATATAATAAAGCGGGGGGGTTTATTTATATGTGTGGTTTTATAATGCAGGACCCAGGGCATTTATAATGCGAAGGTGCTTTATCATAAGGTGGGGGCCAGGTTTATACGAGAGGGTTAATGTAGTGCAGGAGGATTAAAAGCTTTAAAGCGGGGGCTTAAATCATATAAGGAGTGTAGGGGGATTTATATAGTGGGGTTATGGTTTAGAGCGGGTTTATAGATATAAAGGGGTCAGGTAGAATAGACACAGGCTATTCTTAGAGAGTGGGACCTGAATAATATAAATTTTAATTTTTAAAACAATGTAAAAAGGGTTTTTTACATTGTTTTGATGGAAGAAGGGAAATGAATGAAGGGGATGGTTTTTGTGAGGAAAATTGGTTTTTTAGGTAAGAAAAAGGTGAGAATAAGGGTTTTAGGGTCAAAACATGAGATTTCATACCATCAGGGTAATTGGAGAAGGAAAAATGAGATGTAGTGAAAATAGGTTAAATGAAGATAATGAAGGCAGTGAGATTTCTGAAGATAAAATAATATTCATAGAATGTTATTTTCAAAATACAGTGGGAAATCCACAATTATTTAGCCAAACTGCAGAATACAGGAGACTAACAGTGGCTCCAACTAGGGAGGGCAGCTCCTTTAGGAGGTGTCAAGAACCTTAGGTCTCTGGATTTCGTAGGTCAGTAGCCTTCTTGTACTTGTATGATTTTCACACTGCAATTTCTGATTTGCTACAACCTTTGTAACTATGACCTTTAAAAACCATGTTTCCTGCAACTTAATTCTGCCCACCCATCATTTAATCCTAACATTTTTTCTTCGTTTGGGGGCATTTAGACAGGAAAACTCTTCACATTATTTTTCTTTTGAAAGCAAAAAATTTCTATTTCTACCCTTATAACTTCCAAAGGCTCAGATTAGGTTGATGAGCTCTTTTATTCTCTACCTGGTCTACTAATCTGTCAAGAATAAATAGTTTGATAGATTTTTATTCACTGTCTATCAACATGAAATCCAAAGCGTGACTGAATCAAGATTAAGCAGTTTGATTGTCATGAATTGCAGCATTTTGGACAAGCTGCACACAATATTATTATGCAGAAAGTAAATATAAACTAAGGGCTTTGGTTTTGAATATTTCCTTTGTCACTCATCCCTTAATTTTCTCTTTGGATCAGACTTAGACTTTGGAACCAATGTCATTTTTTATCTACCTACTGATAAGCCAAGTTTAAACATGGAAAATCTTCATTTTCTAACTTATCAGCAAAAATTCAAAATTTGTTCAATCATGATTGGGTTGTATGACTGAACAAGATATTTTCAAAAGTAGTGGCTTTTGGACTTGCACACTTTCAGAAACATTTATTTTTTGGTATGGGGCTTACCTTTTTCTTTTATCTGCCCTTTTTTCTTCTTTTCTTTCTTTCTTTTTGTATCAATTTTTCTAAGTTTTGTTTCAGCAATGTTATATACAATGAAGAAAAATTCAAACTGAGCTTCTTAACTGAAATAATGCTTAAGCATCCTACCATTGACAGGACCTCCAAAAAATTCTGTTCCATCTATTTCTTGTAAGAAAAATGCATTATTACCTCTTGTTGAATGGATGATGTATGGACCTTTCCACAAGTTGTCAAGTTTTCCATGCTTGTCTTTGTCCTCTCTTCTTGAATCCCACTTCAGCACTTTATCTCCAATGCTAAAATCATTTGCCTTGGTCCTTTTGTCAAAAAGCTTCATGATATTTTCTTGTAAAAATTGTGTTCTGTTGTATACTCCTTCCCTAGTTTGTTGTAGCTGAACAGTTTGGCTTATCCTCCTTTTTATATCATTCTCCTCAGATTGCACCTCTTGAATGAGCTTCATTACTGGCACTCCCAAGATTTTTGGGAATACTGCATCTGTTCCATAGACTAGTTGATAGCGTGACATGTCAATCGACTTCTTGTTTGTTAGCCTGTCTGCCCATAGTGCATGTACTAGTTTGTTGTGCCATGATTTCTTGTTTTCCTCCAGCAGCTTTTTGATGGTGTTCAAAAAACTCTTGCTTGAGGATTCAACCAACCCATTACCTTGAGGGTAATAAGTTGTAGAATGCCCCAAAGTAATGTTGTATCTGTGGCAAAAATCCACCATTTTCTCGGATCGAAAGGCAACAACATTGTCAGTAATGATTTTTATAGGACAGCCAAACCTAGACAGAATATTGTTCTCAAGGAAACTGATAATTACTGAGTCTGTGGAAATTATGGAAGGGATGGCCTCTATCCACTTAGTGAAATAGTCAGTTGTAGTAAGGATCCATTTATGCTGGGTAGAGGAGGCAGGGTTTTTTTCTCTAATGAAATCTAGACCCCATTGTTGAAAAGGAGCTTCAACATAAATTGGTTGTAAAGGAAATGGCAACAGTTTCCTTTTGCCCTCAAAGATTTGGTATTTATGACATGAAATTACCATTTTGTGGATGTCTTGGAAGAGGGTGGGCCAATGGAAACCAGCCCTAAGGATTTTATTGACAGTGGTTTTCCAATAGAGATGGCCTCCACACTCCCCTTCATGAAATTCATGCATAATCCTATCAACATCTTCTTCAAGCAAGCATTTAAGCAATATACCACCAAAATTCTTCCAATACAAAACTTTAAAGTTCATATCAAACAGCACATATAATATATCATCATACCAAGGTGAGTTCAGAAATGCCTCCTCAATAGGTGGAGTCGCCAACTCCTCTTATTCATCCAATGAGTGAATCATATTTATGTCCAGTACTTGAAAGTTTGCTTCAGCCATCAGTCTAGCTAGTCCTTGTCCTTTGATTAGCTTGGTGGGCTTGATTTCCATATCATATTCCAAGATGATAGCAATCCACTTACCTCTTTTTCCATCAGGATCTGGTGTAAGTATGTCTTTAACCACTGTGTGAGGCACAAATGCAATGATGTGAATGCAAAATGTAGACTCTGAAATATTTTAGTGCTTTGATCAAGGAAAAAACTTGTTTTTCCATGATATTATATTTCAGAGGTGCATCTCTCAATGCTTGGCTGAAGAAAACTATGGGCTGCTCTTGCCCCATTATGTTCTTTTGTAGTAAGACAGCAGCAACTGTGTGTTGTGATGGAAAGGAAAAAATGAAGAAATCTTTGGTGAAGTCAGGGCTGATCAGAATTGGTGTTTGTGTAAGTGCTTGCTTTACCCGGTCAAAATATTGCTTTGTGTCTTTGGTCCATTTAACTCATGATTCTCTTTTCAGCATGTTAGTGATGTTTCTTATGAGTTTTGCAAGGTTTGGTATGAACTTTATTAAGAAATTTATATTTCCAATGAAAGATTGCAACTCTTTGATGTTTCTTGGGTGATTGAATTACAATATTCCCTCAATCCTTTTTGGGTCAATCTTGATCCCTTCTTAAGATATGATGTGGCCTAAAAGCTTCCCTTCTTTAAGGCCAAACAAGGTTTTCTTGGGATTTAAAGACAGGCCATACTTTCTACATTTTTCAATGACCTTTCTTAGGTGAGCTAGGTGTTCTTCATCAGTTTTTTAATAGACTTTGATGTCATCAAGATATATTACAATGAAGTAACCTATTTCTTCAGAGAAAGAAATTTCCATGGCTCTTTGAAAAGTGTACCAAGCATTCATCAACCCAAAAGGAATTTTAACATACACAAAGGTGCCCCAAGGTGTAGTGAAAGATGTCTTGTGTTGGTCATTTGGATGTACCAACACCTTATTATACCCTGAGAAGCCATCAAGCAGAGATATTCTTTTGGAGCCTACTACCCTTTGTAGTATATGGTCCATTTTTTGTAAAGGGTAGTTTTCTTTCAGGGAGGCTTTGTTGAAATTTCTAAAGTCTATGCAGAGCCTAATTTCCCCTGTCTTCTTCTTCACATATACAAGATTTGAAACCCATTATGAGTATCTGAGGGGGACTATTATCCCAGCATCATACATTTTCTTTATTTCTTTCTCAACCAGTGGCATTTGAACTAGGCTTATTCTGCGCAGCTTCTGTTTCAAGGGCTTCTGGTTTTCTTTGAGAGGGATCTTATACTGGATTATCTCAGTATAATAGGACTTCAATTCTTCATAACTCCAAGCAAATACATCACTAAATTCTATGAATAGCTCAATATATTTCTGTTTTATAGGAGTTAACAGTGTTTTTGACAGTTTTATCATTTTGGGTTCTTGTTCACTGCCTATATTGCATTCTTCTACCTCTGCTTCAGTAGTTTCCATCTTTGGCTTTCTACCAACATCATTAAAATCAAAAAGTTCTTCTAGAGGTAAAATTCCTCTGGGCAAGGTGTTATCTCTGGACTGTAGCACTTCAACCTCTTCTTTTTCTGGATCTTCACACATTTCTGTCTTCTATGGATCTTTCTCTACCAGAAGATTTATATCAGCATTATGGGTGGCCTCCTCCTTGCCTATTTGTTCCTCAGTAGGGAAGTCCTCTTCAAAGTCTGAATTTGGCACTTCCAAATCCTCCCTGGACTGCAGGAAATCATCAATTTGTTTATCATTTTCAAAAACCTGCCAATATCTTAGATTATCAAGGACTTCTAGTCTATATTTAACCTTTACTATGTACTTTTTGCTATGATGAGATTGTTGACATGTACTGGCTGCAAAGCCTAGCCCATAGTCAAGGATATTTTTATTTCTTGGGACAAAGGCAAGATCATGTTCTTTGAAAATTTTTAGGAGGTCGAGAGCAGCATTTCTGTATTCTCTTAGTCTAGGGTGTTTGGCTGAATATTCTCCCTTAATATGCCTAATGACTAGCTCGGAATCCCCATGGACAAAGATCCTTTTGGCTCCTAATTTCTTGAGTAATAGTAGTCCTAGAAGGAGTGCCTCATATTTTGCTACATTATTTGTACATTGAAAGTTCAGTTTATAGGAGTGGCTTTCTGCGTGACAGTTCTCAGTGTTGTGCATCCAAACACCTACTCCTCATCCAGTTTTACCACAAGAACCATCAAAGCTCATGCTCCATAAAGGTTCAGTTTCAGATTTATGTTTTCCATTATGTTTTTCTTTGTTTATCTTGTCTGACTGTTCTGACTGTTCTTCTTCTTCATTTTCAGTTGTTTGTTCATTTTCAGCTACTTGTTCATTTATGTTTTCATCATTGTAAAGGATAAATGAATCAAGGTCTGTTTGGATAGAATAGACAAGGGATTTATTAGGCTTTTCTTGATTGCTAACCATGTATTTCATATGAGTTTCCCTATATAGCCTTCTTTGTTGATTAAAGACAGGTATAGTAGCATAGGTCATGTCCATTTGGAGGGTGCCTTGAATTTTGGCTCCCCATGAGCGTGAAAGGAGCATGCCACATTTAGGGGGAACGTCAACCACTACAATATCCATTACTAGGATCTTGGCTGGTATTTGTGCTAGAGTAACACAGAGATCTTTGATTAGGCCTAGACATTTAACTCTACTGGAGTCAAAGGAGTACAAGTCTTTATATGGTCTGGTTCTCTCAAGGCCTAGTCTTTCCATTACTACTTTTGGCATGAGGTTATGTGAAGCTCCTGAATCTAACATGGCATTATGAAGGATTTTATTGTGGATGTTCAAACTGATATAAAATGGAGGAACACCTCCTTCTTGTAATTTACCTTCTACATCAGGTCCAAACAAAAGCTTAGGTTTGTCATCATTCAGATTCACAATATCAATATTTTCTCCTGTGTTTCAAGCTTTAAAAACTTGTGATCTATATACATCTTGGCCAACTAATTCAGTAAGCGGTATGGAGATTTTTATATTGGCAATTTCATTCTCAATACTGAATGGAGTCTGTGTTTTTGGTAGATTTAAATCAATTTTATCAGAAACTATTTTTACAGCAATTTCAGCTTGCTGATTTTCATTGGGAGTCTCAGTTAAGTCAGTTTTGTTAGGGATACAAGTTGATATACTAGTACTGCTTTCTGGACTGTTTTTGTTTTTATTTTGATCAGAACTTTTAACCAAACTGTTTGAAGTTTTTGTTGTCTTTTCAAGATAAATTTCAGAAGTCTTCTTAGCAGAAATTTCAGGTTTGTTTCTCTTGGAAGTGTCTTGGGATTTCTTGCTTATGAGGTCATATTGCCTATGTACTTCCTGTTACACCATTTTTTGGTCATCTAACCTGTTACTATTAGATGGACCTAAGTACACCATGTAAGACCAATTTTAACCTAAGTAAAATTGCTTTCACTATGAAAAATAACTTAGTAAAACACCTTTATTAAGTTGTGTATGGTCTAAACAGGAAACCCCATGAGGAAATATTAAATAAATGCACATTTGTTTGATTTTCCTCAAGGAATAATTAGTTAAACAACAGTTTAATTAATATTTCTGGTCATATTTAACCCAAAACAGGAACATTAATTAGATAAATTATTATTTATCTTATTATTTTCTAGGAATAATTATTTAAACCTTATTTAAATAATATTCCTTGTTAAATTTGACTAAATCACTCATAAATAGTTAAATAAATAATTATTTATTTAATTATTAATCAACCACATCTTTAAAATAATAAATAAATCATTTATTTTTTTATTATTTACAAATGAAGGGATTTGACCCAAGTCAAATTCTTTTTCCCTCCAACAAATATAATATAATATTCCATAAAATTTGTATCTTGATTTGGTTAATAATATTTTAATTATGCACCAATATCTAGACTAACTCAATATTTTGTTATAAATAGAAGGGTTTTTCCATTCATTCACTACCTTTTGTTGCCTAAAGATCACTCTGGATCTATACTTTTGGTCTGACTTTGATCCACCATCATTGTCATATTTTTATATCTTTTTGCTTGTGAGCTCCCTTTGAGTTCCATTTTTATCCGGGTTTTCTACACCATCAAGAAACGAATTTTAGATCTAAAGTGCTAGGGACTTACAAGAACCCATCCCATTGAGGAGAACTGGTAACATCCTTCTATGTTTTCCTCCCAGGTGCCCTTAATACAAAATTCATTCAACATATTCTTGTCTTGTCTATTGGATGTATAGAGAAACTCTTGCTTTTATTTACTGCTTAATGTCTTTTAATGCATAGATCTAGATTTCTACAGCATTTATCTTGATCAACTAATTGCAGATCTGAAGATATTGGCAGCCATCTTTGTTGTTAGGGATGTTTTTTATGCACAGCTAAAGTGGTCTTTGTTCATACACTTGCAATTAAGATTCATACTAACACTTCCATAATGCCATTTTCGAAGCCATCTTTATAGTCTTCAGATTCCAGGCACTCTTCTTCATTTGGGGCAAATATGCCTTGCTCTTCCTCAATGAGGAAACAGTATCCTCAAGATTTTCTCCTATTTGGTCGATTTGACTGTGCTCTAGTTCTTCTATCACTCCCTCATCCTCGTCAGCATAATTTTCTTGGAAAGGAGGCCTGATTTTCTGGTCAGGCCCTCTCTGTCTTATCTTAGTAGTGTTTCTTCTAAAGTTTTGGTTTTGGTTCTGGTTTCTATTTTGAGGAGCTTCTTGGTTTTCTCTAGGAAAAGCTCTCTCATTCATGTTTATTCTCTCCATCATTATTTCCATGGTTCTAACTAAGTTATCAATCGTAGTATCAGATGATGAGGGTGCAGCCTCTTCCCTATATGTGACTCTTTTTTCATTTCTCATCCTAGCCCTTTTGGCAATCAAATTCGCCTCTACACTTACTGCACCCCTCTGCATGTCTTCTAATGTGAGAAGGTCTCTTTCTCTTAGTTGGTAATCCATCTCCGGGTCAAAGCCATCTGAAAATTTCATTAGGGCTAGACCTTGTGGGGGCTTCATGTGGTTAGGGAGGGCATTATATACACTATTGAACCTACTGCGGTACTCTTGGACACCCTCTCCAACATTTCTCTTAATGTTTTCATATTCTGATAAGATTTGGAGAGGGTTTTTCTTAACTTCCCATTTATTTAAAAATAGTTGATGAAAAGCAGGGAGGTCATGTATACTATCAAGGGTTAGGCTTTTAAACCATTTTCTTGCTTCTCCCCCTAGACTTTGAGCAAACATTCTTAGTTTAACAGTTTCATCATCTATTTTTTGTCTGTCAAAATAGTCATCCATTCTATCCACATGTTGTTGAGCAGTTGTTGAACTACTTGTATCAAATAAGGGGATTTTGGACTGATAGTCCTGTGGTAGGACTACTAATGCCAATGGTAGGACTAATGGAGCATACGAGGTTTCCGTGGCTGGTAGGTGGGGAAACAAAGGAGGGTTAACAAGTGGAGGGTTGAAAAAAGGAGGTGGAGGGTTGAATGGAGGAAGGTGAATAGTGGGTGTATGAATGGGGGTTGAAGTTAGTACAACAGGATTTTTCTATAAGATGGATGGGTCTGAAACTATATGAGTTATCCAATTTTGAGATCTAGTCCTGGACAAGCTTTGTTCTAGGGGTGAGTCAGAGGGGATATTGTACAAGTCTTTGAGGTTTTCAAGTAAGGAACTTACTTTGTGAATTGGTTTGCTAACAATTGAATTTTTAAATCTAGGAGATTTCCTTAAGATGTGCTCTGGATTGTCAACTATTGCACGAGGGTTTGGGTCTCGATGGGATCTGGTACAGATTCTTCTAGAAGCCAGAACTTAGACCCAAGGCTTAGAGAGGTTGAAAATTTTATAACAGTTTGAAAAACAAACGAATCTGTAAAATAAATACTTAATCCACAAAGTATTCTTGCTGGGTTCTTTTGAGGTTTAATGATATCAAGATTTCTCAATAATTACCTAGTGGAGTCTATCAAAAACCAGTGGAGTCAATAGGCCTAATGAAAACCAATGGAGTCACCAGGTGGAGGATTTTTAATTATTTTTAGGTTGGATGTTGTCCACCATTAGCAACCAGATACCATTCTTGGCTAACACTTGAGTCATCTAAAAATTTTAATGGGGTTTTCTGAGTTATTGAGGAAATTTAAAGCTTTGTTAATTACTCAGACTCCCCAGTATGGTCGCCATTATTTTGACTCCCCGTGATTTGTAAGATTGGTAAGAAAAAATTTGCAGGGAACCACATCAAACCACTTTAGAGTCCAAGGATCTAGCCTTCCTAGGCTCAAATAGGGCTCTCTCTATTTTGTGATGAAAATGATTTTACCTTGATGCTCATGTTTTCTGATTTTAGGCTAGTTATGAAGTTTCGAGTTGTTTGTTTTTGTTTCGATTGATTATTGGTTGAATTTTTTTGTTGAATAGATAGACTATGAGAAGCATCAATCCATTGGGCTATGGAGTCATAAAAGGCTTTAATTATACATCAACTCTTCAAGGGTTTTCATAGGGAAATCTAACTACATCAAATGGATTCTTTAGATAAAATGAATATGTAATGACAGTAAGTGGTGAATTCAGTAAAGCTAAAGGGAAATTAAGAATCCTTTAAATATATTTCAAACAAGAAGAGCCTTCAGGACAACAATTCCGTAAAAATGAAGAGAATTTAAGAATTCTTCATCTATACTTCACTAGAAAAACCTCAAGAAAACAATCCAGAAATCCTAGAGAGCAGTTAAGAATTCTCTAGTTATTACTTTCAGACAAAGAAAACATTTAAGATAACATTTCAGTGAAACTAAAGAGTAGTTAAGAATTCTTTAATTAAACTAGAAAGAAGACCTTTAAAGTAACAGTTTAAGGAAAAACCAAAGAGCAGGGCAAACCATAAATTCCTTTGGCCAAACTCTACTATGAAAACTTCAAGACAACAATCCAGTAATCCTAGAGAACAGTTAAGAATTCTCTAATTATTACCTTCAGACAAAGAAAACATTTAAGATAACAGTTCAGTGAAATTAAAGAGCAGTTAAGAATTCTTTAATTAAAATTCAAAGAAGGCCTTTAAGATAGCAGTTCGGTAAAACTAAAGAGAAGTTAAGAATTCTCTAATTATAGTTCACTAAGGAAATCTCAAGACAACTATCTAGTAATCCTAGAGAACAGTTAAGAATTCTCTAATTATTACTTTCAAAGGAAAACATAGAGATAATAATAACAGATAAAGTTGAGGTGCCAAAACAGCATATCTCAATCTAAAATTTATGTTCTATTATCAGAGATGTCATGAAAAATATGGAAAACAGAAGGGAAACATTTACAAAGAGGGATAACATCGCCATTAACATAGCTCAAGAATCCTGTGAACGTTCTTGTATTACTGATGTCCAAAACAGTTACAATACTCTAGTACAACAATCTTTGCGGCTCAGAGTCTGACCAAAATCCAACTTTACCAATCAGTAAACTAACCAACAATAATAATGAATAATACATGCAGTATTTATCTGCAGATGAGGAGGTGATCCTATTCTAAGGCCTCAAACTATAGTTATTACAGAGTAAATGTAATTTTGACCTTTGAGACCATGCAAGGCCCAAGGCAAAATATCATTGACTGACTCACTGTAATAATAACTTCTAACTTAATTGTTGAGCTAACTTTAGGATATTTTCTACTTTTGGCTCTAATATTAACTCTTTCAATAATTGTTGAGCTGCTTAAAAATATATTTGATTGCTTTATTAGTTGTGGCTGCTTTTATTGAAGTAAAATGAAGCTGTAGGTGGTGAATTTGATTTGCAAGAAGTAAAGGTTGAGTGCCTTGTCATTCGAATTTGTTTTCTTTTGTTGATTTTCCTTTGATTTCATGTTCTTTAACCTCTAATTTGTCTTCATCTACCTCCTTTATCCTTTAACTCTTTTCCGCCTTTGATCTTTTAGTGATTGTCTTCCCTTTGTCTTAACTCTATTTTTAACCTTTAACCTTCAATTAAACCTTTAATCTTTAACCTCTGATTAACCCTTTAACTTTCACAGTCAAACTTTTCACTGTGACTACTCTTTGACTGTGTTCTTCATTTTTTTTTATCTTTGTGCAGCCACTTTATAATTCAATTTTCTCCTTACTCTGTCCTCTAGTGAAACTTTGCAATCTCGGGAGTAATTTGCACGATCCTGACTGATCACGATCCCATCGCTGCCTTTGATTATCTTGCGCTCCTAATCCCTTTAATAATTAAGGTTACTAGGTTGTCACCCAGAGAAACTTAATTTGGATAAATTTTTTGGACTTCGGAATGCAATTTATGCATTTATACATTGGCTACCTGCATAATAAAAAACAATTCGTTAATTAAAAACCTGCGTTGTGGACAAAGTCCGGAAAATGGGGGCTTGTTGGTCTCTGCATTTGGTTATGGCCTTATGGGCCTTCAGAAGTGCTGTGGAGGTTTTATATGGCAGATCGGGGCCTATCGCAGGGTTTCTGGGGCTTAAAAACATATTTGAACAGGTCAATGGTTCTGGGTTTATGGTGTGGGAGTGGTAAGCGATTTTTGCATGGTTTATAGGCAGTGGGACGATTTACATCGTGAGGATACGATACCATATAGGGGGTGACATGTGGAGGGGAGGACAGGCGGTAATACCACCCATATCGCAAGGTCGAAGTGTTTTTAACCTTCGTGCTTTTGGGGGTGCGATACGATGCATGGGCCATTGGATCTAGAGGAGTTGATCCAACGGTGATCTGAGTTTAATGAATCGGCGGGTTAGATAAGAATGTGGGGCCCGGAACTTATATAATAAAGCGAGGGGGTTTATTTATATGTGTGGTTTTATAATGTGGGACCCGGGGCGTTTATTAAGCGAAGGTGCTTTATCATAAGGTGGGGGCCATGTTTATACGAGAGGGTTAATGTAGTGTGGGAGGATTAAAAGATTTAAAGCGGGGGCTTAAAGCATATAAGGAGTGTAGGGGGATTTATATAGCAGGGTTAGAGTTTAGAGTGGGTTTATAGATATAAAGGGGTCAAGTAGAATAGACAGAGGCTATTCTTAGAGAGTGGGACCCGAATAATATAAATTTTAATTTTTAAAACAATGTAAAAAGGGTTTTTTACATTGTTTTGATGGAACAAGGGAAATGAATGAAGGGGAGGGTTTTTGCGAGAAAAATGGGTTTTTTGGTAAGAAAAATGTGAGAATGAGGGTTTTAGGGTCAAAACATGAGATTTCAAACCATCGGGGTAATTGGAGAAGGAACAATGAGATGTAGTGAAAATAGGTTAAATGAAGATAATGAAGGTAGTGAGATTTCTGAAGATAAAATGATATTCATAGAATGTTATTTTCAGCATACAGTGGGAAATCCACAATTATTTAGTCAAACTGTAGAATACAGGAGACTAAGAGTTTCAGCGAATACAATCATATTCAAATTACACATGAAGATAAATATAGGACAAATTTCACATGTCTAGGGGTACATATGCTTATAGAGTACTTCTCTTTGGTTGATGCAATGCACCTGCTACATTCCAAAGAGTAGTATTAGGTATATTTTCTGACTTGATCCATGAATGTGTAGAAGTTTATATGGATTATTTTACTGTTTATGGGAATACTTTTGAATAAGCTATAAAAATTTTGGGAAAAGTCCTTTTTAGATGTAAAGAAGTTAATCTTTCATTAAGTAATGAAAAATACGTTATGGTGTTTAATGAAGGAATTGTTTTGGGTCATCATATTTCAAGCGCTAAAATCAAAGTGAATTAATAAAAGGTTAAAATCGGTCCCTTCCATTTCATATTTATACTGATGCTTCGGATACAGCTTTAGGGGTTGTGTTAGGACAAAAATACTTAAATTATTATGTTATATATTATAAAAGTCAAAATTTAACTCCTATAGAGTTGAATTATACAATCACAGAAAATGAGTTTTTAGCACTCATTCATGCTATCAACAAGTTTTGACATTACATCACTGGGTATGAGACTTTTATTCACATAGATCATGATTTTGCTATTAGATTTCTTATGAACAAACAAATCACTATTGGCGAGACTACTAGATAGATTTTACTATTGTAGGAATTTAATATTACCATTTTAGATAGGTTGTGAAAATAAAATGCAGTTGTTGATTTCCTTTCTAGTATGAAAAATGATAATACTAATACTCTTGTAGTAGATAATTTTCCTAATGAATATCTTTTGCAATATCCACTATAACTCCTTGGTTTTAATATATTGCTAACTACTTGGCCACGGAAAATTTTCCACCACAAATATCAGCAAAATAAAGACAAAGAGTCATCAAAGTTAGTGTGCCCTATTCTTGGATAGAAGAACTATACCAAATAATACCTAATTTGATCATTATATGATGTGGTAGAGAAGATGAAGTACCTAAGAGACTTGAATCATTTCATGATGAACCTTGTGGAGGACATTTTGTCAACAGACGAACTACATATAAATTAATTATTTTGAGATATTATTGATCTTATCTTTTCAAGGATGCCAAGGAATATGTCAAAAGATGTGATAGTTGTCAAAGAATCTAGAGACCTATCTAATCAGATGAGATGCCTCTACAACCATAGGTACTAATAAAGCATTTTGAGATATGGGCTCTAGATTTTGTTGAACCCATTAATCCTCCATCTAGGAAAAAGAGGAATATACTTGCTTTCATTGATAATATTACTAAATGGGTAGAGGATAAGCCACTGAATTTTGCTACTGAAAATGTTATTGTTACATTTCTTTTTGAGGATATGTTCACTAATTTTGGTATACCAACAGAAATTGTGACAAATCAGGGTGTGAAATTTACATGCAAGCTAGTGCAAAAGATTAAGGAGCAATACGAGATTAGAAATTGTAAATCCACTCCATATCATCCACAATTTAATAGAAAACTGGAATCCACAAACAAAGTTCTTGAATCCATAATGACCAAGATTGTGCATCTACATAGAAGATATTAGGTATACAGACTTCGATTAGCACTCTGGGCATATAAAACCACATGGAGGAATACCAAAAGACATGCTCCTTATGAGCTCATCTATGGGAAGAAAGTTTTACTTCCTATAGAATTCCAAGTGGAGACCTACAAGACAACAACAAAATTGGGGATAGATCTCTTTGAAGCCCAAAAGCAATGATTGGCACAGTTGAATGAATTGGATGATATTAGCCAATATTCTACTCAAAGGACAAGCATAATCCAGAAGCAAAGAACAAGATAGTATGACAAGTTCATCAAGGTCAAAAATTTCAATCCAGGTGATTGGGCCCTTCTCTTTGATTCCAAGTTTAAATATTTTCAAGGGAAATTTCAAACAGATTGGTTAGGTCCCTATGAGATAGAAATTGTTTTTAATGATGGATAAATATGGATTAAGACCATTGATGAAGACAGTATCACTTTTTCTTGTTAATGGGCACAGATTAAAGCTCTATCCCAAGCCCCTAACTAGAGAAGAATTTGTTCAAATCCTACAAGAAAGTTCTGATTTGAAATTGGTAGGAAAACGGGATTATTCTTCTCTGCTACCAAAATAAATTTGATTTATTTTCTACATAATAATAATAATAATAAATGCATAGTTATGAAAAACAACATTGTTGGCATACACTATGCAGAAAATTCTAGTTGAAAACCAAAATCTTTTGGCAACTTGGATTTTCCCTTTATTCTTTCTTATTTGCAACTAAATTTTTAGTTCAAACTAATCATTTTGAAGATTTGTTTTCTCTTTTAAATATATTTCATCAGAATTTATCAACATTTGTCAACATCATCAGTGTTATCAACATCAATATCCTTAGTAGCAGCAAGTATTCTGAAGAACTAAATGTAATTTTTGAATATTGGTAACATTTCGTAGCCAGATGAAAATTTCTTAGTTGAATCATCAGAAAAATATTTTAGACCTAAAATCAAAGCAAAACTAAAGCACATAAGTGAGGTAATGCAAGAAGGTAACATTATGGATGGTCAATAAATTTTATTGAAGTTTAAACTATAGATATTTTGAGTTAATGGACTAATTATAATATTTAAAAGTATCATACTTTCTAATTATGGCACACTCAATCTCATTTACTAAACATTCCATTTAATAATATCCTAACAAATCTCATTATCCTATTTAGAAAACTCAAAACCATGAAGCATATGTCATAATTAAAGGATCATATCAAGCAAATTAATGGGAAATTATGATTTTTGAAAGGAGAAATTATATTATAACACTGCCACTGAAACCTCTAATGTCCATTAAAATCCATTATCCATCACCAAATTCCATTACACCGTACGTTTTTCTTCCATTGATCCTTGTGATAGATAATCAAATAGGAAATTTGAGGGAAAGCCTTCGTTTGGAGCAATGGGAGTCATTATCTGACAGGAACCTATGAATGAAATTTCTTGATTTCCTATCCAAAAGTTAGAAAATGGTTGCAGAGAATCAGTTGGTTAAATTTCTTTGAGAAATTAGAAGGCTATGAGATAAATATGACCAAATCGTTCGCACAAGAATTTTAAGGAGTCAAGGCAGAGATTGGAGATATCAAATTGAAGTTGATTGAATCGTTTGTGGTAGAAGCAACAGAATTCCCCATAAATGGTGAAAGTTGATTTAAAAATTAGAGGCTAAAAGATGAAACGCGCAAGTCTTTCTTACGTAATCTAGGTATGGATATCTCGTCATTTAAAAAGGGAATTATAGTTTCTACATTGAAAACAAAATGGTGTAATTTATTGTTCCTTTTGCAAAAATTCCTTACTTGTGAAGTGTTAGTGTCAGTCTAGTCATATTGCCATCAGTGACCAAAATTGCTCTTTTGCATTCGCATATTAGGAGTCCCATACCAATAAATTTCACCATTCCGCTAGGTCATGGATTGATGAATAGTAGTGATTTTTCATCAGTTTTCCCTCATGAGAAACTTGTTGATTCTCCTCTCTATGGTCTTTAGTCATGAGCTACTTTCAATTTGTGAGTTATGTCAGTTGGTCATAGGAAGGGTCTCATTAGGTTCTAGGATCTCATCATGGTCAAAATAATGAGTCAAGCGCCAATAAATATCAGCAAGGTCATGAGGAAGTCAATAAACTCAAAGTCATAGTATCTAGAAGATCAAAGAGATATTTTATTCAATTTGATGTAATTATCACCTCAAAACCATGTTTTGAGGTGAAAACATGATACTTTGCCTTTATTATCATTCATTATGTAATTTTATGTCAGCATATGTAATAAGTCACATTTCCAAAGCTGCTATCTCCACAAAGTCATCACCCTGCCTTCAGAGAAGTTTTTCCATAGCATGTTTAGTGTCAAATCATGTTCTAAGTATTTTCAGCAGAAAGAGCCCGGAAACAGCTTTCCAACGGTATACTACACTCTCAAAATTGACTTCTGGATTGAAATTTATGCCTAAGTGAGGTAAAAAGTCCTCTATACCCTAACCCTTCCCCTTTTTCCCTCCTTTCCCCAAAATTTATTTTATTAAAGTTTTATGTTTTCTTTATAAATCCCTTTTTCCCCTTCCAATTTACAAAATCACATTATAAATCATTTTAATACATATGTGATTTATTTCATAACCACTTCCCCACCATTTCCCTAAACTTTATAATAAAGTTTATGTATATAAATCCCCGCTATTCCCAAACCATTTCCCCTCCATGCTTCGAAACTTTATAATCAAGTTCGAAGTGTTGTATTATAAAACCCCGCCCTTTCCATCGCATCGCAAATGTTAACAAGTGTGCTCCGATTGGCCCATGCCAAAAACTCCAATGCGATTATGTAAGTCCCCCCGACTGGTCCCGCCCGATGATATTCTGGCTGTCGATCTGTCCATTCGATCGAACGGCCCATACCCAATCAGTGCTTCCAAATCCCTCTTGATTCATATTCTCCGATTGCACTCCCGCCGTCGATTTTTTCATCCAATCGAATGGATTATAAGCATCGTGCCCCAATCGCATCGGCGATTTCATATGTATCACTCTGCCCCGCTCTCCCCCGATCTCCCGAAGTCGATTGACCTCGGTCCCACCACATAATCTTCCACCTGTCCATTATAAAAAGTCCCCTCCCTTTGTATAAACCAAAGTTTTGTTTTATTCGTTTTATACAAAGTGTTTCTCCCATCGCATCAGAAGAAATGTCATATGTTATACTCCGCCCCGAGGTCCCGACCCCGATCCCGATTGCAAACATGTATTGCAAATGTTTTATTATATTATATCCCTCTACTCCGTCCATTCCAATTGCGATTATAATGTGGACCCCACCTCCTTCCCTTCCCTTTTCCCATTCAAAATTAATTTTTCCCTTCACAAATGGCATAAAATTCATCTTATTTTATTTCAAAGCATTTTTATTAAAAAGGCAGCAAATAATGGAAAGCGACAGTCAAAGGCCAAGAAGCTTAAATAAGACAGAAATTCCTACAGCAGCAGCAAAGTAGGAAATCTTTTTTCGGATTACCTATTTTTTTTCATCCATGTATAAAAGTGAATTTTCAAGTGGTCAAAAGTCTTATTGTTCCTTATTTTCAGAGGCAAATTGTTGTTCTCATTGCCATATTTAGATTTCAGTTCTTGAGCTGTCAAAACAGCTCCCTTTTTCTGTGGATCTATGTTCCCACAAATCTAGTGTATTTAATGTAATTGTCAATCATTTTTAAAGTAGATTGTAACTCAGAAGTAGGGGAATAGTATGGAAGAAAGCTCTACGCTCCATTGTACAGTTTGACAGGGAATTAATAAGAGATGCAGCTCTGATTTGTGGGATCCATGTGGTATGAGTTTTAGCATTTGTTCTCTCCTTTGTTTCATATGTAAAATTGTTATGTGTCACCTTCATCCATAAACATCTCTTTTTGAATGCTTTCAAGATAGAAAGGTAGAATCCATTTTATATGCTCTACCTTGGGAAATCATTCATACTCTGTGTTTTTTCTTCTGTTTGAAAAGGATCCATTTATTGTGCCATTTTCAGCTCCTCATCAGTCTTTCCATTCCATCCTTAATTAATCTTAATTGCTAAAATTTCCTGCCTACCTTGCCCCATGAAATACCCTGTGTCCTGATTTAATTCCCGAGATTCAACTGTCCTATCTATATCCCACACATCCCTGAAAATTCATTTCATTTATTAAAATTCTTTCCCATCATTATACCTAGCCTAATATCAGTCCATTTATTATATTTTATTGAATATCCATTTTTTTGGAGAGAGCCCTCTCCTGTCCTTGTAGGGCTAGCTACAAGGTTGAGCGTGGTTTAGTTGTTACCCTGTTTTCCCTTTTTCAGCCTAGGGTTTCAGATCAGGTGCTAACATCTCTGGCGACCATACTGGGGAGAATCGATCTGACTGTCTGCGAGCTTATGTTCTCTGCACTCATTGACTGTTTTATTATGTTTTCAAAGCAAATCATATTCAGGCCTGTGCGAAATGAAGAAAATTGAAACCTCTGTTTAAGGTTAAAAACCTTGGTTATAGAGAATGCAACGAACCTTTTCAAATCTCTGTGGTTGAAAGTAAAGAGCTTTATTCTTTACCGGCAGAGTAATATTAAGTGGGACCCAGTCGTTGAAGTTAATGAAAGCAGTTAAGTGTTAAACCCGAGTTAAAGCGCGGTTCATTTACCACCAACGGGTTTCGGAAACCAAAACCGCCCTTGTTGCGCCGCTTTTGGCCCAGAGCAAAACCACGCCAAAAAAACGCAATCCAGTAATATTTGGGCTCGTCATCACCCAAATAAAACCTATATCGCACAGATTTCATGTGTTAAACTTTGGTCTTTGAGAAAACACGAAATTGACGAGGATCATTCGATCTAGAGGATGTCAGATCTGACGGTAATCGCGCAATGAAAATCACGAACAATAAATCAAGGTATGGTCTGGTGGTTTTGCATTATTATATGTTTATTTATTCATAAAAAGGTGAAATATGGATGTGTGGGCCCCCTTTGAATGAAATATATGTCGCATGGGTAGAATAAAAGGGTTTCATGATATAAGTTCGAAGGTTGATGGTTTTTAAAGGAATAGGGCCATTGTTATAATATTTTGATATTATGACTGGAGCGATAAAGATTTTTAAATGTGTTCCCCTATGTCACATTAAACTGTAACGAGTTGTTCGAGAGGTCTGAATATTATTGCAAGCAGACATTGTTAAAGCGCTTCGGAAGGGAATATAATTTCAAAGCACTTGTTCCAAAGTCATAATGGTATTAGAGCATCACCCCAGTAATATCTTCCTTGGTAAAGAATGACAGAATATCATATCTGAATGTTGATGGTGAACAACAATCAGATGCATATGAAGGCTGAATTTTTCACCTGGCGACTCCAACTTAATGTAAAGACTCCACTAGAGGATCGACTCCTTCTGCAGGAAAATGAAAGGATCTTATACAAAGTTCAGGTATTCAAAGTGGAATGGTATTCAGAATCTAATCTGCTTTCTTGTAAATTACTTCTTTTCTTTTCCTGAAGTTGTCCTGAAAGTTTTTCAGAATTTGCTGCATGATAAAGGTGACCAAAATTTCGGTTCTACTTATTCAAAAAATATAAATACTGAGGTTTCTTTTGATATTGACCTCCATCATTTTTCCAAATCTTATGATGACCCTCTTCGAATTGATGAGCCTAAAGAGACCAAGACTCATCCTCTAGCTCATGTATATACTCCTAGACCTTCTATAATCTCGGATAGATATAAACCTCTCATCTTACCTCCTATACTCAATGCTTTCCCTGCAAATTATTACCTTTATTTGTCGAGGTTTGATGGTGAATGTGACAACATCAATGCTAAGCAACATGTGCAGAATGTTGAGACTTTCCTAGACCTTTTTGAAGTTGATGAAGAGGATGTCAGTATTAGGCTTTTTTTTCTTTACAAGGCAAAGTCAAGAGTTGGTTCAAAACCATGCCTGATGCGAGCATCTCAGATTTCCAGCAATTCGTCAAAGTCTTCCTCAACAGATGGGTGGTCAAACAAAACCCTTTCCTGATTTTAGAAGAGTATGCCCAGCTGAAAAGACAGTTAGGGGAGACAGTACAACAGTTTTCTGCCAGGTTCAATCGAGTCTATTATTCGATACTTGCCGATATAATACCTCCTCCTGGCTCAGCTCTCTTACATTAACCGGGCACTTTCGATCCAGAAATGGAGTTTCAGCTGAGAGAAAGAAACTTAGCAACACTTGAAGAAATACAGAACAATGTAGTAGATGTAGAAGCTAATTTGTTGATCAGAAGAGAAAAGCTGAAGGAAGAAGAAAAGAAGAATGTTGCAGAGCACCTGACACCTTCAGAGGTAAAACTTGACCTTTTGGTAAGCACAGTGGAAAAAATGATGCGAAAAAACACTACAAGGAATGAATATGATGTTCAAGAACAAATGGCTCATCTGAAACATTCTCTTTCTTATCCCAATTTTCGTCGATCTAACAATGACTGTGTTATAGAACATCTCGGAGAAGAGAGATCCGTTGATATGACATATATGCTTGATGATATATTTTATGTTGATGATTTGCCAAAATTTGATCGATACGATGGTGATGATTATGTTTTCCAAACAAAAGCTAATCTTGCAGAGCAATCGACAGCTGGTTTATGGGAGGAAGTTCAGTTTCAACAGCTTGAAAACAGTAATCATCCGATGCATATCATTCAGGACAGTGATGAAGGAAGTCTGGAAAATATGGAAGTAAGTGGGGAATCTCTACCTCTTTGTTTCGCTTAAATTCAGTTCATCAAATATAACTTTCATGGAATTAGAAGTCAACAATCTCTCAGTTTTAATGTTGAGGTTGAGACAGATAGTGAAATTCCTGGGCAAGTCGTCAATGAGAAATCTTCTCCTGAAACAATTAATGAAATAATTTGCGATATAAAACCCTCCCTAACTCCAGATTTGCAGCCACCAAACGCAATTGAAGGTCAGATTACAGATAAAGGCTTGGAAGCTGAAACATATGATCTAATGATGCAAGATGATTATGTACCCTTATGTTTTGAAGCATTTTAGTTGTTAAAGCAGAATTTTCATAATGTCTCTAAAGAAAAATATGAGCAGTCCGTAGAGTGTCATTCAGTCTCATTAAAATCAATAGATACGTCACAGCAGTCTTTTCAAGTTTTTTATGACCCTGTAGCTGATGTGTTGGATGATGTTTGTTGTAAAAGTCCTGCTCCATTGGCAAACCATGTGTCAGAAAAGAGTGTTGACAGTAACTTTATTCGAAAGCCGACTTCATCATCTTGTTCAGCAGGTGTTTCATTACTAAGCTCATATCAAGATTTGCAGTCATATGAAGAGACTAATGAAGAAGATTTTTGTTTTGTTTGGGATCATCAGCAAAGATTGGTTATTCATGAATTTCAATATCCTTTTGTCAACTTGCTGCAATCACCAGAGAAAGACAGCACAGATCTTAGGAAAATTTTAATATCAAGGTATGAAGATTACCTGGAACAGAGCAGGGATGTATTAATGGAAATCAATAGCTATTTTTATGAAGACCCTTTCGCAACATTCTTGAGGTCATCCAGTCAACTCATGCTTTGCAAGCTTATCAAGATTCAACTTGATTCCAAGTTTCCATGGGAGTTGCCTTTTATTTTTTCTCTCTATTTGCTCATTAGAAAGCACCTGGGGAGAATTCAAATAAAAGCCAGGATGCTTACATGGTTGCATTGGTTGTTCCATTTCACTTGATCAGGCAGTGAATAGAACAATTAGAGTAGGTTTGATGAATAAGCTAAATTATGAGCATCTTTCCAGTTTTTCAATTGTGTTTTAGTCATGTCTTAAGTCAGTTTGGTTTTATTATGGTTGTCAGTCTTAGCCTTGAGTCAGAGTCAGTCTGCAGTAATTTTGACTCCATGCCCAATGGATAAGGCTACTTGGTCTACGGTGTTCTTGGCACCTCCAAGGAGCTATCATCCCTATTGGAGCCAATGTTAGTGTCAGTCTAGTCATACTGCCATCAGTGATCAAAATTACTCTTTTGCATTCGCATATTAGGAGTCCCATACCAATAAATTTCACCATTCCGCTAGGTCATGGATTCATTGATAGTAGTGATTTTTCATCAGTTTTCCCTCATGAGAAACTTGCTGATTCTCCTCTCTATGGTCTTTAGTCATGAGCTATTTTCAGTTTGTGAGTCATGTCATTTGGTCATAGGAAGGGTCTCATTAGGTTCTAGGATCTCATCATGGTCAAAATAATGAGTCAAGCGCCAATAAATATCAGCAAGGTCATGAGGAAGTCAATAAACTCAAAGTCATAGTATCTAGAAGATCAAAGAGATATTTTATTCATTTTGATGTAATTTTCACCTCAAAACCATGTTTTGAGGTGAAAACATGATACTTTGCCTTTATTATCATTCATTATGTAATTTTATGTCAACATATGTAATAAGTCACATTTCCAAAGCTGCTATCTCCACAAAGTCATCACCCTGCCTTCAGAGAAGTTTTCCCATAGCATGTTTAGTGTCAAATCATGTTCTAAGTATTTTCAACAGAAAGAGCCCGGAAAGAGCTTTCCAACAGTATACTACACTCTCAAAATTGACTTCTGGATTGAAATTTATGCCTAAGTGAAGTAAAAAGTCCTCTATACCCTAACCCTTCCCCTTTTTCCCTCCTTTCCCCAAACTTTATTTTATTAAAGTTTTATGTTTTCTTTATAAATCCCTTTTTCCCCTTCCAATTTACAATATCCCATTATAAATCATTTTAATACATATGTGATTTATTTCATAACCACTTCCCCACCATTTCCCTAAACTTTATAATAAATTTTATGTATATAAATCCCCGTTGTTCCCAAACCATTTCCCCTCCATGCTTCGAAACTTTATAATAAAGTTCAAAGTGTTGTATTATAAAACCCTGCCCTTTCCATCGCATCGCAAATGTTAACAAGTGCGCTCTGATTGGCCCATGCCAAAAACTCTGATGTGATTATGTAAGGCCCCCCGATTGGTCCCGCCCGATGATATTCTGGCCGTCGATCTATCCATTCAATCGAACGGCCCATACCCAATCGGCGCTTCCAAATCCCCCCCGATTCATATTCTCCGATTGCACTCCCACCGTCGATTTGTTCATCCAATCGAACGGCTTATAAGAATCGTGCCATCGGCGATTTCATATGTATCACTCGGACCCGCTCTCCCCCAATCTCCCAACGCCGATTGACCTCGGTCCCACCACATAACATTCTGCCTGTCCATTATAAAAAGGCCCCTCCCTTTGTATAAACCAAATTTTTGTTTTATTCGTTTTATACAAAGTGTTTCTCCCATCGCATCGGAATAAATGCCATATGTTATAATCCGCCCCGAGGTCCCGACCCCGATCCCGATTGCGATGATACCATTGCAAACATGTATTGCAAATGTTTTATTATATTATATCCTTTTGCTCTGTCCATTCCAATTGCGATTATAATGTGGACCCCACCTCCTTCCTTTCCCTTTTCCCATTCAAAATTAATTTTTCCCTTCACAAAAGGCATAAAATTCATCTAATTTTATTTCAAAGCATTTTTATTAAAAAGTCAGCAAATAATGGAAAGCGATAGTCAAAGGCCAAGAAGCTTAAATAAGACAGAAATTCCTACAGTAGCAGCAAAGTAGGAAATCTGTTTTCGGATTACCTATTTGCTTTCATCCATGTATAACAGTGAATTTTCAAGTGGTCAAAAGTCTTATTGTTCCTTATTTTCAGAGGCAAATTGTTGTTCTCTTTGCCATATTCAGATTTCAATTCTTGAGATGTCAAAACAGCTCCCTTTTTCTGTGGATCTATGTTCCCACAAATCTGGTGTATTTAATGTAATTGTAAATCATTTGTAAAGCAGTGTGTAACTCAGAAGTAGGGGAATAGTGTGGAAGAAAGCTCTACGCTCCATTGTACAGTTTGACAGGGAATTAATAAGAGATGCAGCTCTGATTTGTGGGATCCATGTGGTATGAGTTTTAGCATTTGTTCTCTCCTTTGTTTCATATGTAAAATTGTTATGTTTCACCTTCATCCATAAACATCTCTTTTTGAATGCTTTCAAGATAGAAAGGTAGAATCCATTTTATATTCTCTGCCTTAGGAAATCATTCATACTCTGTGTTTTTTCTTCTGTTTGAAAATGATCCATTTATTGTGCCCTTTTCAGCTCCTCATCATTCTTTCCATTCCATCCTTAATTAATCTTATTTGCTAAAATTTCCTGCCTACCTTGCCCCATGAAATACCCTGTGTCCTGATTTAATTCCCCAGTTTCAACTATCCTATCTATATCCCACACATCCCTGAAAATTCATTTCATTTATTAAAATTCTTTCCCATCATTATACCTAGCCTAATATCAGTCCATTTATTATATTTAATTGAATATCCATTTTTTCAGAGTGAGCCCTCTCCTGTCCTTGTAGGGCTAGCTACAAGGTTGAGCGTGGTTTAGTTGTTACCATGTTTTTCCCTTTTCAGCCTGGGGTTTCAGATCAGGTGCTAACATGAAGGAAGATATGGAACCTTGTTATTTTATTAGGCTTAGTTATTGATGCATTTTATAAAAAGGAACGAATTAAACTTGTCATATTATCTATTGTGGAGTTTAAAGAAAATGAAATTTAGGATTCAACGTGATTCAAGAAACATAGATAGGGCTTTGTATCATCATGGTTTAATTAAGATACTTTTCGAGGCAAAATTGAAGGATAATAATGATAATTAGAAGGATTTCCTAGTATGAAATAACTTTTTTGAAAGTTCACATGAAGAGAAGGTAAAAAATATAAGAATAATTTGAAGAAGGGTTTCCTCAAACTCTAACCCTGAGAAACAAAATGAAATGAACAAGATATTACAATCAAAGAATCACAAACTCAAGAAAAATCCTTGAGAGGCAAACCCAGGAATAAACAATGTGATCAAGAGCATAAGAAAAACGAATCAGATAATGTTAGAAGCAAGAAATCTAGTGAAACAAAATGAGAAGAGATGTCGAATAGAGAAATAAGAAAAACTTGGAAACAAGGTACCAAAAGTAAAAGTGTGCAAAGAATGGAGGAACCTAACTAGAAAGGGAAAAAGAATAGAAGGATTACAAGAAGTATGGTTATGAAAATGAGTACAAGTCCACATGAAACCATACAGATTTACAAGATAGAGAAAAAAAATTTCACTAAAGACTTATGCAACAAAAAGTCAAGAAATTGATGCCATCCAACAATAGGTTGTTGGAAACTAGAACACCACTGAAGGGGGGTGAATCAGTAGTGAAGGCAATTATAGTTTTTTCTCCAATTAGTTATTCTTTTAACCATCCACAATTTGAAACACATAAACATAGTTTAGAGCATCAAATGTAGACATGCAACCAAAAAAACAATCAACACAATGGACACAAGTATGTCTAGTGGAAAACCCTTCACAAGGAAAAAAACCCCCTATTGTTGTTGCGTTGCTCAATTCTTTTATTAATATGTTGAAAAAATTTTAGATGGATCAACTTATTCCCATAAGCCAGAATATTCGGCTTCCTTCACATTATGTTGGCACCTAACAAATATTATTTTTTTTCCCTAACGGATCTATGGACTACCATCCACTGAAGACCACCACGATAAATGATCCTCGCCAAACTGCCATTGGACTATCCAACTCCTATTGGATGGAGAAATATCTTCCTTCTATTGAATCTCGCCAAGTCATTGTATACCTTGAAGACTTCATGCCTTCACTTCCTCCATGTGAGCCTTGTTTAAGAATGTTGCACACTGGACTCCCAATTCTCTCAACATGAGCACTGCAACAACATATCATCGAAACACAATCAAATAACAAATATATAGCACTAGTTACAATAAAAAATTCCACACAAGCTTCAAAAAAATATCCTCAAAGCACTACTGCAATTCACACTTCAAAACCTCACTCATTACATATATATAATGGCTGAAATAAACTTCAACTCAACACTACTGCTACAAATGCAAGCAGCCGCATAAAATATGTAGTACACAACTCACACAACTTGCATACTCTCCTCCACACACACACACACTCAACCATGCTAACATTGAGCTTCCTCCAATATGTAGATGAACTCAAGTTCTCAACTCAATATTTTCTTAGAACTATTGGGATTTACAACTCTATTCATATGCTTGATTTGATCTCGATTTAGCTCATTAACTCTATCAAACCACTAATTCCACTTGTATTTTGATATACTCAAATTTAATTAACTTTTGGAGGTCCCATGAACTTTTCCAACCATAAACTGGAAAGTTCTTATCATAAGCTTCACCACAACAAAAAACTTTGTTGAGCAGCATGAGAAATCTAGAGAAAAACTCATGAAAATGCACAGTCGCATGCACAACACTATCTCCATGCGCCTGGAATATCAAAGTCATTCCCATATACTTTTCTCCATGCGACTGGACCTTTTCAGCCGCTCCCACGGGCTTGGCTCCATGTGAATAGGGCCAAGGATGAAGAAAACCAATGGAATTTTAGTCTAGAACCTCTGCCAAATGATTTAACACCTTCTTCAGCATCTGATAACTTCTCCAAACCTTTGTGTCAAGTCTGCAACTAATGAAATAGTCAAAGAACAAGTTAGTGACATGCAATACCTATTATGCCAACCTTAGTACCAATAACAACACCTACAGCTCCTCAAGAAGCACCCAAAACCTCTCTAAACATCTGCAAAACTTGTAGCAACATCTCTAACTCCTATAGCAGCATATCTAAGTTCCTGCAATAGAAGCATCATGTCAACAACTGCCTCCAATACTGGTAGAAACACCTCCAACACAAGCAGCCACAACTCAACACATGTAGCAACATATCCAATATCTCTAAGACATATAGAGAGATATGCAGCACCTAGAGCAGCACTCTAACCACCTACAGCAACAACATCTACAATCAACATAGCATGCCAACCTCGATCCAATCACACATGTGGAATCCATCTCTACTCAACAACCACAACATCATATCCACTAGGTATATTCATAAGTATGTTGACATCAATTCTAACTAACAAGACCATAAAGCCAAATAACGATCACACATGCACATGAAAAGCAACACCATGAACTTTTTTAAATCAATTCGAACACTACAATGCCAAAAAAATACCCCTTTGGCATTGATGTTAACCTAAAACCAACATGTGAGGTTGATCTCCATACATTCTACAAAACTAAATCTAAACCTCTCTACCCATCCAAATTATCTCCCCCTTTGACATCAATGGAAAATATCCATACAAAAACTGAATTATAATGCCAAATAATGTGTCGGATGAGAGAAGGACTCCCCATGACACTCTCGCAACCATACTAATGGAACTGATCATATTTGGATCAAGGACCTAAGTGATATCTCAAAATTCAAAGTGTTTGGAAGTGTGCTGAACCTAAGCGAACGGATAGATCTTGTCTTCCTGATTCCGGCGCCGTGAACGGTTCGAAAAACTGACACCATATGAGTAAGTTATCGCGATTTGAAAAGTCCAGTAAACCGCAATTTTCGGCCTTTTACCAAGTTTGAATGGGTTTTGGAAATTCAAAAAAAGAGAATATTCTTGGAATATTCCTCAAAATATTCCCTGGAATATTCCTTCAGAGCCAGTCAGGTCATTCCAAGTGATGGATCGTCATTGGACAAGGGGTTGTACATTGGAAATTTCGGCCAATGAGAGGGTGACACATCGCCAGCCCTAAGGCCGCCACGTGTCCCTGGGACTGTGTAATAAAATTTTGGGGGGAGTCAACCGGAGTCGACCCCGTGACCTCCAAGTGCGCGTGCAAAGTTCTTAACCGTCTCTGCTATGGTTTGTGACTTAGCCGTTATAGTCATGGGTTTCTAATGAAGTTTAATGGTTCGTCATTTGGGGGTTTGGAGGGGCCAGCCCCTCCCCGCATGACCATTACCCTTGTCCAAGAGCCAAACTCCGACAAAAAACTTTCCTCCAAACGGTCTATCGTAGTTGGTCACATGATAAGACAACAAAACATGACAGCAAATGTTCCGTCAACTCTGCTAACCATAAGCCATGACATGTGATAACTCTGCAGGGTATAAGCTGACGGTTAAGGTTATGGAACCTCAGTTCTAGCGAAGTTTCGCTCACAGTTAATGAGACCGTGGGGTATTCGGGGGTCAGAATGTGGCCCCCTCCCCAAAAATTTAATATAACAGTTTTCTTTGGCGGATATTTGGAAAAGCGTTCCTAAAGTGGCGGAAATCAAAATCTAACTGAAGTGCCCCAAAATTAATGGAGGAGTTTTAGGGTGAAACTGGGAAAAATCAGTTTAGGCTCTATCTTGAGCTAGATTCGTCCATTATGAGAGTGCCAATAGTCAATTTCAATTATCTTAGACATTCCAGATTCATTGGTGAGGGTTTCAGAGCCATCAGAGGACTTTTGAGCAGTTTTTTTCTTCAGAGAAGTTCTAGGGGCCACTAGGGCCACCATGGGCCAGCAGTTGTTTGAGGTTTAGCTAGTGCGCTAGAGGCCTTTTTCAACAATCCAATAGTCAATTTTGGAAGTTTCAAACATTATGGAACTAATGGTGTGGTTTACAGAGCCTGTAGAGGACTTTTGAAGGCTGATTTATTAAGAGAAGTTACAGGGGCCACTAAGGCCAGCAAGTGCCAGCAGGAGAATGAGGCTTATCCAGAGCAGCCAGTATCCATTCTCAGCAAATCAATAGTCATTTATGATTGTTTTGATACTTCTGAATCCATTGAAGTATTTTTCAAAAACTTTTGAGGACTTCTAGAGCTTTATAATCCATGATCCAGGGTAAAATCGTGATACCCTTAACCAAGACCTTTTACTTTGGCTGATAATTAGAATTGCATTTAAATAAGACGTTAATGAACTGAAATGAAAAAATGTAGCTGTAAAGAAGATGAACATAAATGAACAAGATCAGCAATCATAAGACCACTTTGTTTGATAACGGAGTTCGTCCAAGAGGGACTACATCTCTGGGCCTCGGTGTCAAGATGGTGTAGGTCGCTGCATTATGTGTTGTAAGAAGAAGATGTACATGGATGTGTTTTCCTATGACATACAAGGAAAAATTCCCTCATGCAGGAGTGGCTATACTTCTTTAAGATATGTTCCACTGTGGAACTTTCATACATAAAGAAAGGCTCATATCAGTATGACAATAGTTCACATGTAATAACTATGAGTATCCCATCAATCTTGGAAAACAAGGGATCTCAAAGAACACACATATGAAATTGAGCATCCCGCCAATATGGCATAAAAGGCATCTCATACATAACACAAATCCATAGCTGAAAGTACATCAATAACAAAACAAGGCAAGATCCCATGACTCATGTATCAACCGAGATCTATAAGACATAATGCATCTCAAAGAGAAAGAAATGAAGAAGTACATGAAATCCACATCATATACCTCATGCTGACATTTTTTGAAGGCTGAGCTGCTCTGCGGCTGAATCTGAAAACACCATCCATCTTGTGGCGTCAAAAAATGTGAAAACGACTACTCACTTGTGGAAATATGACACCTGCATAACCCACTTCCAAAAGTGGCTGAAAAATCGAAAAATCAAATGAAGAAATTGAGCACGCCATCAGACTCGTGGTGTCAAGTAGTGTAGAAACGACATAAAATTTGTCCCATTTGGACAAAATAAAAATCTCGCCCTCCTGAAAGTTGGCCTCAATCAAGGTTCCGACTGCCTCTTTTCTGGCTCATGGTTCCACATGACCTGCAATAAAAAAATATTAAACCTCGAAATTCGTGCGCGCTCTCCGCTCCTCCATGGCCTAGGCGCACTATGTAAATGTTGGGTTTAAGTATATTTCGTGGGTGTATTTTTCAAAAAAAACCGTTTGGATGAGTTGGTTTGGATCCATGTTAGGAGGGAGAAGGTCGGGTGGTCAAACCCGATCCCTCCATAAAAAGCTGGAATATCGCGCTATGTCTTTTTTTTTAAACCGCATACATATTTTTTTAACCAAAGTGGGGGGTGTCGGGCCCACATTAGGCGGCCCTCCCCTTAACTCCCGCCAGCAGAGTTGGCTCCATATGGTAGTCATAGCAATAATTTGGGAGTGATCGAAGGTTGGTGTGTTGTTTTATGAGTTGGACCGCCTGTGGAGCGGGCCGGCCTTTGAGGCCGAGCAGGTTCGATTCCAGCTGACCCATATATATATATATGGTGCCATATGTGGAGTGGTCCATGGGGTTCACGGCCTGTGTGACCACATTTGTTGGTCGGGTGGCAGGATTCGTGGCCTCGCCACCTTTTTTAATAAAAAATTTGTTTAATTAAAACAATGTGAACATTTTTTAAAATTAAGTTTTGGACCGAAGGAGTGATTTTAACCAAGCGACAATTTCACTCGGAATCTGGCCTGAGTTGGTCGGAATCCGGTGGCCTAGTTTGGTCCACATTGCGTCCTCCTTAAGGCTGCCCAGTCACCAAGTCAACTTGGAACTTTGACAGCTCCTAACTTTCGTGTACGAACTCGGTTTGACAAACTGTTCACACCACTGCGATCAGGACGACGAGATCTTCAACATGAAGCTGGTTCAAGAACAATCTGAACACTTTGATTTTTGAGCCCTCTGTGTCGAGCCACTTGTACTTGTACCTATTTAATCCACCTGGATCATTCCTCCCCACTGAGGAGCTTTTGGTCCTCCAAAAGCATCAAGATTTACCTATCATCAATTGTTTGCAACTTTCGTTGAAAGGCACATCCCCACATGACTCCTTCACCTGGCGTACTTTGGAATCAAGATTCAAAGCTATCATGTACAACCGCCGTAATACAAGAATCCGAAAAGGCACATCCTCAAGACTCCTTCACCTCTCGCGTACTGGGACCAAGATGCAAAGCGGGCTCAACAACCGCGTAAATACAAATGTCTGAAAAGGCACATCCCTTGAAGACTCCTTCACCTCACGTACTTTAGAATCAAGATGCAAAGCCAACACCTGCAACTACGGAAATGCAAATGTTTGAAAAAGCACATCCCTTGAAGACTCCTTCACCTCACGTACTTCGAAATCAGGATGCAAAGCCAACATCTACAACTTTTGTGGCACAAATGTCTGAAAGGCACATCTCTTGAAGATTCCTTTATCTGTCGTATTTCAGAATCAATATGCAAAGCCAACACCTGCAACTAAGGAAATGAAAATGTCTGAAAAGGCACATCCCTTGAAGACTCCTTCACTTCCATCCTTCGGAATCAGAATTACAACACCTGCCTAAAGCTGCAACGGACATTACATTCTCAATAAGACCAACAATGACCATACTTGCCATGATTTTATAACATGTACTCGGTGGTCAAGCTTACAGCAAAATGGAAATCATACCTCAACAAAACTACAAGACTAGACCTCATCGTCGCATTTCGAAGTGATGGAAAAACTCGTCATCACTTTTACATGAAAGAAATGCATCAAACAACTCATAGAACATGACCAAAACATAATCGTCACATCTCAAAGTGATGGCAACACATCATCACTTTTACATGAAAGAGATCCAACACACGACTTATAAAACAAGGCCAAAAAAATATCATGGTCACTTAAACGAGTGATGGAAACACATCATCACTTTACAAACATGATTTACAAACATGGCCATGAAAATCTTAACATCTCTAGAAAAAATCAATCTAGAAGAACCACTTCTCACTTATTAAAGCGAGTGGATCATTTCCCTGTGGCGAACTTTCTTTTCGATCAGCTCTTTCGACTTGTGTATGCACGGGCGCTTTGTCTTTAAGGTGCTACTCTGGATGAAGTTTCCAGCATGTGGCTCTTTGGTGGCCACTTCAGTCGCAATGGGTGGAAAAATTCTTTTTCCTCCAAACCTGCTTAACCGATTTCTTTTCCTATTGGGGATAAGGCTTTTCATGCACTCTGGAATCACATGGTTTTTTAAACCACAAAAATAACAAGTTTTACGATACCATATTTTATGACCGTGGTTATCAACATTCTTATAATCAAAATGCACTCTGGAATAATGAGACTTAGTATACCTTTTGGGGTGGTCTCTAGTGCGATCATGATGATGGGAGCTTGCCTCAGTTCCTTCACTGTAACATGCACTGCCATGGAATGATGATGAAGTGTCCCCATCATTCCTCTTCCTTAGAGAGTTCATCATTATCTGTTTGCCTTTGATGTCCTTTGAACATCCTTCGTTAGTGTACCCAAAACCTACATAACGAGGTCGTTGCACAACCTCCAATGGTTCGGTTATGCCTTGGCCACGAGCGCCAAGTCCTCCTCCTCTGTACCCCATTTTGGTGAGGAGTCTCATGCCGGTACCTGTGATGGGTATCTTCGCACTTCCAACTGAAATAACATCATGTGAAGAAACTAAAGATAAATCAACATTTTTTACCTTAGCTGTCGATTGCAAAATAGATGAAGAAGGCTTATGTAAGCCTTCGTTGGGCTTCACTTCCGTCAATGCCTCTGACACGGCTTGTAGTTGAAGCTACAACTGTTGCATCTCCTCCTTCTCTTCCTGAAGAGATGCCTTCAATGCATCATGATCTGTCTGAATATTTTCGTTGTTGCGTTTCAAATCTTCCCACGCCTCTATCGTGGCTTGCAACTAAAGCTGCAACTCCTGCTTATCCTCCTTCTCTTCATGTAGGAACGCCTTCAAGGCATCATGATCTGCTTGCAGAATTTCATTGTTGTGCTTCAAATCTTCCCATGCCTCTGTTGTGACTTGCAACTGAAGCTGCAACTAATGTTTGTCCTCCTCTTCATGTAGAAGGGTCTTCAATTCTTCACTCTTTGCTGCTTGTTTTTCATAAGCCTCGTACAACATGTCCGCTTTCTCGGACACCCTGAGCATGGTTTCGTACATTTCCTTGACATTCTCCATGGCTCAACTTAGCAAACGTTCAATGTTCACGCGTGCAATCAAATCAGCAAGAATACCTGCTCTAATACCACTTGATCTAGGGTAAAATCTTGATACCCTTAACCAAGACCTTTTACTTCGGCTGATAATTAGAATTGCATTTAATTAAGACGCTAATGAAATGAAATGAACAACTGTACCTGTAAATAAGAGGAACATAAATGAATAAGATCAGCAGTCATAAGACCATTTCGTTTGATAACGGAGTTCATCCAAGAGGGACTACATCTCCGGGCTTCGGTGTCAAGATGGTGTAGGCCACTACATTATGTGTTGTAAGAAGAAGATGTACATGGATGTGTTTTCCTATGACATACAAG
Organism: Pinus albicaulis; assembly: GCA_034641835.2. Taxonomy (NCBI): domain Eukaryota; kingdom Viridiplantae; phylum Streptophyta; class Pinopsida; order Pinales; family Pinaceae; genus Pinus; species Pinus albicaulis. The sequence goes on along the minus strand of CM076580.1, from coordinate 1,551,807,295 downwards.
GAAAAATTCCCTCACACAGGAGTGGTTGGACTTCTTTAATATATGTTCCACTGTGGAACTCTCATACATAAAGAAAGACTCCTGTGAGTATGACAATAGTTCACATGTAATAACTATGAGTATCCTGCCAATATTGGCAAACAATGGATCTCAAACAACAAACTTATGAAATTGAGAATCCTGCCAATATGGCATAAAAGGGATCTCATGCATAACACAAATCCATAGCTGAAAATACATCAATAACAAAACAAGGCAAGATCCCACGACTCATGTATCAACCGGGATCTGTAAGACATAATGCATCTCAAAGAGAAAGAAATGAAGAAGTACATGAAATCCACATCATATACCTCATGCTGACATTTTCTTAAGGATGACCTGCTCTGCGGCTAAATCTAAAAACACCATGCATCTTGTGGCATCGAAAAATGTGAAAACGACTACTCACTTGTGGAAATATGACACATGCATAACCCACTTCCAAAAGTGGCTGAAAATTTGAAAAATCAGATGAAGAAATTGAGCATGCCATTAGACTCGTGGCGTCAAGTAGTGTAGAAACGACATAAAATTTGTCCCATTTGGACAAATTCAAAATCTTTCCCTCCTGAAAGTTGGCCTCAATCAAGGTTCTGCATGCCTCAATTCTGGCTCATGGTTCCACATTACCTGCAATAAAAATATATTAAACCTCGAAATTCATGCGCGCTCTCCGCTCCTCCATGGCCTGGACGCACTGTATAAAGGTTGGGTTTAAGTATATTTCATAGGTGGAGTTTTCAAAATAACCTGTTTGGATGAGTTGGGTTGGATCCATGTTAGGAGGGAGAAGGTCGGCTGGTTAAATCCCGACCCCTCCATAAAAAGGCGGAATATCGTGCCATGTCTTTTTTTTTTAAACCGCATACATATTTTTTAACCAAAGTGAGGGGTGTCGAGCTTGCATTGGGTGGCCCACCCCTTAACTCCCGCCGGCGGAGTTGGCTCTGTATGGTAATCGTAGCAGTAATTTGGGAGTGGTCGAATTGGTGCATTGTTTTATGAGTTGGGTCGCCCGTGGAGCGGGCCGGCCTTTGAGGCCAGGCAAGTTCGATTCCTGCCAGCCCCATATATATATATATATATGGTGCCATATGTGGAGTGTTCCATGGGGTTCACGGCCTATGTGACCACATTTGTTGGTCAGGTGGCGAGATTGGTGGCCCCGCCACCTTTTTTAATATAAAATTTGTTTAATTAAAACAATATGAGCATTTTTGAAAATTCAGTTTGGACCGAAGGAGTGATTTTAACCAGGCGACAATTTATCCCGGAATCTGGCCTGAGTTGGTCATAATCTAGTGGCCTGGTTTGGTCCAAATTGCGTCCTCCTTAAGGCTGCCCAGTCACTAAGTCAACCTAGAACTTTGACCGTTCCTAACTTTCGCGTACGAACTTGGTTTGACAAACTGTTCACTCCACCGCGATCAGGACGACGAGATCTTCAACATGAAGCTGGTTCGAGAACAATCTGAACACTTTGATTTTTGAGCCCTCTGTGTTGAGCCACTTGTACTTGTACCTGTTTAATCCACCTAGATCAATCCACAGAAAATTTTTAAGTGACCCGAGAGCCAGGGGGTCCCACCAGATGTTGGAGGCGAAATTGGAGCAGTCAGAGGCCAATTTCAGCAAACCAATAGTCTATTATGACTATTTTTTAGATTCTGAATCCATAGAAGGGATTTGTAGAGTCATTGGAAGATTGTTGGATCTCGAGAAGCCACAGGGAAGTTTTGGGCAGCCCAGGGCCATTAGTGGATGGAGGCCTAGATTGGGAAGCCAGTGCTCATTTTGAGAAAATGATCAGCCTATTTTGGATATCTGATATTTGTTGGAGACTATAAAAATTGTTTCAGGGACAGAAAAAGGATTTCTGAGGGAGTTAGTGCCATAGAGAATCTCAGGGTATCTCAAGAGCACGGACTCAAGGAAATAAGTCTAAGGTAGCCGAGGTTCATCTTCAAAAATATTTCAGCCATACCGAAGATATAAATGGTATTCTGAACCCATTGGTTCAGTTCAGTTAACCATTGGAGTTGATTTTGTAACTTGTAAAAGAAATTTTCCATAATCCCAAAGAGCCAAGTTAAGATGACAAGAGCTCAAGGAGACGTAGCCCACGATATTCGGGTGAACTCCTATATTAAATTTGTTGTTATGTGTTGATGTTTATTTGCTGCATTATATGGTTGTTTCACATGTTTAATACTAGCAAAAAAAATGGACTTAAAGCACTTAAACAGTTAAAAAAATACACCTGTTTCAAGTATAAAATTCCGCAAATGTCAAGTATAAGCTAGATCTATTATTTGTTTAACTGAGTGAGAGGTTCTTGAAAAGCATAACAAGCTATCCAACCCATTTTCAGATCAACAAACCAAATAAGTATCTCCTAGAATATAAGCATGAAAATAAGGAAATTGGTTGCTAGCAAGTCTCACGTCAATGCCATGCAAACTCTGGAAACTGAACATACTCCCCCTAAGCATGTAATGAAGCTGAAATCATACATTCTACCTACTTCAATAAGCCTCCTCTCCGAGCGCAAGATATTACTCCTCATACACCATGATTCTAACTTACCTTTAACAAGATATACCAATGAATTACAATACATGCAAAGATTCTTGGAGCAAATACATAGTTGTGACAAGTAGAGAGGACTGACATATGATTCCTCTACACCTATCACCAACCATGACTCTATGGACCCAATTTTACATTATGCACCCAATATAGTGAGGTTATATCATTGATATACAAAATGAAACATGTCTTGGAATCCCATTGACCCATACATAGCTAATGATAAGACATGCTAGAAACCATGGGTATCTCCATGAGAAATACACCCAAATGAATATACAATGATAGTACATGGATTTTACATATGCACAAAATGGTGCTCTCTTCTATACATTCCCAAAACAAAAAATAACATGAGTGTGTGGCATCAATAAGCATCAACAGATTCTCCATATGGAAGCAATAATAAAATACAATACATGGCATGTGAATCAAAACATAAGTCCTCCATGAGAAATAATATAATCTCTCAATGTGTAGCAGAAATAATAGGAGCGCTATTAATTCAAATCATAAGCATCACATCTACAAGTAGCAGCAACAACACTTGTAACATATGGACCAAAAACATGCAGTGAAACCAAGCAACAATAGCAAAGCACTAATCCATGCATCGGTAACAACAATAAAATATTTTTTCTATATAGCACCATAAGTAGCATATATTTATTTCCTCCTCAACCTCATGTCTTCAACACACACTCTCTCCCCATGAGAGAAAAAGCAAAGCAACAACATCCACCATTTCTCTTTGAAGGTTTATATAGATAAGTTTTTGTTAGGTCCATGTAATACTAGAGTATCCACTTATTGTTGTTAGTGTAGCCCCCTTATTGTTATTGTTGTACCCCTGTAGCCCCCATATTGTTATTATTTTGCCCTTACATTATTATTCTTAGGTCGGCTAGGATTATATTGTGAACCCATGGACTCCTGTATATAGAAAGGAGGTTTTGTCATTTGTATGATCCAATAATTTTTCATTTATGTAATGTAAAGGAGGTTTCCCCCTCGAAGTGGATTATTTCTAAGGCATTGATCTCTCTTTTCTTGTATTTTTGGAGTTGGTTTCGTAACATTTGATATCAAAGCTTTAGATTCTAGGGTTTCGCTACTCCAAACAGGTCATCATGGAATTTTCGCTATAACTTTTTTTCTACGAAGGTTCAGAAGATGAAAATTTTAACACGAGAAGTTGAAAGCCTGAGGAACTTCGTGTAAAAAATTTAGATCTTTATTTGGAATATTTTCGGAGATATGATCTGTGGAAGTTAGGGCTTTTGCAGGCTCCTGAATTTCATCTAAAAGAGGTGAACTTTGGAAATCGTCATAACTCTCTCTTAGAGCATCGGATTGGAATTCTGTAAAAAGTGGACGAAAGTAAATGGACTATAGTTTCCTGTGTATCAATTTTAGATTTGAAGGAGAAAACAGTGACATGTGGCACGTCGTACAAGTTCACTCTACTAAATCATTCCATAATTAGGTCACTGTGGGATATTGGACATAAATTTGACTTGAAGCATCCAAATCAGGTCAGACCTATGGCGTTTGAAAGAAGATTCAGAGGGCTACTACAAACCGAATTTCAGATATTGAAGATCTGAAATTACAGAGATATTTCAGTTTCAATATCGAGCTCCTCAAAGCAAGAAAAAGAAATATCTAGTATGACACATGAAGAGGAAGAATTGCAGTGTGAGATATCAAAATTATGGTACCAAGTGCAACAAATTTAGATCTTACAAAGAGAAATAAAATATGGCATAGATGGTTTAAAATAAAAAAATGGAGGCTAAGTTGGATGGTTTGAAGGATCAAATGAAAGCTAATATGGATGGTAAAGTAGTGGAAGATCACATTGAGCATCAATAACAAGTTCTCCAACTCTCAAAGGATAGCCTAACTTTGGTGTAGAATTGAATGAAACAACAGGAAGATCAACATCGCAATGAAAGAAGTTCTGAAGCAGTCACAGAAACAAGAATTTGACAACTACCAAATCGATCAAATTTAGTGTATCTTAGCAAGTGGAAGAACTTACTCGTTGAATATTCCATATGGGAGGATGATAATTTTATACAAAAGCATCCAGAAATCAAGCGTTGAGGGCAACACTTGTTTGAAGGAGAGGGGCATGTTAGGTCCCTATAATACTAGTTTATCCCCTATTTTTTGTTAGCGTAGCCCCCTTATTGTTATTTTTGTACCCCTGTAGCCCCCATATTGTTATTATTGTGACCTTACATTATTATTGTTAGGTCGGCTAGGATTATATTGTGACCCCATGGAATCCTATATATAGAAAAGAGGTTTTTTCATTTGTATCATCCAAGAATTGTTCATTTTTGTAATGTGAAAAAGGTTTCCCCCTCGAAGTGGCTTATTTATAAGGTGTTGATCTCTCTTTTCTTCTATTTTTGGAGCTGGTTTCATAACAGTTTTGAAGAATTAGAAATCAGAATTGAATCCGCACTTTCATTTTAAATTCGACGTTTCGGGTCTGACTTGACAACACCTGCACCCATTTCCTCCGATGATTATGCCTCATCGACTACCACGACACTCATCTCCAGCATCTCTGCTACAACGTTAGATCTATCTGAAGCCTCTAGTATCATCCACCGCTCGACTCCCTCCAGCAATGCAGATCCCAACAGCGTTGATACTCCCTTTAGCACCATGGTCCCGCATCACGCTATCGCTGTGTTTGATTCACGCATCTCCAACATCATGTTACCACATTTCCCTACAAACCTTGTGTCATCTAACTGCAACTCCTCCAGCGGTTCCTCTAGTACAAAATTTCCTCCAACAATGACCTCTTTTACACCCTAGACAGACAACATCTACCCCAACAGCGGTCCCGCCAACATCAGCAGAAAACCTGTTAAACCTACTTCGGACCCTCTTAAAAAAGTGGTAAACATTTCCTCTTATGATTTGACAAATGAGGAAAATGAGATGCTGAATAAAGGTCTAGGTTTTGTTATTTCCCCGAAGCACATTCCGACTGAAAGCATAATCTGTGGCATTGAGGACAACATCCAAAATCTAAATGAGGTTGATAAAGAACACATTAGGCAATACTGCACCCTCATTTTAAGAAAATCAAAACCCCCCAAATCTAATCTTACTCCTAGTCTTTTAATGGCTCTGAAAAGATTAATAAATAATGATAATATCGTTATTTTAAAAGCAGAAAAAGGTGGTGCCACGGTGGTGATGGATAAAAAGGATAATGAGCACAAAATGAGGGATCACCTATACAACAATGGTTGCTTAAAAAAGCTTTAGCACAACCCTATCCATAAAATTATGAATGAAGTAAAATGAGCAATCAAAGGATCCAATCTGGAAGATAATCCCAAGAAAAAACTCACACTATGCAATGAGATTAGTTGGTGTTCTCAATATGCTTATCACTATGTCTTTGAGATTATCTGACAAAGATCATCTTCAACAAGAAATCGACCACCTTACTAAGGTTTTCCATGATATTGGATACAACTACAAAGACATCAAAAGAGCCATTAAAAGGGAGACATTAAAATCTCCTGCCCCTGATTCCCCAAACCCTAATGGAAAGCCTTTTCTTCCTTATATCATTGGCACCATGAATAAAATTTCCAAAATCCGCAAAAGGAATGGAATCATCACTTCATTCAAACCCTTGGATACCATCTGACAGAAAATGAGGTCTGTGAAGGATAAAGTGGATTCATTACAGCTCAGAGGTGTCTACAAAATTTACTACTCTTATGGACTATGCTACATTAGAGAAATTGGCCAAAATTTAAAATAAGATTGAAGGAGCATGATGATGATATCAAGAAAGAAATAACCTAATATTCTACCCTTGCTGAAAATTCGCTCAAGACTAGACATCACCTTTGCTTGGAAAACTCTAATATCATCACCAATGAGGCCCACTATTTCAAACGAAAACTCAGGGAATCCCTTGAGATCATCAAACATCCCAATAACCTCAATAGGGATGGCAGCATTGAGATTAGCAGATGTTGGCTTCCCCTCATCATCTTACTCCTCTGTGGTTCTCTTTCCCCTCCCCCCTCTTTCTTCCCCCCCCCCCCGCCCCGCATTTTTCTTTTCTTCTCTTTTATTATAATTTCTCTTTTTATCTCTCTTTATCCCTCCTCCTCCTTCTTCTTCTTTTCACTACTTATTTTATGATTTATTTTTATTTTAATTGTTAATTGTTTATTTTTTATTTTTTATTTTTTATTTTTAATATGATTTATTTTATTTTATGTTTAATTTTTAGAAAATTTTATGTTTATTTCCATTTTTTTTTTTTTATTATATTATATCTTATTTTTATTTTATTTTCATTTTCATTTTATTTGTATATTTATTTTATTTATTTCTTTACCCTCCAATTCTTAGCCGACCTCCTCTTTTTTCTTATATTATTTTTTTCTCTTGTATTTATGAATATCCTAATTAGTTCTTCTTCTCTAAAATTTACAAATATCTTGATGATGGGTCTTGATTGTGACCCGAAACGTCAAATTAAAAATGAAACTGTGGATTCAATTTCGAACATCCATCATACCAAATCATCATAAGGAGTAGCAAATACTTATCGTCATCATAGGTGAGCAGCATATCATCCATGAGGCATAAGAAATAGATCAGTGAGAAGCAAAACATGTATACTCCACATATGAGCAGCAATCATCATAACTCATCCATCCAACAACACATGAGCAACAACATGATGTGTCTAGAATAAAAAACATGAACCATAAATTGCACAATATATATCAACTATCTTCAACACATCATCTGGTCTCCATCGAAGAAACATATGCATGAAAACACATGACAAAAATATCATCTATTAGTATGATCATCATCAAAATGCTAACTATGTCATGCAAAACATATGATTTTTATACTATATGACAACGGCAACAAAAACTTCTTTCCTGCAACATACTCATGACAAATAAGCACAATAAAACTTTTCCAAGATGAGCCTGATGCTAACAACCACAAGTCCATTTGGAAGCACAAATTCTCCCCCTCAATGTGTGATCCCCCATCACACCTAAATAATGCACATAAGAATAACTATATGGATTACATACCATCATTAGAATCAATAAAAACCAAAACCTATAGCTTCTTCAGAATAATCAACAGATGTACATGGTTGCTGCAACTAAAATCAAACTGGAATAGATATTGAGAAAAATTGGAAATAACACTTCAAACCTCATCATCTTCCCTTGAACACATGCATCTCTCCATTAACACTTTCTGATATGGCTTCATAATTAAGGATTTTTATGCAACCATATTCTCTCCCTGAGACCAATCAAGCCTCAATTTTTGGAGGGAAATCATTGCTTCTCTTTTCTCCTCTAAACTTTCATTTGCTGATTCTTATTCTTTTTATGAGGTTGGTCTTGCATATTCTCCTGTCTCTGGTTGGATCTCCTGAAACACATGGGAAGCTTGTAATCCTTGGTCTTATGAACAATATTATCACATACAAAATATCTAATGTGACCAAGGAATAAAGGAATAAGATGATGTCTTCCATTGATATGATTTCCATTCCTTATATGTGCCCTGCAGTCAATATCCCTATGGCCAGAATCATTACGTGATAAACAATAACCATAAAAAGGACTATTATACTTGGCAGATGGAGATCTTCTTTGCATGCATGCTTGATGTTTCTTCTCCTTTGGCTTCTCATTTTGATGAGAGGATTTTATCTCTCCATTACCAAAAATTGTTGTTATGTGTCCACAAATTCCACAATTATAACACTTTCCAATTATATTCTTCTTCTTGGACCTTCTTCTCTTGTTATAGTGCTTCTTGCATGGCTCATGGATCTCATTATTTTTGTTGCAACTAGGTGCTCCAACAATTTTTTATTTTCTTGTATATGCTTGAGCACTAGTTTTGAATCTCTCAAATTCTTCTCTTGCAGAAATTGCTTCAGCCTTCAATTTTTGAAACTCGTTCTCTAGCTTATTTTATTGCTTCCTAATTCCAATTTCAATCTTCTCTCCTTCTTGCGACTGAGTTTTTAAATCTTAAATTTCTTCCTTTTATGCACACTCCTTTTCGTTAAACATTTGCAACAACATTTGTTGGTATTTATTTTCAGCCTTGATTCTTTGAATCTCTTCTTCTAGTGCCTTCACCTTGGATTTTTCATTGTTATACGAAATCTACAACTGCAGACAAAAGTATCTTCCCTAGACTAGGTGGCTTAGTGTATAACAATAGAAAGACAAATTAGCTATTGTTTCCCTTAAAGTAAATAAATAATGGGATGAAGCCTACCTGTGATCCGCCGTACGCTGCACTCCTTTCTTGGCTTGAATGCTCCAATCCTAGCTCTCTTTTATATAATTATAACCTACACAATCATACAACACAAGCCAACAATCTACGGTACCTATGTAGCATCATCTAAATACTTCATTCAATGGATCAACATGGCATCGAAATACATGAAATCATAACATCATATATAGGAAAACAAATAACTCTTTTCATAAAAATAAATGGAAGGAGTTACAACCGGAAATAGGATTCGATCTTATAGAAGAGCTCCTCCAAGTTGACGTGTTCTTTATTTGTCACAAAGTGCACCTATAATCACCCTAATGCATGGACTGATAACTCTTCATAGAAACAGCATAAGGGTATAATTATATCTCCAAATGTCAATCCCTAGCTTTTGGATGGGCACAAATATATAGAATAGGAGGGTAAGTTAAGATTTCTTATCCATTTACCAATCTAGGATTTGAGATCCACTCTTGATGGGAGGATGGGATCAAAGGATAATGAATTGAAACTCCAAGGTAGGATAGGATAAGATATGAATTTTTTATCTGAGGTAAATGGTTGTAACCAATTCTGGAAGCTTCTCGAAAAACAGGCTTCCGGAATCTCTCTCTTTTTCCTGAATTTCTTGAACCAACATAGGTGCATAGTGGAGAAACCTGTAGCTGATCAACGCAAACCATAATGGAGCAACCTGTAGGTGAACATTGTCCAGTAGGAGGCCAGGGAGCGTTGGTCCTTAAAATGACTAAAGTAAGGTGTTTTGAGGAAGAAACTCTAGGATATGAGAGTGTTATGCATATGGTTTTGTGCCATGATGATGTCAAGGGGTAAAAGAATGTTGATTGATCCATTTTGTAGGTCGAGTGACCAGATGTGAAAAAATGGCCTATAATAGATTTCCCCCTAAAGCGCAAAGTTAGGAATGGTGACTGATGACTGAAGTGCTTTACCTTGTGACAAGTCAGGATCAAGAACAATCGGCAATATCATCTTTTGTTACAATACATTTACATCATGATATCTTTATTAAGGGAGGCACACCCATACTCGACACATAATCTAAAATTACATGTAAAATTAATCATCAAAAGACATGGTCAATGATGAAAAATGGTGGACCCTATTGAAGGTTGCAATAAGAAATAGTGAAATTGGCATCCGGAAACAACATCCTTGATCCTAGTGAAAATTAAGCACCTACACTAGGTAGGGCCCACACAGGAATTTTTTAGGTGGAAGTCTATTTATAGATGCATGAGCAAATTCTATTTATAGATGATGTCTATTTATAGATGCATGAAAAAATTTTATTTATAGATGATGTTCTATTTTTAGATGTATGTGCGAGTTCTATTTATAGATCACATGTCTATTTATAGATGCATGTCGACTATTATTATCCCTTAATAATAGTTGCACAATAAACAATAATCTATTCTCAATGAGCACTTGAAAATAGTTAACTGAAGTGGAAAATCAGTTAGCTAAGTGAATTTCGAGTTAAGTTGGTTGATTGGTGGGACATGCAAGGGGACTTAGTTGTAACTGAGTGATTCAAAGTTGTAACAAAGTTGGATGTGTAGTTATGTGAGTTGTAAAGTAGTTTAACACAGTTAAGTGAGTTAAACTCAGTTGTGCTAGTTGTAACTGAAGTTACACTAGTGAGATATCAATGAATTAATCATTAATTAATTCACAATCAGTGGTCTCACATGCAACTGAATATTTACTACTAATAACTACATGCATGTCAGATCCAGTGGAGACCCAGTTGATATGTAGGTGAAAGGGATAGTTTAACTATCAATTGTGACATTAGTGGCTGCACACATGCAACCACACACACATTGGATGTGCCTATGAGTATTGTGTAGTCAAGGCAGGAAAACATGATTCATTCAGAGGTTCTTGACCATCAGGGATTGTGCTGTGGACGCAGGTTGTCTAGAGGCTAAAAATTGGCTCATGTATTAGCAAATTTTTGTACGACAGTGTGAGACGATTGTATATTGTACTGAGAGCTCTTGGATTAGAGTTTTGTATGAGATTTTTTCATAATCCATGATATATACATAATATATGGTAGTGGGGTTTTTAGCTTTAAGATTTCCCGGTAAACATTTGTGTTATGTGTGAAAGATATTTCTTCATGTGTTTTCAGTTGGCGATCGTGATTTAAATTTCTGGAAGAATTTTGTAGAAGTGATTATGTATTTAACAGTGGCATATAATTGTTAGATCAGGAGAATCCAGGAAATACATAATTGTATCAAAATTTCTACAGACCCATGAATGGATGATTGTATGTATGACCATATCCATCATACATTTTGATCCTGTATTTTTCCTGAAATCCCAGCAAGGATGGATGAAACTAGATTTTGGGTATTTTATCTCGTTCAAATGATTGTCCAATGTATGATTCTAACCGTCTGAATCAATGAGCTAGAGTCGAACATGGCAGACACCATTTTATTATTGGCCAGTGATGTGAGTTGTTAACATATGCAAGAGAAACCACCAATGATGTTAATGGATCTCAAGGGCCTCGAGTACAATCTGTATGGTGTGAGTAAATGAGTTTATGTCGAACACCACACAGAATATTTCGGTCAAAGTCCAATGATGTAAACCTATCGCTAAGAGCAAGAAAACTTGTCTTTGATGTAAGCAAGAACCAAGGTACCAAGGGGTGTTTCTAAGTCAACTTCCTAGGTAATGATTTGATGTTGACAGGAAGTGACCCATTGCAGGAGGGTCTTTATGTATCCCCCATCAACGACATGAAACAGGTATCATGATTTGAGATATAATGATGTCGATACATAAATAGATCAGGAATAACAGACATGGAATTAATTCTCAAGAGTATTGTAGTAGATACTGATTAAATGATTTCTCTTGAACATAGTGGCGACACTGAATGGAGTTGGAAACATTGACCTAAAACAAAAAATGGAGGCTTTGAAAATGATATGATAAACCAAAAGACAAGAATATTACCTAACCCGACAGCCACAAATATGAGGTGGAAGAGTTTCATGTTCAAGAGATACTTGTTTCCATTAGAAAATGGAGTACCCTGTTTTCCCAATTTCCCCAACCATATTGGTCAGTACCTCTTTATTTTTTAACAAGCTTGAGGAGGATAACATATTCTTAATTTATAAGTTCAGTGTTTGGATGAATCCCTCTGAGTATGTTTAACGAACCTTGAGAAGGAGTGGTCCGGCTTTGTCATGCTCAACAAGTCCATCGTTGTTTTTTGTTTTAATGAGTCCAACGAAATTACAACTTGACATATTTTTCATGTTTAGAGAGTTTGAAAAAGAGGCAAAAAATAAAACTCCAGATGTTCATTTTTGTAGATATCCCCTTGAGTCTGGAAAGGTGGAAAAAAATACCCAAGAGAATCTATTAGCCATGTTTGAAAAAGGTATTCCTTTTTCATAAATGTTCTATCTCAGTCCAGAAAAGGGTTAAACTTATACTGAATAGACGTCTTTTCATTTACTTTAATGAGTTCGAAAAGAAAAGTGCTCAGAAATATTTTCATATTTTGGGAGTCTAAAAAGAATTAAAAGAGAACTCCTCCTAGAGGAACCAGTGGTGTAAAGGGTATAAACTGGTTCTGGTCATGATGGAACTTCTCAAAACACAGAGGTCAAGAGGATGGCTAATAAGACCACTCATCGTAGCAGTTCCTCAGGAAAGGGTTAAAAACTCAAGTGAAAGTGTATGATCAGCCAAGCAGATGGTGACAATGGAATGAGAAAACCAAGGCTCATATAGCAAAAATAGGCTAATAAAAAATGGAAATCATGAGTAAAATGGGAATGGTTTCATTTCATTTTTTAACTGTGTTGACATAGTAAAAGAATTATCCTCATAAGAGCTTGTTTCATTTTTTAACGAGATTGACACAAGAAAAGGAACTCTGCTCGAGGACCTTGTTTCATTTTTTAACAAACTTGACACAAGACAAGGAACTATACTCCAAGATGTTGATCATGGCCCATAAGAGGTCATGGTTTCCAATAGGTTCTCATCATATGGGAGAACAACGCTTTGGAATGGATACAGATCAAGGGATATAATGGGAATATCAAGCTCCAATGTCCCCAGTACATGATGCACTACATCACCTACTAGATAATTAGTAGATGCGGGCATGGAATAGTTTGCCACATAATTAACCTGTAGTGGGGAAGATACCACTTGCATAAGGACCATTTAGGGAAGCTGGTTGATTATGAGTCAAATTAGGACCAACGAATGAAAGTTGGTAAATGGTCATGATTCTTATTTCATGCAGGAAACAAATCACACGAAAAAGTGAAGAGACAAGAGCTCCCATGTCGCAAACATAGTCACTCCCAAGGATTAAATTAAAATCTAAAGGGCCTTGGACTACCATCACATTGATATAGATATTCTTTCCTCCCAAATTAATAGGAAACTTATGAATGATCCCTAATGGTTGACTAGTTCCTCTATTAAAATCCAACATATTCTGGGTAACAAGCACAATTTGCGGAGAACCAAAATATTTCCAAGTAGTTGAGGATAGAATGCTAACAGATGCACCTTCATCTATGATTGTGCCAGGTAATGTTATATTATAAGCTCTTACTATGACCTAGAAAGGCACGCAAGGAGGGAGAAGATATTATGTTAGTCGACTCCAATCAAAGGAAGTAACCATACTTGGAGTGGGTGTCGTGGGAATGGGATAATTTCCCCATGGTGCTAGGGGAATAGGATAATTACTCTCATGTACCGTTGGAATGGGAGAAACGCCCCCAAGTTCATTGGAACATAAGAAATGAGAAGAACCTAAGCGGTATGAACTTCACTCTCTTCGGGAAAGGTACGATCAACTGAAGGTGGAATGGATTCAACCTTTTTCTCAACCAATGGTTGGTTAGGAACAGAGTCATGTGATTCATGTTGAGAGAGAGTGGTATTGGTTAGATTCGCATTCTGATAAATCGCTTCATCAACTAGTGGAGGATTGGGAGAAGAGAAAGCTTTCGATAAACAACCGAAAGATAAGGTTGAGAAGCTATAATTTTTTCCAACACTTTTGAGACTTCATCCATATAAGGACAAAGGTGAATAGGATGACTCCCTTCACATAAATTATAGGGAAACTTGGCTTTACCCTTTCTCCCATGGACCTTACTATCACTACTCAATGGTTTATCACCAACATGATCTCCAAAGGATGATGAAAAATTTTGATGTGAGCTTATATACCACACTTCTAATACCTTGGAAATACCAATAAAATATCTAAGAAGGTGGTCACCCTTACATAACATGCAAGGGAATTTAACTTTGTGGGGTTGATTGGAAGGTTCATCCATACTAGTTGCATCGGTAGAAATGGTTACTTGGTTGCCCCCCTGCTTCTTTTTCTTCTTCTCAATCTTCCTTTTTTTCTTCTTCTTATCCACTTGCTTACTAACTTTTAGGCTTTCACCAGATGAAGAAGAAGAAGAGGAAGAAGATCGAATAGGTGAAGAAGGAAAAGGGTCAACTTTAGGATCAACTTGTTCAGGTGGAGGATTACTTGGTTGAGAAGCAGCTTGGATATTTGAAACCAAGGATGTTGAAAACAACCAAACTGGTAAACCAATGGTAAGTTTTGGAAGGGACAATGTTGTCATATAAGGAGCACCAATATTTCCAAAAGGAGTAAAAGGACTAGGATTCCCGTCAGAGGGGTTTCCTTGATTGGTAGACTCGGGAAATGTTTCCAATAGTCTCAACCTAAAATATACTAAGGAGTTGTTCCATGATAAGGATGTTATTATGTGGTAAATTAATTGATTTTATAAATTTAAAACAAAACATAAATAAAAGAGGGTAATCTAGGAATAAAGGTTTACCAAGAAACCGTGAACTGCAATATACACCTTGGTGATCCAAGGAATTAACATATGTGTAGGAAATTTCTGTGAATGTTGTGTTTGGTGTATCACGGTATACAATGTGGTTGACTTGGTTACCTATGGCGATGATAGCAACCTATAGGGGACTTCCAAAATATACTCGATAGTATGTGGAAGTGCAGTCTATAGTACTGTTGTCTAATGCTTAATTGTTTTATGAGAGTGTCCCCATATTATTTTCATACATTGAGCATCATCCAATATACCCAAAGATACGCAGAGTACGATCCTATAAACTTACATACGTGGAATGGGATATCACCCCCGGAATGCAACACTAGCAAAAAATGATAGCTCCTACATTTAAAGACGTCGAAGCATGTCTCTATCCTAGACCTCTATGTGTGTCGTTAAGTTTCAAATGATCCTTAGGTTAATTGAGATGAATTTTAGAGTTGATCTTGAATTATGTTTCGATTTCTTGGATCAAAACTCAATGTCACTTGAGCATGCCAATGATGAACCTAACATGACAAAAATAACTCTTTTCATTTTTTATTAAAGTTATCTAGTGTAGGGAAGATGTGCAAACAATGATGCAACAATCAAATATACAGCAAAATAGAGCTTCCTAAATAGATATTTCAATTTCACTATTCCATTTCAATTCAAAGCATTAAAAGATGCCAAATCATGCAATGTAATCTATGCATGATTCCCCTTAAAATTATGCAAATGTAATCTATGCACAATTTCCTTTCCAGCTGTGAAAATGGGAATTCTAACTATGCAAATGTGATCTATGCAAGAGAATTCTTCAAAACAAAAACAAGAGGATTTCAATGAAATCAAACGTGATATGATATTTCTTGAATAGAGGACTCAAACTAAAATTGGGTGGAAATATCAAAAATCAAAAGAGATGTCACTCAAAGGAGATTAACACTCATACATAATTTAGCCCCCTGCGGGCGATTGAGGGAGAATTTTTTTTGCAAAAATATGCAATTGCACACTAGGTAAATCCAATTTCACACCCAAAACCCTAGATGAAAATGCAAAGATTTTTCTTTTCAAGTCTCTTAATTTTTGAGAATGAAGAAAACTAAGATGCAAAGTTTAATTATTGGTTCAAATAAACTTTTCGAAATGAGGACTAGAACAAAAATTCATCCAAGCAACCAACGACCAAACAAAATCAATTTACAAGCAACCTAATGATAAGAAAAAAGGAAAATATTTAAACAAATCCTTACCAAAGGTATCAAAACAAAATCAAATCAAATGGAGGCTTCAGAAGGACCACAAGACACTCAGAGACTCAAGGAAGGACAGTTGGAACAAGAATGATTGGAAATAAAATCAAGACAAAGGAAAATTCATGCATGGATAGGGGCCAACGTAAGTGTATAAGAGGCACCAGTGCTTTGCAACGTAGGCATGGAGAGGGCTCTGCAGAGGTGCAAAGCTTTGTCCCTAGACCAGAGGGAGCGTTGGTAAAGAATAGGAGAGTTCTAACACAAATTTTTCAATTGAGAATCAATGAAAGGTCTTCTTAGGTTTGTTCTTGACTGAAGATGACAATGAAGGTTCAAACAAGAGTTGAAACAAACACTAAAGACAAAGAAACCACGAAAGTAATATATCGATCCCTAGTGGAGTCGCCAATTTGCTATATGAAATCTACGATTACAAATAGAATTATTTTCCCTAAACTGGGTGGCTTAGTCTAGAACAACATAAAGACAAAGTAGCTATTATTTCCCTTAAAGTAAATATACAGTGGGATGAATCCTACATGTGATCCGTCGTATGCTTCACTCCTCCCTTGGCTTGAATTCTCCAATCCTAGCTCACATTGCTATAATTAGAACCTGCACAATCAGGCAACACAAGCCAAAAATATACAATATCTATGTAGCATCATCTTAGATACTTCATTTAATGGATCAATATGGCATCTAAATACATGAAATCATAACATCATATATAGGAAGAAAAAAAAAACTTGTTGCATCTATATAAATGGAAGGAGTTACAACTGGAAATAGGAGTTAATCTTGTATAAGATCTCTTTCAAGTTTATGTGTTCCTTCTTTGTCAACGCAAGCCAAAAATATATAATATCTATGTAGCATCATCTAGATACTTCATTTAATGGATCAATATGGCATCTAAATACATGAAATCATAACATCATATATAGGGAAAAAATAACTTGTTGCATCAATATAAATGGAAGGAGTTACAACCGGAAATAGGAGTTGATCTTGTATAAGATCTCCTTTAAGTTTATGTGTTCCTTCCTTCATAGCAGCAGCATGAGGGTAGAATTCTATCTCCAAAATTCAACCCCTAGCTTGTGGATGGCCACAAATATATAGGAGGGTAAGTTTGGAGTTCTTATCCATTTACCAATCTAGGCTTTGAGATCGACTCTTTATGGGAGGATGGGATCAAAGGATAAGGTATGGAAACTCTATGGTATGATAGGATAGGATCCAAAATTTTTATCTGAGGTAAATGGTTGTAACGAATTCTGGAAGCTTCTGGAAAAATAGGCTTCAATAATCTCTCTAATTTTCCCGAATTTATAGACCCAATGCATGTGTATAGTATTGGAGCAACATGTAGGTGATCAACGTGGGCCACAATGGAGAAACCTGTAGGTGAACGATGCCCAGTAAGAGGTCAAGGAGTGTTGGACCTTAAAATTACTAAAACAAGGTGTTTTTAGGAAGAAACTATGGGATATGAGAGTTTCATGCATAGGCCTTTGTTCCATGATGATGTCAAGGGGTAAAAGGATGTTGATAGATCTAGTTTGTAGTTCGGTTGACCATACGTGACAAAATTTCCTATACACTCATAATTTTTGCAACTCATATCTTCTTCTTTTTCTTCAATATTTATGTTATGCCTATCACTAAAATCACTAGTGCCTTCATCTTCCTGTGAGGAGGATTTATTTCTTACTGCAATAAAAGTAGAATCCTTTACATTTTTATCCATTTCTGAAAAATGCAATTTTCCTCCAAGATACAAACTTTGCAACTTGTCCAGCATCTCTTTGGCAATCTCACAATACTTCACATGCATACTATCATATTTTGAAATACTATTCAAAATAATATTTTTAGCAAAATAATTATATTCATATTTAACTCCATACTCAACTGATAGCAAAATATCTTCATCAACGGATAAAAAATATGAATCCAAATTCACTCTCCAAGTTGCAAATTTACCTTAATGAAGTACTGGAATAACTTATAGTTCCATTTCGGAAAATTTTCAAAAAATCTTCCAAAATCTCCAAGATCCACTCTCCAGCGATCAAGTTTCACCCAGTGCCCCATTCTCATACCAATTGTTGGAAACTAGATCACTACTAAGAGGGAGGGGTGAATAAGTAGTGAAGAAAAGTATAACTTTTTATCCAATTAATTATTATTTTAACCATCCACAAACTTAAACAAATAAACATGGATTGTAGCATCAAATATAGACATGAAACCGTAAAAACAATCAACACAATGGACACAAATATGTTTGGTGGAAAACCCTTCACCGAGCAAAAAACCACCCTCTTGTTGTTGCACTACTCAATTCTTTTATTAATTTGTTAAACAAATTTTACATGGAACAACTTACTCCCATAAGTCAGAATGCTCAGCTTCCTTCACAATATGTTGGCATCTATCAAATAGGAAATTGTTTCTCTCACAGATCTACGAACTACCATTTACTGAAGGCCACCACGACAAAAAATCCTCACCCAACTACCATTGGACTATCCAAATCTTATTGGATGGATAAATATTTTTCTTTTACTAAATCCACCAATTCACTGTATACTTTGAAGCCTTCATGCCTTCACTTCCTCCATGTGAGCCTCATTTCAGAATTTTTCACACTGGACTCCCAATTCGCTCAATCAAATAACAAATCTATAACACTAGTTTCAATCAAAACCTCCACACAAAATCTGCACACAAGCTGCAAAACAATCTCCACAAAACACTACTCTAATCCACACTTCAACACCTCACTCACTGCATAAATATAATGGCTGAAATAAACTTCAACTTAATGTTGCTAAAACTGTAAACAACTTCAGAAAATATACAGTACACAACTCACACAGCTTGCACACTCTTCTCCACACACACACACACACAACAAACAAAAGACTTAACCATGCTAGCATTAAGCTTCCTCCAATATGTATATGCACTCAAGTGCTCAACTCTTTAATTACACAGAACTACTAGGCTTCACAACTTTATTCATATGATTGATTTGATCTAGATCCATCTCATTGACTCTATAAAACCACTAAATCCACTTTCCTTTTGATATATTAAACTTTAATTAACTTATGGAGGTCCCACAAACTTTTCTGACTATAAACCGAATTTTTTTTACCATAAGATTCGCCACATTACAAAAAATAGTTGAGCAACGTGAGAAATCCAAAGAAAAACTTTGAAAAATGCTTGGTTGCATGCACAACATTATCTCCATGTGACTCAAACATCACAATTTCTCCCATAGACCTGTCTCCATCTGACTTGAGATTTTCAGCCACTCCCACAGGCTTGGCTCCATGCGACTAGGGCTAAGGATGAATAAAAACAATGCATCTTCAGTCCAAAACCTCTGCCAACTAATGGAACACCTTCTTCATCATCTGATCACTCCTCAAAACCTTTGTTTCAAGTATGAAATAGACAAAATAGGATAAGAACAAGTTAGTGACATGCAAGACCTATTCATCGAACCTTAGTACCAACACCAACACCTCCATCTCCTCAAGCAGCAACCACAACCTCTATAACCATATCCAACACCTATAGAATCATCTCTAACACTTGTAGCAACATCTCTAAGCTCCTACATCATCAACGTCATGTCAAAAATTTCCTTCAATATTGGTAGAATCACCTCCAACACAAACAGCGACAACTCAACACATGTAGCAACATATCCAATGTCTCTAAGGAATATAGAGACATATGCAGCACCCAGAGTAGCACTCCAACCACCTATGGTAGCATAATCTCTAATCAACATAATATGTCAACCTCAATCCAATCACACATGCAGAATCCATCTCTACTCAACAACCACAACATCATCTCCACTAAGTCTAGTCATAAGTATGTTGACATCAATTTCAACTAACAAGACCATCAAGCCAAACAAGTATCACACATGCACATGAAAAGAAACACCATGAACCTATTGACATCAATTCCAACACTACAATGTCAACATAGGAATATGACTACATTGATTCATTAGAGAAGGAATCATAGAAATAAGAGGTAAAAATTCCTTTTGAATAAGATTTATATGATGATATTCCACTTTTGATCAACCAGCACTAGAAGCAAACACTCCTCATACAGAACAGAAGATTACTAAAACACTGAAGCAGGAAATTTTGGAACTTAAGTTGTTGAATAATCATATAAATAAATGAAAATTATTTGCTCAAGTCACATGATGAAACAATGCTTCTATGACATGTGTTACTGGTATAAAAATAATTATAAGCTCAAGAAAAACAATATGATGTTTCAGGAAAATATCAAAGGATTACAAGCTAAGTTACTAATGAGGAAACTAAGATGGTCATTGAATGTGAAGAACAAAGGAGTGTAGAGTAATTTGGAAATCTTGGTCCAGGCTTCAGAATCAATTCTCTAATAAACACCATTGTAATTTTGAATTTTTGTCAACCACAGGTGCGTGAGGACATGCAAATCCTTAAGCTTGGGGGAATGTCGATCCTCCAAAAATTCCTTCTTTTTTACAGACTATTTCTTTTCTTTCACTCATTTTACTACTTATATTCATATCATTATACCTCCATTTTGAGATAAAATCCATGAGATCCATACAAATAGAGTAATAAGGTAAAATTCCATTAATGTCTCAATTCTATATGTTTTGCCTCATTATATTAATTAGATTAGACATAAGCTATTCAATCTTGCACATTCTACAGCTCCTCTAACATTCTGCAGTTGACTCGAAGGTTCTATAGGATTCCATGTGCTATAAATAAGCTAGAGTGTTTACCAAATGTTGTTGAGATCATGATCCACCTATCATACATAAGTGTAATTCAATAGATAAATCACAATGTTAATTTCAAACTATCACTCAATGCAATTACTGGAACACCTTTATAAAGACGAATATCAATGTAGCGAGTGTTGAAGGGGAAAATTCCCAAGGGCTAGAGTTGAGAGCCCAAACACAATAGGATAAAAACATAACAAAGAAAACTTATGCATCATATCAAGTACTCAAATTCACGAAATTATGGACTTGAGATATACCAGCAGGTCCTACATTTGAAGTAGATCCAACAAATTCCAAACCATCAACTTTCTTCCAAGATGTGCATACCTGCATATATAACACATAGATACAAGAAGATCATCAAATTTAAATTACAATATATGTGTGTGTGTGTGAATGTTATAATATCATCATAATAATTATGGGTCTAGGATGGCTTAATAGGATGTGGCTTACTCAATTTTTTCAAGATGAAAAATATGAGAGCTCGGAATAGATTATTGAACATGCTTATCAACTACTGGGACCCAAAGCAACGGAATTTTATCATCGATTCTATGCCTTTTTGAATTGAAGTATAGGATATTTACTTTATCATGAACCTTTGCAAACGAGGAGAAGTAGTTAATTTGAAAGGCAAGCCAAGTTGAGGTCTAAACATCAATGATTAAATTACCATTTATTGCGCAACTGGAGAAAAAAATGTAGGTCTCAAATATTGATTGGAATCATCACAAATATAGCTATAAAAATCATTCTTTTCACAATTCCCAGAGTATCCAGATCAACTTGACTACATCAAGCTTCAATACTAACTATGTTCTTAGCAACAGAATGTCTAAACCCACAGTTTATGACTAGTATATTGTGTTATTAGGTAACATGGAGAGCTAGCTAACATCATGCAAACAAGGTATAACCAAAAAAAAATCTTATGACACTATACTTTGTTCATTTTTATTTGAGTGAATTTACATCCATGTGTAACACCCCATGTCAGCGATCTGAGAGAACTTTAGATGGTGAGGTGGGCATATTTGATGAGAATACTTAGAGGGGGGAAAGTCACTCAGGTTGCTTTTGATGATGAGTTATTCCATTAGTGGGAGAAACAATTCATAGGCATAGAAGACTACCCTTATGCAGGAATAGATTTATGAGGAGACCTAGAACTAGCACTTCCTCACAGTGTTGCATGGGGCAAGAGAGATGTTTACACCTGATCTTTTGGATTAGGTAAATCCATTTAAATATTGTAAATAGAAAAATAAATGGAATAGGAAGACGAAGAGACATTGGGAGATGAAACCCAATAGTGTCCCTCTCCATGTATATATACATGTTCCATCTTAATGCAAAGTAAAATTCAAATCATGGAGTTACCTCCTGGCTTGACATAGTATCAGATCTAGGACATAACTTCCTGAATTGAATTATGGGAGTGGTTATCTCTAACAAAGAGAACTATCATGAGTGGTACCATATGATAAAAAAATACCCTCATTTTCAATGAGTTGTGGAAAGGAATTTGTGAAGGAGAAGGAGACAATGCACTTGAAAATCCCACTTTAGATAAGGAGATTTCCATTCGGGAAAACAAGAACGGTAAGGCCTATGCCTTTATTGTTGCATCAGTAAATGAAGAGATGAGTCACCATATTTCTCCATTTTCAAATTCCTTCGAAGCTTTAAAGAATTTGAAGTAATTGTATGATTCACACTATGAACTTGAAGTTGTTTAATTGATGATTAATTTGTTCAGTCTTGAGTTAAAAATTCATGAACCTATTGCCTTAGCATTAGAAGTAAGATCCATTATGCATGACATAAAATCCATTGGTGTTGAAACATATATTCCTCTCATAGCTTATGTTAAGGCATTATATCCCACCTATTCACATTATCCTTAGTCATTGCAATGAAGTGGAAACCTTAAGGAGATTACCTTTGAATCCCTTGAGAAGAAGTTTATTGAGGGAGAGAAGGATTTTGGGAAGAAAAAAACTCCTTGGTCTTCTGAATGAGTTGTGTGCCTTTCACAAAAAGAGAAGAATCATGCACAAGATTCTTCTACAGGAAGAGATGGCCAAAGAGGAAGGGGAAGGAGAAATTTTAGAGGCCGGGGGGCAGACAGCTCCAAGGAGAAAATTATGATCTTCATTGCATACAATGAAATAAATATGGGCACGATGCTTCTACATGTAAGTTGCCTTGGGACAAAATTGAGAAAGAAAGAAATGAAGGAAAAGGTAAAAAAACTGACAAGGGGAAAGGTAAAGCACCTAAATATTCTCATTATGTTGTGCCACATTGAAACATTGGAGTAACTGAAGACTTATTCAATGTTTCACTTGATTCAATGAAGGATGTTTGGTTTCTTGATTCAGGAGAAACTTCCCACATAAATTTCAAGAGAGATTTCTTTGAATAATTCACTGAAAATGTTGATGGAGCAGTATACTTTGCAGACAAGTCAAAACTCAAGCCATCATGGCTTGGCACCATTAGGCTCAAACTTCCTAGTCTTCCAGATTTTCTTTTACATGGTGCTATATACCTCCCAAAGTTAAGGAGAAACTTGTTGTATTTGGCCCACATCTTCCAGCAAGGACACTCCATTCATATATGTTATGGCAAGGTTGAGGTCAGAAAATCATCAAATCACTCACTTGACATGACGGGGATAGAAGAAAAAAGACTTCTGAAGCTGCAAGGAACCTTTGCTTTTGCACATAACTTCTCATATATTTCTCACTATGATGAAGGTACATTTCCATTAAGTCTTTTATGGCATTCTATATTTTGACACTTGAACTATGACATCCTTCGTTTGTTGATGAAAAATGGTGTTATTGGTTTGCCTACAATTCCTAGGAAACTGAAGAAATGTGATGCTTTTATCTTAGGAAATCACAACAAACATTCTTTTCATGATTCCCATTCTAGAGCACATAGAAAAATAGAACTCATTCATTATGATTTATGTAGCCCAATGTATGTTCTTTCTGCAAATGGTAATAAATATATGATGACATTTATTGATGACTACACCATAATGTGTTGGGTTTATTTATTGAAGAACAAATCTGAAGTATTTGAAACATTCAATGACTTTCATGAATGTATTGAAAATTATGCATAATCTCATATTGGTTCTATTCACATTGACAATGAAAAATAATACACTTCAAATGAATTTGAAAAATATCTTCACCATCATGGGATAAAACATCAAACAACTGTGTCTTATAATCCCTAACAGAATGAAGTAGCTGAAAGAATGAATAGGACAACCTTAAATATGGTATGTTTCGTGATGTTTTTCAAGAATTTTAAACTGATGTTTTGGGATGATGCAGTTCTATGTGTTGTGTATAGAAAGAATAGGTGTCTATCTAATGTTATAAAAAACAAGACTCCTTATGAAATGTGATATGGCCACATTCCTTCGGTGAGGAATCTCAGCGTTTTTGGTCCCACATGCTATGCCTTGATACCAAAGGAACATAGAAACAAACTTGGTGCAAGGATTTGCAAGTGTATCTTCTTGGGGTACTAAAACACCTACAAAGCATATCGTCTCTATGATGAAGTCAATAAGAAGTTTATAATATCTAGAGATGTGATATTTCTTGAACCTTCCAAGGCTAACAATGTTGTTGAGCGACAACTTGATCACTTGGATCGATTCATGCATGCAAAATATTTTCAAGAGTTTGATAATGAGATTCAAGATCTTAAAGGGGGGATTCCTATACTAGATCAATCTGTGGAATCTTCTTCTGAAGCACTCTCTCCCTCGCATGAAGCTCCATCTGTGGATCCAGATGACACTTTGAGTGATGTTATTGATAGAATTGGGAGACTAAATCTTGATTCAACCCCAACTCGGTCAATTGAGCAGCCTGGGCCATCTCATAAAGGTCCTTCAAAATGGCTAACAAAGACACTTGAAATCGTTCATCCTGATGAGGTTGGAAAGATAGGAACAAGAAGCTCAACCAGACAGAATGGAGGTGATGTAGACAATCCTGATTCACTGGTTGATATGGACATTTCTTATGATTATGAACTGAATTTTATATAGATTTTGAACCAACTTCCTTCAAAGAAGCCACTTCTCATGATGAATGGAAAGAAGCGATGTAGAAAGAATATGATACTTTGATAAAGAATGGAACCTAGAAGTTGGTTGATCCTCCATTGGAAACAAAACCAATTGGATGCAAGCGGGTCTTAAAAAAAAATCTAAAACAGATGGCAACTTGAAAAGCATAAATATATGTGTGGGGAAAAATGTTTTGAATAGAAGGAATGGGTTGACTATGCAGAGACTTTTTCCCCCACGGAAAAATGGGCTACCATCCATACACTCTTTCCTTGTCAACACATAACAATTGGAAAGTCCATCAAATGGATGTAAAAACTGCTTTCGTGAATGGAGATCTAAAAGAGAATGTATTTATGTCACAACTAGAAGGATTTTTTGTGAAGGTTCAGTAACACAAAGTATGCAAGCCTGTAAAATCCTGGCCTCAAGCAACCACTGTGAGCCTGGTGCGAGAAGTTAATTGAGCATCTTCTGAAACTCAATTTCAAACATTATGATCTTGATGATGCAAATTTGTTTGTTAAGAAAGTTGGAAAAATAATTGCATATATTGTGGTGCATGTAGATGATCTTTTGATGACTGGGAACAATGAGATATACATTGCATCCATAAACAAGGAATTGAGGAAAGGTTTTGAAAAGACACATTTGGGCTATGCTCACTACTATCTTGGTATTGAAGTAAATCAACATCCAAATTTTATATTCCTCTCTCAAAATAAGTACATTGGAGATATGTTGAACAAGATTAGCGTGACTGAGTGCAATCCTTTGACTACTCCAATGGAAAAAAAACTTAAAGCTCACATCCATTGAAAGAAAATAATTTGAGGATGCAACTAAGTATAGACAACATGTAGGAAGTCTCAACTACCTAAATACTACCATACCGTACATTTCATTTGTTGTTGGAATCCTCTCCAGGTTTATGCAAAAGCGTTGTGAGGGTCATTGTTCTGCTACAAAAAGAGTTCTAAAGTACTTGAACAGAACTCAAGACTTTGGACTTAAGTATACACAGGTGGGTGACTTTAGTGTGTTTGGATACTCTGATTTAGACTTTGATGGAGATAAAGAAACTGGGATATCTACTTTAGGTTATATTATGATTATTGGATAAGGAGTTGTCTCCTAGAGGTCACACAAATAATCAGCTCCAATATATTCCAAAATTGAGGTAAAATATGTGGCAGCAGTTGAAGCAACAAAGGAAATTGTGCGGCTCACAAAAATTTTGTAATATTTGCAGGAGAAACAAGTGCATTCAACTCCTTTTTTATTGACAACACTTTTGCAATAAATTTGGAAAAGAACCCAAAACTCCATGATCGAACGAAGCACATCAATACAAAATACCGTCTGAATCGACATCATATTAAGGCCAAGACAGTCCACCTACATCATTGTCCAACAAATGAGTAGATTGTAGACATCTTCACCAAAGCACTTGGAAGAGAAAATTTTGAAATATTCAGAATAATGCTTGGACTCACCAACATCCCTTCATATTAAGGGGGTAACGTTGACACCTAATCTTTCGAATTAGGTAAATCCATGTAAATAGTGTAAATAAGAAAATAAAGAGAATAGGGAGACGAAGAGACATTGAGACATGAAACTCAATAGGTTCCCTCTCAATGTATATATCCATGTTTAATAATAATGCAAAGTACAACTCAATTCTTCGATTTACCTCATGGCCTAACAATAGGTAATAATTTTTTTTAAATATATATATATATATATATATATATATTAAATTAAGATATTATGAGGAAATTGAAATATTTTTTTGTGGAACAAAAGTACAACAAAAAATTAATGGTAATTATGTAGATGTTGGAACAGTAAGGCCTAAAGTTCTACCCAGGCACAGGCATCGTGGTAGGGACACATAAGGTGCAGAAGTTGAGTCTAAGAGGGTCCTCCAAGTTGTTCAAAGGAATTTGGAGATTTTGATTCATCAAGTTCCAATGTCGTTTGTAAATGATCTAACAAATGCTATGTAGATATGTGTGGTAGAAGTGCCACGAAATTGGGTGTGACTCTTCTGACGAGTGAAAATTTCCATCGTCCATTACCGTGACACATATCCAAGGAAAGTCCCTTGGGCTTAGATATTTTATGATTAGACTGATCAGATAGTGGCACCAATGGGAAGAGCCCTAATTTGTAGAACATTTGTCCACAATTTGTAAAATTTTAAACATTATATATCTATATATACAACGATTTCAAGATGATTTTATCATTTATATGATTTGAAAACTGATATGATGTCTTTTTAGTGTGATGAATTATTAATATGCCAATCTAATACTTAACTTTTTATAGAATTTTCAAATGAATTATCTAATCATGGAATATAAATGTATGTTATAAAATTAAATGATCGTTCAAGTAATCTCACTTTCAAAAATTGTTTATACAAAAAAGGGTTTATCACATGATAAATGTTATTTTATTGAGACACCACTAGTTGTGAGTCTAAATAAACTATTAATGTCCGAACATCATGAGATTTCGCTTATGAAAGTAATTCAATAGTGGCATTGTATTTGGCCATATTATTAGAGGCATGATCTATACATGTGTCATCAGCGACTAACAACTAGCCAGATGGATAATAAATTACCCAAGCCACAAAAACTAAGTTCCCGGTGTGTTGACTAGCACCGTCTGCAAATCGTAAGTAAATCAAATCACCCATTGACACCTTCCAAGGAAAGTTGAAGACACCATTAACCACATCACCAAGAAACCTATAAATAAAAACAAAAACAATATGTACAATATATACAAAACAAAGAAAATTCTTGGGAAATAGCCTAAGCATAATACTTCTTCAGATAAATCCCATTTCTGGGCTCAAATAACACATTTCCCTCAAATTCAATCAACTCATAAGCTCCCTTCTTCGAGATACGCTCAACGATATAAGGATCATAATACATAGGTTTAAACTTGTTTAACCCCAAGGTATCCTTATCTTGGTCATAGACTAAGACAAGGTCACCTTCAAAGAAAACCCTAAGTCCTACAGACTTATAATGTTGGGAATTTTGGAAATGTTTGCTGGAATGGTTTGTGAGATACTAACCATGCTTCCTTCGAAGAAAAAAAATGTGTTGGGGCTAAATGGTTTAAAATCCTATTAACATTTCCATGGGAGGTGGAACAAGACAAACTTAACTCAACCTTCTACAAGTCAGGGAGAAAATAATATTGATTATTCAAATCATCCCACGGTCTTTCTACACTTGTCATTGCTTCTAGAATTTCCTCTTCATATGGAAAAATTATTTCGAGACAATCCATAGCAATATTTGAGTTGATTACCCAAACAAGAACCACATCATTCTCCAAATATTATGGTGAAATAGAGATTGGGATTGTATTTGTAGAATGACTAACAATAGCTTGATATGCAATTTTAGTTGTAAACATGGGATAAGCCATTCCAATAATTTTCCCCTCTTCCAATGTTGCAATACGAGGAGGAAAAGTCCAAGGATATTCAAAATAATTAGTTTTGAAAGAATGTGCTCAAGGAACCATCATGGACGTTGAAGAAAGGGAATTGATGTGTAATATTGGAGGTGGAAGATCAAAAGTTCCCATTAATGAGGAATACATCCCAACCTTCAAATTCTCAGTAGGTTATTGATAGTTATCAACCAACATTATAGTAGAATTTGAAGAAGCATTAGGGTCGTTAGGGGGAATAGGCCAACTGATCAATAGTAATTATTCTCCCATTATGAGGAAATCATAATATGTGAAATAAGGATGAAACAATATCTTACATCACATATACCTATTTCTAACCCAACAAAAGGTTATACTCTATATTAGCATAGACTATTCCCACTCCCACATTGACTACCTTGCCCCCAACTTCGACCGGAAAAGAAGGAAAATTCCCATGAGGCTTAGGAGAGTTTCCATCGAATATAGTTAAAAGAGTTGGAGATGGGACCAACTCTAGAGACCCTATATCTCTCCAACATTATATAGGCATTACACATGTGGAATCTCCTTCATCAACTACAGTTCAGAAGATAGTCTTCCTGTGATATATAGATTTAATTTTAAAAACTACATGATGAAGGAGTCTTGGTTTGACAGTTGTAGTATCAAATGTAATTAGTTGATAATTATTCAGATCAACTGCTCCGGTCACAGTGAGTAACACACTCCTTTATGTTGGCCATGACTAGAGTACATCTAAATCTGACATAGGATAGGAAATTTGATCTAAATCCTCAACAATATAATAGTTCTAAGCATCCCTAGTGTTTGGATTAAAATTTGATCATTTTGAGGAGCCTTTGGAATACAAGGAATACACTAAATGACAAGCCTCTCTATATAAAGACGTTTTTTAGAATCAAAATAAATTTTAGCTTTAGAAGGCTCTAGGTCTCCATAATCATGAACTCTAGTTGATATGCCAACATGAGTCTTAAGAATATATGTGTGTGTGTGTGTGTCGGGGGGGTGTATTTGATGGAGATTCCCCTTCTAACTAGGTGCTTCCCGAATGGGTTCCAACATTAGCATTCATGCCAGTAAGTAATTATTTCCCTTGGGGAAAAGGGTCGTTATGAACAACCGGGAACTAAAAGAATCTTGTTGAGCTAACAAGCACTGATCATCTTGAATCTTGGAACAAATATGCGTAATATGATCCCCACTACATAAATTTCAAGGGAATTTAACTTTCTTTGTGGGATATTTCTTTCCCATCACCAGTGTTAGCATTTAGTTTATTTGCATTCCCCTTCTCTTCCTTACCCTTCTGATTTCCTCATCCTTTATTCTTCCCATCAAGTTGTTCGTCTCCTTTAGGATTAGAGTATTGAACTACATTAACTATTGCAGGTTGTGAAGGAGGAGACACAGAAAGCATAGCTTATGTTGTCGGAGAAGATTGTAATGACATTTGTTGTAGTTGATTAACTAACAAACTATCTATATTAGAATGAAGTAATTATATAAGCCCATCAGCATGGGGACCTAGTTTTGGTTTTGTCGGATCTATATGAGTTCTTGGCGCATCAAGAAAAATATTATAAATAACTCCATATTGGGAGTAAATCGATTCTAATTGTTGGGCTCTAAAGATAACCAGATCCACAATGAACACACTTGAAAGTGCGACATCCTTAGAGATTTTTGGTTGTAGAGACGTCAAAAACCACTCTAGTAAAAATTCATTAGGGATATGTGCCTTCATAAATATATTTCCTCTCCACCACTCTTTAATGTGGTTAGAAATATGGGTTGCCTTATCATGTTTACAATTGGCCAGAAGCTCATTCCCACCGTCATAATATACGTGAAACTAAAAGTGGTTAAGTAACATTGTAGCCAACTCACTAAATGTGGAAAACGGCCACCCATTTAACTCAATATACCATTTTTCCATGTTCCCAGTCAAGGTGTGCTAGAAAATCCCCAACCTAATTGAATCATTAATTAGAGAGTTCGATGAGCACCACAAATGAAAATTTGTTACATGGTTAGTTAGGTATTCTCCAACCTTCCCTTCAAACTTGGATATGCATTATGGAAGGTTGGTAGGGACCAGGGGCTAAGCTAGATTATAATAAATTGGATCATTAGTTAATTTTAAAATATTAGGAAAATAAGGGCTACTAGGAATGGTAGGCACGGTGAAGCTATAAGATTCCAAGCCCAAGGATTAGGGTTCTGTTGTGGCTAGAAACAACTCCCCTTTTTTTTATTTAATATTAGTAATAATACTAAATAAAATGGGGACCCTTAGTTAAAAATCCAAAAAAACAATTAGGATTTGTTTGCCTTAGAAAATAAAACTTTCTATCATAAACCTATAGAAATCCCTTTGAAAGAATATTGCAAAAATCTTAAGTTTATGATAGATTTTAATAAAACTGTTCTTTAAACATAGCGCATCCATAAACAAAATGGTATATATCTTTGATAAAACGCATTGGTCGCAGATCGCATAGCGCATAAAACAGAAATGATTAATGAATATCTTTTGCGCTCTTTTCAAATATGCGCTTTTGCGACTTTGCGTTATGTGCTCTTTTCAATTATGCGCTCTTGCAATAGTGCGATTTTGCGATCACGCGATTCTGCAATCATGTGCTTTTGCGCTATTTGCGCAATTCCTGCCTTTGCGCTATTTTTTATGACTGCGATGACTTCATTTTGCGATATTGCGATATTGCGCAGCAAATCGCAGATTGCAATGTCGCAGATTCATGTAGGCGCGCTATCCCAAGGCAATCTTCCCATATGTCAAATCCGTTATGCGCTTTAATGATTTTATTAAATGATTGAATTGATTATTAATGTGAAATGAGATTGTGTATAGATTGAAAGTCGTTTCACAATTAAAATATTATATTTCATCCGCGTTCACATTCAAAACAGTCTCATCACCTTTCTTATATCATTACTCTCATTTATTCGTAAAACGCAGGCACGAAGGAGCGAACGACTATACAAAGCTTCCCCTAAACACTATGGGTAAGAAGGAGAAGAGCTCGAGTTCTGAAAACAAAGAAATGGCTTCGCTATACGTAGACACCACCTGTAACAAGGATGTCGGCATATCCACTTGGGAAGGAATGTATAATTTGTTAGAAGATGAAAAACCTGTGGTGATAAAAGTTGTAGCTACAGTAGGTTCCAAGGATTCGTCTGAAGCAACCCTTAGAGACCTGGCTTGCTCATTTCTGCATAGAATAGCAGCAAGGCCAAGGATTCTTCCATACACAGACATGGTGAGATGGGTGCTAGACAGCACTGATATTTCAGACAGGCAATTCAAAACTCCAGCTGAAGAGCTAATCGGGTCATTCACCATAGAAGATCTGAGATTAATGTATAAGTTGCCAGAACCTCAGGCGACTTACAACAAGCAATTTATGGAAGAATTTACCAAAGAACATGCAAATTTGGCAGAATGCACAAAGGAATGGACTAAAAGAAGTGAACCATTGAAGAAAAATAAACAAGGTATGTACAGCACGGGTTCACTTACCTCTCCTTATTGTTTTACTGCTGCCATGTTATGCAGGCTTTTTGGAAAGCCTGACATAAATATGATTTTACCCGAATGGCTTCCCTTGTTGAATGCGGCTGTTAATTCTACAATTGTAGACTGGGCCAAAATCCTATCTGATAATCTCACCACTGCTATTTTTCACTACCGGTCTAAACGAAATGTTTCCCAGTGGGTTTATCCGCCTTTTTATTTATCTGCTTATGTCATGGACGCCATCTGCTATGTCTCTAAATTCCCTGTAATGGGCTGGAAATGGACTATCCAAGACCCTTTGCCCATTCATGTGTACCATAAAGAACTGTGGGAATCTAAATTTGTTCCCCATTTTTACCAAATTTGTCATGGAATCATGCTGCCATTGTACAGAACATTGTATAACAAGGATGCCCCAAGGTTATCCTCAGAAACAGAGGTTGATATTCTCCCCATCGCAAGATGGTTTGGAGAAGAATTTTTCACCTATATTAGGGTTTTTGGAAGTTATGCTTCTTCACATGTGTTACCCCTATATGTTCCAGATAGGCTTGTAGCTCGGGAAATTGCTTATCATACCTGTGGCCAGGGAGGTATGACAAAAGATTTAAAAGACAAGAAAAAGGGCATTTGGCCACAATTTCCCGTAAAATGTGGAACATTTTCACTGTTTGATATTGGTCATGCATTTCAAGAGATAGGCAACATTACATGCCTACAGCTGTTCAAATTCTCAAGAAGATTATATGACCAAAATGATATTGTTAAGAATTTTACCAATGCAATCAAAGTAAGGGAATTTGTCGAGGAGCAGGATCTTTTTGATGATATGTTCCAAGCAAGAAATTCATTCAAAGAGGTTTTGAATTCAGCTAAAGAGCAGCTATCTCGAGGGGATTTTCAGGAATTCAAGTTGTACAGAGAAAGGAGGCTAATTCCTATTCCTTTGGATAATCTACGCTTAGAGCCCGCAAGGGAGAAAACTCCTAGTGTTAGTCTTAATGGCAGTTCGAGCATAGGTAAATCCAAATCAAAATCTGACAGAGATTCTGAACACTCCAATACATCCAAAGAAAAGGAAGATAAAATGGAAGAATCCATTAAAGATTCTGCACAATCTAAAGAACTTGCTCAACAGCAAATTTTGACTCCTCAACAGACAAATCCTCCTCCACCCAATGTACAGCAATAGCCAGTCACCATTGAGTTAGATAAAGAATGGGAAACCTTTAATCAATTGATTAATATAGAAGGACAGAATGTACAGACCCCTGTCCAGACAACCAAAGTTTTGAGCACAGGAACAAGCAGCACAGCCACAGTAACAGAGCACATACCAATCACACCCTCCTCTGAAATTGTACTTAATGTAGAGGACATTCCTCCTCTGGATGTATTCTATAGCCCAAAATACAAAGCAGTAGTGAAGAGACAGAGAAAAAGGAGAAAAATAGAAAGTGCAATTGCTACTGAAGCAGAACAAGTAGATGTTTTATGGAAAGATCCTGCCACAAAACCTACTCGTAATCTCACTAAGCTAACTCAGATAACAGGAGCTTATGCTTCTGCAACAATTGATAAAGCAGTTGAGATACAACTTTTGTTGGATGAAAAAGAAGAACAGGTAAAAGCTCTGCAACAGCAATTGCAACAGGTACATGCCAACAAGGAAGCACAATTGAAACTTGAAGAGTTACAACAACAACTTCAAGAAATGCAAATAGGGCATCAAAAAAGCCTGGCTGATAAAGACAAACAAATACAAATTATCCAAGATTAGCATAAAGATGATCCTAAGCTTCCAGAATTCATTTAAGAAACAATCTCTCTGAACAATCAACTACTGCAACAAGAGGAAGTTTTCTGCCAAAAGATCTTGCAATGGAATTCTTTGTGCCAAGAGAGCGATAAAATCACAAATCATGTCGTAGATTTACGAAATGATTATGATTTGATTAATGAAAAGATCAATGATTATCTAGCATGGCAAAAGACAGAAGAAGGCAGAAAAGCTGGTGCACCCATCATTAATGAAAACCATAAAGAAATATTGTTCAATAACTGGGATGCACAAATCAGAAGGGCAGAAAAGATAGCAGAGGAGGCGGCTACAGCGGCAAATACTCTCACTGATTGTGTAAATGACAATTTACACAAAGCTAATTTGATCCCAGAAACTGTTCCAGGATATCTCCCACAGGCAAATCAATTGCAAACAGAATGGAGGCAAAAGGCAGAAGAAAGAGCGAAATCCATCCAAGGGCTCACAAGATTGAATTGGGACTCATACTGGATGTATTTGGTGAAGCCTTACAGTCAGCACAGTGCGCTCAATTGTATCATCAGTGCTACAGAGAAGATTGCTCCTACGCTTGCCGACTCTGTCTTCTCAGGACAGTTGAATTCTGAAGTCGGTCAACCGCATCTTCTCAAAACCATGCTAGA
This sequence comes from Pinus albicaulis, assembly GCA_034641835.2. NCBI lineage: Eukaryota > Viridiplantae > Streptophyta > Pinopsida > Pinales > Pinaceae > Pinus > Pinus albicaulis. The sequence continues at coordinate 1,551,772,737 of CM076580.1, read as the reverse complement.
TGCCTGCAAGATCAAAGATCAAGTTCATAGATAGATAGATTTAGTTTTAATTTCACTATATTTTAGCTTAGGAAAAGGACGGTCATTGAACCGAATCCTTAATTTTTGTAATAAACTATTTTTAGAGTTAGTTAAGTAGTATTTAAACCCCTCTCATGCATTTAGAGAGGGGTCCTGGATCTTAACATTTTTGGACTTGGAGATTGCATTTCTGTACTCCATTGTGTTATATATTTTTGAAAAGGATCACATCTGGTGATTTTCATGCGAAATTATCTTTGAAGTGTTGCATTTCTGTACCTTTGGAATTTTATTTTGCATCATAGTTACTGGATAGAGTATCAGATTGCATCTGAAATTCATCAAGATGAACAAGGTATTTCTATCTGTTTACTGTTGATTTCTTTTGTCTTATGATATTCGTTTTAAGATTGCTATCATTTATATGTATATTTGTTTTCACAACGCTTCCTTTTATATATCATTTCTGAGTATAATTGAAACGTTATTTTTCATAATTACATGTAGATGGTATACAATGATGAATGCAATATGCTAATATAACTCTGTTTAATTTCTTAAACAGAGTTATCTTTATTTGTTTCTGCACATTTCAATTTAATTAATAATACATTTTCATGGTCATTGTTGAGTTGGAACAATCTTAAGTTGTATTCACATATAATTACCCGGGTTAGCATTAGAATTTCTTTATCAGTATTTAGCTTAAATAAGATAGTTTTATTTCATTTAGTTTAGTCCCATTTCCAACCATCCAATCCAATCCATTTAGTTACAAGGAAACTGGTCCTTTAAATCCAGTCGGAGCCACCACACCAAATGGAAAAGGAGCTGTCTTAAGGTCCCGACCGGGTGGTTTTCCCCGATGTTTGAAGCAGAGATTTTCTAGGCTTCAACAGGTTCCAAAATTTTGGAAGGGTAAATCTTGGATTTTGAGCAGCACCAAGATGCAAAGGATTGCTCATAGAAAATCATAGATTATAAGAGATCCCTTGTTGTCCAAGAGTATACAATGGGTATCCTCCACTCGATGCAGAACTTTGAGAAACATGAGCATTACCTATTACTGGAACATTATAGGTAAGATAAACCCCTTGATAAGGGTTCCCTTTCCTAAGGAGGAAAATTTTTCAATTTAATACCAACAGCGAAGGGTATACTCCCCTACTAACCAAATAACTAAGAAGGGATACCTGACCCTAAACAACTCATTAGAAGTTATGCCATACACTTCCATCCTTAAACTTGAAACAGATTAACATTTTGGGAGAAACTAGGGAATGGCATAAAATCGGTACCTTAAGAAGGATTGGAAGGAGGAACATTTCCACTTTCAAAATTGAAGCCTTGTAATGATGTAGAACTACTAACCATATATGGAATAGTTGCTAGAGTGGTACAAGGTGAAGATGAAGGAATTGAAGGAATCAAAATAGATTGCATCCCATATGAAAAATCACCACTGAAATAAGAACAAGGCTAGATGCCTCCACTTGGACTAGGAGAAAAGGTAGAGCCAATTGTTGTTGTGTTGGGTGCAGTAGTAGGGATGGAAAAAGTACCTCCTCTTATTGTTGAAGGAGTTTGCACACCAGTTGAATTAGTAGTTGTACTAGTGCCACTAGCATTGACCATGAAGAAAGAAGGAGAGTGGAGGTGGCTACCTGATATGTGAACAGGGGTACCCACGTATATTATAACGTAAGGAAGGTTTGAAGGAATAGTATCTAAAGGAGTCCTAAAAGAGTATTAAACGTCTTCAACTTCATCTTGGTATTTTGACTAAAAAGGTACCCTAGCAAGAACAAGGACGTTTCCATATGAACTATGAGAAAGACTAGGACCTTCCCCCGAAGTAGAAACCATCGGTGAAGGATTTTTCTCTATTTTGTTAGCTTGGATTGGTTCAGAAGAGCCAGCAGAATTTATCCTATTCCTTCTACATGAAGACTCAGCACTCACACATGAAAGCCCGCCAAGCCTCCTAGATCAATGAATTGTTCGCTCAACCACTTTTTATAACTAAACTAAAATCAAAGACTCAAATCACCTAAGGCATGCTAGGAGAATAGATAACTCACAAAAAAATCCCTAAATATTAAGACAAGAAATCAACCTTCAAGTATTTCCACTATGGGTGATTAGGACCAAACACAAAAATAAGAGAAAGTGAACTAAAGGGCCTTCCGAAGGTAAGCTTGGGATGATGAGGGCCAAATTCCTACTAGTGAAGGTAACAAAAACAGTTATGTTGACCTCCAAATAATATCTTTTATAAGTGCAATTACCCTTGCTTCACGGGATACCCTCCAAAAGTACTATTAAAGTGATACAATGTTTGTCTCATCTACCATGAGCATCCCCCCCCCCATAGTCACCTAGATGGTCCCTAGGAAAGGAAACTAAGTTTGTCATCTCGTAATCAGAAGTCGAGGGGGAAAATTTGTGAGCATGTGGTTAGAAAAGTTTGAGAGGGGGTATCTCTCTTTCATTACCATTGCATGGCCTAGTGCTTGACTCTTGTGTGAGAGGATCTTTCCTCGAAAACCTATATGACACTGGATTTTCACTCTTTAATCAACTTACATACTTTCGGTTTGAGTGGCCTTGGAGAGTTTACTCTTTACATGGCACCTATTTCAAGGCCCTAAATATTCCCTAGACTAGTTGGTGTATCTATAAAAAATTAAAATTCTAGTTCATTTTAGTTAAGTATTCATTTTAGTGTCTATTAATTAGGGCACAGGTTATGAAAGTGAAACTTGTGATTTTTTATGTAAAAGAAACCAATAAGGAAAACCTAGGATACATGCAAATGTAACTCTCTTTTTCTTCGACAAAAGCGATTCTACAAGGTTCTGCGAGAATCTACTTAAGAGAAACTTTTTATTTTTTCTTTCAATAAGCACTCACACATTCAAAATCAATAAAAAAGAAACAAATGCTTGTTCTAATGCACTTAATCCTAATGCACACTAATATGCAATGAAATATTCAAATACAAGTCTTAAGGTAAACATCCCTAACAAGCAATACTTTGGAAAACTAAACAAGCAAGGAAGAAAAAACACTTTATTGTCAATCACACTTCCCATAGCAAAAGGAATGTTTTAATTCACCACAAATACTTCCACATAGGCAAAACCAAAATACTTCAAACTAATGAAATGAGAACAAAATAAAAAGAACAAAAACCAATTTTTCTTTTTCTTTATTAAATGAAACCCAAATCTTCCAGAAACTAAGAAAACAAAGGGTCTCAAAACCAAATGAATCAGAAATACTCAAGTTTACCGAGTCTATGGTTCCAAATATAAGGAGCTTAAAATACTAATGTAAACAGGAGCATGAAACACTCAAATACTTTGCAGAGAAATATGTAAGAGGTTCAAAATATCTAAAAGGTCTAAAGTAAATGGAATCCTAGGTCTTCAAAAACAATATCAAACCCTTTCAAGAACAAAAAAGAGAAATGAAAAAAGATCAATATCTAGGTGTTATGAAACCAGCTCCAAAAATAGAAGAAAAGAGAGATTAACGCCTTAGAAATAAGCCACTTCAAGGGGGGAACCTTTTTTACATTACATAAATGAACAATTCTTGGATGATACAAATGACAAAATCTCCTTTCTATATATAGGAGTCCACGGGGTCACAATATAATCCTAGCCGACCTAACAACAATAATGTAAGGGCACAATAATAACAATATGGGGGTTACAGGGGTACAACAATAACAATAAGGGGGGCTACTCTAACATAATAAGGGACTAGACCAGTAATATAGGGACCTAACAAGCCCCTCTCCTTCAAACAAGTGTTTTCCTCTATTAGTCATCAGTATTTTTCACATGTTGATGATGACTAGTTTTTAAAGCCAAGTTTTCTAGCAGCTGATCTCCAATATGTCAAATTTGTCAGCTAGAAAACACCCATAAACATTCTACCCTCCTACCTTTTAAATCAGCCCATAATGAGATAAAACCTAATTGTCAGGCCCTATCTAGTCTCAGCCATACAAACTTGTCCATCAACTCCAAAGAGAATACTCCAAATCTGTCCAAAAAGTCTCCCCTAAGTTAGGTAGTGGCACTTTAGGCAATCTTCCCTTGGCAAACTAACCTAAGCCAAAGCAACCTCTGTCTAACACCAACCAGTCCTAGCTGACCATCCTTTTCTGCAAATAAAGCTTGATACACCCTTAAGTCGTGCCACTAAAGAGTCTTGATGTCTCAGCAGTGCATATGCCACAAGTCAAACTGATATTAGGTGGATTTACAGTGTTTCAATGTCTTTTTCAAGAGCAGAAGTGTACCAGTGTTCCAGAAGACATTATTAATCTCAACATGAGAAGACAGCTGCTTCTCATGTGGTTTTGAGCCTGGGATGCAAGTACTAGTCAGAAGTAATTCAATGAACTCCTGCAAACATAGTCAAAGGCACTACAAAGAAAGATGACACAGTTTAACAAAGAGATGAAATAGCATGACTGTGTAAAACCTCCTCCAAATATGAGCAGAGGGTGGATGACTGTGTAAAACCTCCTCTAAATATGAGCAAATGGTTAGGTCATTGATTTAAAACCTCCTTCATTTAAAAGCAGATGGTTGGGAAATGTGATAAAGGCCTCCTTCATTTAACAAGCAGAGGGCCAGGAACAGAGGTATGGCCTCATTTAAAGAGCACAAAGCTAACAATGTTGCAAACTACCTAAAAACTTGTTTTAACACCTTTTTATCCAATAGATGAAACCACTAACACAGTAGTGGTGTTTCAAGGATTGATTATATGTTTTCACTGTCTGAAAGGCAAAGTTTGAGTGCAATGGGAAACAATTGGATGATTATGAGTGGAAAAATGTTGTCAAGCAGATGGCCAAGTAGTGATATTGTGATGTTCAAAGAAGCTTTGCTTTCCCTGTCCATGAAGATATTTTTCAAAACCTCATCAAATTGACAAAGAGATAGACTAGCCTTGCTTCTGAAGAAGGCCTTTACAAATAAACAACATAGAGACAGTATGTGTGAGGAAAGGGTATGACACCGTGATTCTATTTCAAGACAAAATTCAAAGAAACAAGCTATATCACTATCGCAGTCAAAGACCTTTTATGAAACATGTGAAAAAGCCTTGTTGTTGCATATGATCACATTGTAGGTCTCTAAAGGCCTTTTCTCCTTTATCAACAGATATAAAAGCCATGGGTGAATGAAAATAAGGTTTTTTATCCACAGTCAAAAGAAAATCTCAAAAAGGGCACCTGACAGTTTTGATCAACTTCACTATGGGCACAATCATCATCATACACCAATAAAGTCGAGTTGTCAAAGTAAGTCCTATAACTGTGGATCATCTCCTTCCAAGATGTGGCAAAGGATGTATCAAAAGCCTTGGATTTGACTCTTAAGCAGTGCTCCTTTAAAGATCAGAAATGGGCAAACAGTGAAAAGGGTATTGCCTTGATGAGAAAACACTAAGAGAGATTTTGGCTTTTAAGATGGTTTCTTCACTTTGAAAAGGGTCATATCTATGAAGATCTTCAAAAGTATCATCCACAACACTTTTAGGAGTCCTGGTCAACTATTGGTTTTTGTGATGTTTTAAAGATAATAAAATGACAAAAGCAGTTATTCATGTTTTGATGAAACAAAAGACCTTTTCAAACACATAAACCCTCTAAAGCATTATATGAAGACGTTTGATTTTTCTTTCATATAAGAGGTGGAGAGACCGTTGAAACAGCCCATTATACATTTGCAAAACCACGAAACAAAGGTCTTTAGCTGTTTGCTGGAGAAATCAAGAGATTTTGGGAAGATTTTCAAAAGTTTGAGGCTTCAAGCCTGCGCGGCACGCCTGTGAGCGCACTTGCACTGAGTTTCTATGTGCTTGTGCGCGCATTCAACCATTGCCCGAAGGTCGACCCAACTGTTTACACCGCGCGGCACTCTTTCATGTGAACGTGCCGCTCACTCAAAAACCCTCAAAAAACATCTTTGGAGCTGCCCAATGATCAACAAAGTCCCGTGAAAAATCTTCAAGGTATTCTCCAATCCCTCTTGGCAAAATTCAAAATTTGAAAAGGGTGTTTGTTGTGTTTTTCCATGAGAAGGAAATAGTGCCTTTGAAACCATTTCATCACTTAAAAACATGAGCTAGACCGTGGTATATGAGACTGAGTTTTGTAAAAACTGGTAAAATAAAAAATAAAAAAATTCCTATGCTTAGGAGGTCTCAAATCAATTTGGACAGTAGCTTGACAGTGGCTTTAAAAAGGCAGTTTGTCATATAAAGAGCATAAGAGAGAGACCGTGATTAGAGGGCAGTGTTTTTGAGCAAACTCAAAGGTTTTTGTTGCTGTGATTGTCACACACCATTACAGTGTTAGGTGGATGTTTTAAACAATCTTAAAGGACCCTAATTGCCTTTAAGAACAGTAATAGCCCACAGGTAAAACAAGAGCAGACTCTGTTTGAAGTTTCAAAGGTGAAAACAGTGTTTATAAGGTAAAAGCTTGTCATTATAAAAGAGTCCTCTCTGTATGATGAAACAGTGAAACCTAGTGCAGCCTCCATAATTCAAAAAACAGAGTGTGTTGAAAGATTTTTCAAAGTCAGTTGAGGGTGTTTTTGTCTACCTTTGTGAAGAACGATGAATAACAAAAGGAGCCTTGTTTGAAGAGAAAGGTTTTCTTATCAAAACAAAGGAGATCCTCATTCAAACAAGGAACCACCCACACATCTTTTCAAGACTTTGCCCAAGCACAGTGATAAGATTGAGTTTGTTTCATTTGACAATACTTGTTGTTTGGCATAAAAGAAGACAAAACAGTGACTTATAAGGAGGACAGGGTGTGTTCTTGAGAAGCCATTTCAAGGACCTTTTGAGACAACTTATTTTTGTCAGTCAACAAAGAATATTAAAAACAAAATGCCTCCTGCCTTAGGCATCAGAGTGGCTTCCTCTACAGGAGGCTTGAGCTCGAAGCTAACCGAAGAGGTGAAATGCTCATCCATCACTCTGCTTTAACTTTCATTGGGTTGGGATGTCTAGAGTTTTGGTTGAAGAAAAGAGAAAGAAACATTCCCTTGACACATCTTTGTGCTTTGAGATTTCAAGGGAAACACTTTCAGCTGGCAGGCTTGGATTTCAAGTTCTCTCCTAGGTCCATTTCCAAGGCCACCAAAATCCCTTATGTCGGAGAGAAGTGGTTTAAACAAAGCCACCTAGACTCATAACAGTACAAACATTTTTTGAAGCCTGAGCATAGAGATACATGTCCATCCATCTTTCCCTTCTCATATCTGTTGACTAGTTATGCTCCCCTAATGAAGATAATCATGAAATACTTCACTTGCGAGGGAAGATTCCCCCCAGGTCTATGCCTACCATGTCTGGTTGCTCATGCATTTCACAAGAGCCAAATTGCTAAATCTCCCTTTCTTCCTCCATAAAAGTATTGAGAAAATGGCCTCCACTGTTCAGAAAAAACCTCCTTCTCAGCAGTCAGCTTGCCTCTTCCATCATTCCCTCATCAAGGCTATCATTCTTCATCAGCTTGAGGAGAAGGAAACCTCTTAGGATATTTTCATTGCACATCCAGATTTCGCCACTGTTCCTTCATTCCATACATCTCCTTCACCTTACACTCCCCATCCTTCGCCTTCTTCAAGCAAGCCCATTCCCAAGAAGCTCAAATTTCCCATTGAATAAGAAGAAGAGCATGATGAGGAAGAAGAGCATGAGCAAGGGGAGGAAGAGAAAGATGAACAACAGCATGATGAAGGTGAACATCAGCATGATGATGATGAACAACAGCATGATGAAACAAGGCAGCAAAGTGAAGAAAAAGAATAGCAGCAAGATAAGGAAGAACAACAGCATGAAGAAGAACAGCAACATGATGAAGAGGTGCAGCACAATGAGGAAAGGCAACGTCATGAAAAAAAACATAGTGATAATATATAGCACAGTGATGGAGAAAAGCGCCATGAACAAACTCAAAATAGTTGCAAGAATGATGAGGAAAGTAACAAGGGCAAAGAGCCAATAGAGCATGTGCTAGCTGCCTCTCCTAGGCAAGGGGCCATGCTTTATTCTCCAAAAGTGGCCAAGCCCCGGACATCAAGGAAATGGGTGCCTAAAACTATAACTCCAAATGTTACTAGGGCCCTTCGAAGCAAGGGGAAATTTCCTAAGCAGCCCATTGTCGAATTGCCCAAGAGGAGGAAGTCCAAGAAGGCCACCCAAAGCAAGGGAAAGGAGAAAGAAGAAAGCAGCCATGAAAAGGAGAGGGACTTCGACATAATTCAAATCCAAAGTGATGATAGCAACAATGAGGCCCGAATCATAAAGACTCTCTTGATCAATAGAGAAAGCCAAATTGATGCTTTGAGGGCAGATCTAGAGAGGGCTAGAAACTTCAATCACTTTTTGCAAATTCAAAATAGACAGATGAGTGTCCACATGGCGGTATATGAGACACGGGCCATCAAATACAAAAAAGAGGCCTCCAAGGCACAAGTTAAATTGGAAGAACTCATGGGCGAGTTCAATGATAGTGAAGATGAAGATCAACCCAGAAGAAAGAGGCCAAGGACCATGGGACTCAAAAGAGCCCTTGAGAAACAAAAGGAGGAAGAAGCTGCCCTTCTCCAATCTATTCCTCTCACTACTTTGTTCACCCAAGAGATAGAGAACAATCAAGAAGCATGGCTCGAGAGGGTAAATTATCACTTGGAAAAGAAGTTGGAGAAGGCCAATAGAGATTTGAACCTTCAATAGAGGATGACCGGGCACCATAAGAAGCTCAATCAGTTCACCCGGCGGAAATTGAAGGCCACACAGGAAAAACTCAAGGAAGCTCAAAGGAGGTGCCCGGCACCAAAATTTAAGAAAGACACCTCAAAGCTCCAAATTTTGGCCTCAGCTTCACAACATGTTTCTGAAAACCCTTGAGGGTCATGCTTGCCAAAATTGGGCGAAATTCAACAAATTTTGGTTTTTTGTCATTTTTGGGTTTTTGGCTAAAACTCATGGGCATCGTCATTTCTGTTTGGGGCATCCTCAAAGGATGAAAATGGTATCTTTGGATGCCATAATTTCAAGGGCATATACTCAGCAATTTTCAGATCAATTGAAGATGATTTGCTCCCCCAAAATGACGAAAAACACTCACTTTTTCCACACTCTGCCCCGTTTATCAGCAAGGTCTATTTTTTGGGTTTTTACACACAGGTCAGTTTTTGATGGACTTCCAGTGGTCATTTTGGATCAAAATAAGAATTTTCAAAAAACATACATTCAGAGCTTTCCAACGAGCCATCACGGGCCTCGTTTCGACATCGGGAAGGCCTCCAAAAGTTGCCGGAAAGACAGAGGACTTTCTGTTGCTATATATCTTAAGTATTTTTGTAAAAAATGAACCTTTCTAAAGTGACTTTTCCTCATGTGCGTTTAGCTATTTTTGGGCATGATTAGTTATGAAAAGTCAATATATTTTCTTTTTTTAGCATTTTTGAGATATTTTATTAGATATTTTGTGCCTTGGTCTTTGCAAAGCCTCAAGGAAAAATCAGATATTTTGGATAGGCCAATGAGATTGCAAGTTGAACTAGGAGGTTTTCCTTACTTTGGCCTATATATTCCAAAGGCTTTCATTGTAAACAAGGTTGAACTTGATGAATAGAAGCAATATATGGTTATACAAGCTTGGAAGAAACAATTTTCTTATGCATTGGATAGTTTCTTGAATGTTTTTGGATGATGAAGGAGGTTTGTTGTTGGATTCCTTGACTTGGTAAAATGGTATAGTGTCCCTCTCTGTTATGCTTCTTAGTTTTCATTCATATTTCCATATTCTTGCTTGCTATAAGACAGTAGAGAATATATTTGAGACATGCCCTTGGAGGCACCTCAAATTTCCTATTTCTTTATAGCTTCTATGTTTTCTTCCTTCTTAATCATATCAAAGAATCCTTGATTGCTCTTTGATAACTAAAGAAATTGTTTGCTTGTTTCATTTATGGTTTTATGCAAGCTAAGTATGATTCACGGTATGCCCTGCTTACTCATGGCTAGTCATAGCTCCACCTTTGAAACCTTTCTTTGATTGATTATATTGTCATTTGTTGAACCAAGGAGGTCTTGTACTAATCTTGCCCTTTGCCTAAAACTATGCAATCTTGCTTCAAAGTGCCCAATAGCTTGAAATACTATGCTTAGGCGTTCCTTCATAGTGATTTAAGTTGTTTGTTTGTCTTAAATGTACTTCTCCAAAGTCTGATGGCCATTTCCTAAAGTTAGAGAGTCATATATCTCTATGCATGGCTTGAATGTTTATTTCTACGCATTGATCAGTTTATAGTTACATTTCTCATGATTAATGGTTTGCCCTACCATGTTTATGTCAGCTATTAAACTATTTATGTTTTAAATCCTTTGTTCTTCACAAATGTAATGTCCATCCCAATCCATTTTACCCAAAGATCCATTTTACCTCGCTCAAATCGGCCCTTCAACAACCTTGTATCACCACCTAAAAGCTTTCTTGACCTTTTCGACCCCATATCCCAGTTGATCTGACATCTTTTTACCTATCTTAGTCTTTGATAAGTTCATCCCTCACAAACCTAAAAACCAAAACCAAACACCTACTTCATAACTAGCCTAAAATCAGAAACACAAGAAGCAAAACACACAAATATCCCTTACACAAATAGAGAGAGCCCTCTCTGAGTCCAGGAAGGCTAGGTCCTTGGGCTCCAAAGATTGGTTTGATGTTACACTATCATTTGGCTTGCCAATCAGCCAAATCACGGGACCCTAACATCCTCAGCGCTTGATTATTTCTTGATGCTTCTGTATAAAATTTTCATCCTCCCATGTGGAATCTTCAATGGGAAAGTTCTTCCGCTTACTGAGATACTTTGAAATTGATTGATTTGTTACTTGTTGATTTCTTGTTTCTGTGACTGCTTCAGAACTTCTTTCGTTGTGATGTTGATCTTCCTATTGTTACATTTGATTCTGCACCAAAGTTAGGTTATCCTTTCAGAGTTAGAGAACTTGCTGTTGATGCTCGATGTGATCTTCCAATACTTCATTATCCATATTACCTTTCATTTGATCCTTCAAACCATTCAACTTAGCCTTCATTTTTTCTTCTAAACCATCTATGTCATCTTTTATTGCTCTTTGTAAGATCGAAATTTTTTGCACTTGGTACCGTAATTTTGATATCCCATACTGTAATTCTTCCTCTTCATGCGTCATAGTATAGATTTTGAGGGCTTAATGAATATGGAATTATTTTTGGGAGCCATTATAGAACCCAATACTGATAAAAATGCTTCAATATGCCCTTGGACTCACTTCAAACTGCTTTTTCAAACAAGACTTGTGCAATTTGAAAACAAATACACACCTTTTTCTTGCTTTTGAGGAGCTCAATATTGAAACTGAATTATCTCTTTGATTTTGGATCTTCAATATCTGAACTCCATCCCTAGAGTAGCCCTCTGAATCTTGTTTCAAATTCCATAGGTCTTATCTGATTTGGATTCTTCAAGACAAAGTTATGCCCAATCTCTCGCAATGACCTAATTATGGACTGGTTCATTAGAGCGAACTTGCACGACGTGCCACGTGTCACTATTTCCTCCTTCAGCTCTGAAATTGATACACAGGAAAGTACAGTCTGTGTACTTGCGGCCACTTTTTACAAAATTCCAATCCGACGCTCAGAGAGAGAGTTATGACGATTTTCCTGTAGTCACCTCTTTGAGATGAAATTCAGGAGCTTGAAAAAACCCTAACTTCCATAGATCATATCTCTGAAACTATTGTGAACCAAGATCTGAAATTTTTACAAGAATTTCCTCATGATTTCTGCTTCTATTTGTAAAAATTTCAGCTTATGAAACTTTGTAGAAAATTTTTTATAACACAAATGTCACGATGACCTATTTTAGGTGAAATCCGGGAGCCTGAACAAACCCTAACTTCCATAGATCCTATCTCCGAAAATGTTGTGAACCAAGATCTTAAATTTGTATATGACATTCCTCAGGATTTCAGCTTCGCTCTGTAAAAATTTCAGCTTTTGACCCTTCATAAAAAAAAAGTTATAGCGAAAATTCCACGATGACCTGTTTGGAGCAACAAAACCCTAGAATCCAAAGCTCTGATACCAAATGTTATGAAACCAACTCCAAAAATATAAGAAAAGAGAGATCAACGCCTTATAAATAAGCCACTTCAAGGGGGAAACCTCCTTTACATTACATAAATGAAAAATCCTTGGATGATACAAATGACAAAACCTCCTTTCTATATATAGGAGTCCACGGGGTCACAATATAATCCTAGCCGACCTAACAATAATAATGTAAGGGCACAATAATAACAATATGGGGGTTACAGGGGTACAACAATAACAATAAGGGGGGCTACTCTAACATAATAAGGGAATAGACTAGTAATATAGGGACCTAACACTAGGTAATATAAATATGTTGGAAGTGATATCGCTACTGAGGCGGAGGTGAATCAGTAGTGCTAGGATTTATTTAATTTTAATTCATTTTACTAGAATACCCAACTATTAGTGATCCAACAATGAATCACAATTAAATAATCTATATCCATTACACCAACAATGTAAAAACACCTTGAATAATAAACAAGAAACCATGCACATATGAGGACATAAATATTTTTGGTGGAAAACCCCCTTTAGGGAAAAAACCATTTATGGTTGTTGTTGCTCAAATATTTTAATAAGTGTTGAACAAATTTGTACGTGGAATAGATAGCCTCCACTGTCTAGAAGACCCTACTTCTATAACATTATTGGAAAGAATCTTCTCTCACGACTCTACGAACAACCATTCGCTAGAAGCCACCATAACCAATGAGCCTAGCACAAATCTACTGTACATTAGAGAAAATTTATTCCCATACTGATTTTCTGGTTAGAAGTCTCCCATCTTATCTAACCATTGTCTGATAATAAGCCTTACCTCCTTCAACACCTTCATGTGAACCTCGTTTCATATATTTTCAAATTGGGCTCTCAAATATGATCAACATGAACAACCCAACAACCTCTCTCTAATATGATCTGAAAAATTAAACTGATGAATGCACTCCTCAACTCAGCTATATATATACAATATGATTTTACAAGTATTGTATCACTCCCTCTTTCACACAATCGCTCACTACTTGAACCAAAAAACCAAATTGAACAAGACACACACACATACATATAGGAATCCAGACACATCAATCTCGAATAAATGCCATAAGAATATACTAGGGAAATACCAATACCAAGTGTAAATACCAGGAAATCCAAAATATGAAGTTCGAATACCATAGTAATACCAATACCAAGTGCCAAGTACCATGGTAATACTTTACTCTTGAAATATGCAAGATGCACAAGGAATCCAAAGAAAAATACTCAAAACAAAGTAACTCTCCCACTGCACTTCTAATAAATAATGTTCCACAACCTCCCAATAAAGAATCACATGCTGATGATTACATGATTGGTTCACTAGCCAACAGTCAGTGAGTAAACCATCTGGTTCAACTCCTGTTGTGGCTGCCCAAAACCCCACTTCCACTATTCATACGACTTCTACTTCTGAGATAAATGGCGTACAATTCACGAAAGGAAAATCTTAACAACCAAGAAGTAAGAAGAAGGGAAAAGGTAAAAAGAATAAAGATAAATTCTTCTCAGGACAAACAAAATAAACAATCTTCTGAAGAAAAGAAGGAACCTCGTTATCCTTGCTTAACTTGTAATGAGGATAATTTCACTAGTGACTGTCTACATCGGGCAGAGTAAATCAATTTCTTAAATCATCTGCCACACCTGTTGTATTGACAGATCCATTTCCTAATTAGGATACTAACATGGTTGCTTGGGATCCCACTTCTTCTTCCTCAATTATGATGCTTTCCTGTGCCAAGTCGAAAAATGATGTTATGGTGACAACAAGAAGTAAGAACTATGATAATTTGAATCCCTCGATTAGTCATGCTATTGATCAACCTGCCAGTTATGATTATTCTGCTTCAGATTCTACTCCAAATGCGATTCCTACTGAATTAAAAATTAAACCTCCCAAGGGTGTTATTCATAAATCCATGTTCAATCCTCATGCAAGAGCTGCATAGAATTATAACATAATTGAGGATCTGGCTCAAGCTCCTTCAACTATGTCGACTCTCGAGGTGTTGCAAAATTGTCCCGCCCAGAAGAAGGCTTTACTCGCCGCAATTGGAGTTTTTTATCCTTCAAGTTCTAACCTTGTAGTCTTTAATCATGAGAATCATACACCTAAAATTCCACCACAATTGTCTTTCATGATCCAGGTTGTTGTTTGAAGTAAGACCATCCATCGGAACATTGTGGACGAAATAGATTCCACCTACATCATGTCACTTTCTTGTTGGAAGGCAATTGGATATCCTCAACTCAATCAACCACCAACTACTCTAAAGGCATTTGATGGAAGAGGCTTCAAGCCTTATTGAATTTTGAGTTCATTACAAATTGAATTAGGTGGCAAGACGGTGTCAGTATAAGTCGAAGTTATTGACAAGCCGTTAGATTATAACCTTCTATTGGGTTGTACATAGGTTTATGCTATGGTTGTTGTTGTTTTGACTCATTTAACAATGATATATTTCCCTCATCAGGGAGGCATCATAGCCATTGATCAACTCACCTTCTTCGCCAATAATTCTCAATTCACTGGAAGCATCCCTCTTGTGGGGCAAACCCCACATCCATATCAACATATCAGGGTGGGATTGCTTAAGAATTCTTCCCTTATGGGAACCTTTTCCTTTCCTCCCCATCTTTTCTATCCCCTTCCAAACAACACGAACCTGATTTCCTATGTCAACATGATATCTTGTTGTACTACTCTGCTTGATCCTTGGATAGTACCAAATTCATCTAATATTAATACCTTTGGTGACCGTATGTCGCTCAATCCTATTGAGCTCAAATATGAAGCCATCTATTTGGATTGTGCGTCACACTCTAATTTTTTCTCTTCGATCGATTGGGTTGATCATTCCTTGAATTATGGTACATCCTCTGATCCTTTCCTCAGTACGTTATCTACTGTTGAAAACATCATGGAGATCATGATGTTAGATGATGCGCAGTGGGATTAGAATCCTCATCATTCCTCCTTTCCAGATTCCTCTGAGGATAATCTTAGTTATATTTATTCACCCAATGTCATTTAGATATTTGTGAATTCTGTATCTATCCATGATATCGATTCTGAGAAAAAAATTTCGAATGTTGAAGAGACTATCCCTCTTGATATTTTATCAAGCCCAAAATTTTCAATAATGTACATATTGGTGCATATTTCTCTCCCAATTAGATCAAGTTCTATAAATCCCTTTTCCATGAATTTTTAGATTTTTTCACCTGGTCATATGAAGAGATGTCAAGTATAGATCCAAACATTTTTGTACATGAAATCAGAACATATCCCGATGCTAAGTCAGTTCAACAATGCATACATCTGGTCCATCCTAAGAAGGTTGTTGTTGTTAAGGTTGAATTTGAAAAACTTCTTTGTGCTGCTTTCATTTAACTAATACCTCTAACCGATTGGGTGTCGAACGTTGTTCATGTCATGAAGAAACAGGGGAAAATTCATGTGTGTCGACTACCAGGACATCAATCGTGCTTGTCCTAAGGAAAATTATTCTACCCCATTTATCGACCAGATTGTTGATGATTGTGCTAGCAGTGAATTATTTTTGTTTATGGATGGATTTTCTAGCTATAATCAAATTAACATTATCCCATCAAACCAACATAAAACCGTGTTTATTTGTCCATGGGGCACATTTTTATATTGAAAACTCCCCTTTGAATTGAATAATTTTGGGGTAATTTTTCAAAGGGCAGTGGATTATGCCTCCCATGAAATTAAACACATTGTACAACCGTATTTGGATGACCTACCTTCCCACTCGAAACATCTTGCAGATCATCCCATGCATCTTAGGATATATTTTTATGTTGTCGACATTATAACATCAGGTTCAATCCACACAAGTGTGTGTTTTGTGTGCAATTTGGTCGACTTCTCAACTTCATTGTGTCAAAGCAAGGAATTTGTATAGAACCACTGAAAGTTTAGGCAATCCTAGATCTTTATGTTCCTTCCTCTCTTGTTCAACTACAATGACTCAAAGGGAATGTTAACTTTCTATGAATATTTGTTCCCAATTATGTTGAATTGACCAAAGGATTTACTCGACTGTTGAAGAAAAGGGTTCCCTTTCATTGTGACGACATTGCCCAAAAGGTATTTTATGCTTAGAAATATGTTTTGGTTTGGGCATCATTATTGTATCCACCATATTATCAACATGATTACTTCCAATACCTTTCCGTTGCAGTTACTACCATTGCTATGGTATTGGTCCAAGAGGACGATGTTGGGGACGAACATCCCATTTATTATTTGAGTTGGAATTTGAATGATATTGATATCAAATATACTCGCGTTGAAAATTTAGCTTTGGCGGTTGTCCAAATATTTTGTCATTATATCCTACTTCACAAGACTATGGTTGTTTTTTATTGCAACCCCATGACATACATCTTGTCATGAAAATTGCTAGGGGGCAAGTATTCCAAATGGATTGTCATCCTTTAGAAATTCAATTTTGAGTTCATCAAATCCAAGATAAAGAAATCCTTTTTCTTTGCTGAATTGATCTACAACCTTCCCACTTCCGAAACTGAAACAATATCTGACAATTATATTCCAGGCAAGTCATTGTTCCTGATAGATTCATCTTACCCATGGTACAGAGACATCATCATATATCTCTAGACCCAGATTTTCTGACCTGATGCCTCTCGCTTTTACCAATGACGTATCTGATATTAGGCTAAAAACTATATTATAATTGGGGACACCCTTTATCATCGTGGCATCAATACAAATTTTCAAAGGTGACTCACTCATGAGGAGGTCGAGAAAGCTCTAAATGAATGCCATGCTGGGGCATGTGGTGGACACATGTTTGGTTATTCCACCACATAGAATATTTTGCATGTTGGTTACTTTTGGCCTTCTATGTTTCGTGATTGCATCCTTGCGGTCCACAATTGTCATGGTTTCAAAATATATGATCATAAATCCCTTGCTCCACCCACTCCTTTACATCCTGTTATTGTTGTTAAACCTTTCACGAAATGGGGGATTGATTTTATGACATGTAAACCTCACTCTTCCGGGAGGCATGGCTACATCATTGTGGCAGTAGACTATTTTACCAAGTGGGTCGAGGCGATGCCTACATATAATAACACCACGAAACAACTGCTCTATTTCTTTTCAATCGTGTCATTGCAAGGTTTGGTGTGCCACAAGCTATAGTTACAAACCATGGGAAGCATTTTTGTAATCATATGATGCCTGAGATCACTGCCAAGTTGGGCCTTCACCATGAAATCTCAACTCCCTACTACCCACCGGTGAATGGAAAATTCAAAGTAATCAATAAAGTCTTGAAAATAATGCTTCAACGCATTACAGGGATCCAAAAATCAAATTGGCATGTTACCCTTTATGCAGCCTTATAGGCATATCGAACCTCTGTTCAGACTACTACTGGATTCACGTTGTTTCAATTGGTGTATGGTCTGGAAGTAATCCTTCCCATTGAGTGCAAAATTCCACCTCTGAAACTTGCTATCAAACTCCTCCCTGCCACTTCCATAGAAGAAGAGTGTCTCTTACATCTGCTACGTTTAGATGAAACCCGAGGTGACGTCGCGACAGACAATGAAGCCCATAAGAAACACATTATGGCAGAATATGATAAGAATATCAAGCCTCGTGCCTTTCTTATCAAGCCTCGTGCCTTCTCGGAAGGTGACCTTATACTATTGTATGATCAAGAGTCTGATAAGCTAAGGTCTAGGAAGTTCGAGCCAATGTGGCTAGACCCATACATTGTTAAATGTGTTCTTGCTAAAGGGGCCTATGAGCTTACTTCTTTCAATGGAATTATGTTGGCACAACCAAAAAATGGGTTGTGCCTCAAAAAATACTATGCTTAAGCCATTTTTGCATAGTTCATTGTGTACATACGGTCTATAGGTTTGTTGAATGTGTTTAGTGTGTTCCCTTTAGAGTTTCCTACCGTCTTTGTTAATCTTGATTTACATTTGGTTTGCAGATGTCAACATCCCTTCAACCGTATGTTGGTTATGCTGATGGTGCTAGTCATAGTACTCATAACCTTTCCTCTGTAGTGTGGGTTATATATGATCCAAGTGGCGAGTTAGTGAGTTTACAAGGGATTTGTATCAGTCGCTCTACCAATAACATTGTTGAGTATAACACAATGATCAAGCTATTGTATGATGTTATTTTTCATGGTATCCGTCGTATAGTCATCATAATTAACTCACAACTTGTATTACTACAGTTGACTAATGTTTATTCAGTTAGAAGTCCAACTATGCTTTGTATGATTTTAAGGGTTTGCCTTCTAGAAACACATTTTGATTATGTCCAATATCAACACATTCCTATAAATCTAAACATATTGACAAATGCATTGGAAAATCATGTTTTAGACAGACATCTGCGACATATGTAAATTAAATTCAATCACATCACATATATTAAACAAGATAATAGAACGTATAAGAAACATTGATAGGTAGATAGCCACACATATATATAATTTTGGTTTTACAAAAAGATGTGCCCAAGACACACATGGCGACACAACCTGTCATATCAAAAAAAAAATCTAGCAAAATATGATTATATAGCCTCCTAGTAGACTAATGTTGATTGCGATCATGATAACAAACAAATGCACGAGCTACTTTGCACAATAGCTGTATAATATGCTCAAGCACCCCAATGGTATGGCATTGCACTCTCATATGGATGTGACTTACCCCTAGTCTCTGGTATGCCCTGGTTCAATCCCTCCACATGTTGCTCAACCTCTGCAAGAGTCTCAACCACATTGAGATCCTTCAATACCTCCCATGGCCCTACAACAACATGTACTCCAATTTGTGCCTATCATGGGTCTCCAAGACGTTGAAGATAAGATGAATCCACTAATTGAACGGGTCCAATGTCTACATGTAAAAATTGATAGTTAGTCTTGGATACATGAAAATACCAAAAAACTTTGTAAAACTAAAGAATAAAAAAATAATCAAAATTATTTTGTTTTGCCTATGGCACTCCATTGCTCACCTTCATGTAGCATGAGCTCTAGATCTACGTGGTAGTCCATCCCTACATATGGATAGTATTCAATCATAATGAGATGCATACACAACCATCGAAAGAATACAACTGTGAAACTCATGGAAGATAGACCTACATGTCTATACATGAGTTCTACCCATCGCCTCATCCGTGGAGCTCAAGGATCCAGAAGCTCGAGTGAGACATGTTGAGGGCGAAATAATGGAATCCTCTTAAAAGCGAATGAAATAAAAATGGAACCATACCTAAAGTTTTTCAATCTCCCATCTCTCGCCTTGGTGAGTTGTTCCTTCATGTTTGCTAATACACCGTCACTCTAGTTGAATATTGTCAGCACTATGCACTCTAGTGCATATTACATTTTGGATATGTTAGTCAAATGCAAGGTAGCGTTGCCGACCAATCTAGAAATGATGAATAGGATTGTCTTAAGAGGCATACAAACCACATCCTTAATCTCTATTTCCCTATATTTTGTTGGTTGGGATCAAGGTCTACAGTGTGCAGCAATATAATCCTTGACAGTCTCTCCACCCCTCCTTGATAAAATTGTCAAGGAATAGATGTATTCCACATGTATGTTGAGCATATGTGCTCCAAGCTTGAAATCTTGTGTCTAAACATCCCATGCCCGGACAATAAACTCCAATAGATCCATTTGTTGTCTCTTCCGAGGAAGACAAAAGAATTTGAGAAGCCCACAATTTCCGAATGCTTGGATGGTTGTTGGATAATTGGCAGCATCCACATCTTGGACTTCATGTTCTCTTTCTCGCCAAATCAAATCCATTTCATTCTGATGGAACCTGAAACATGACAAGAAAAATCATTAGAATAAATCCCATGCAAAAATATATGAAGAATTTGAGTGAAAGGAGTAAATTTTTTTTTGTCAAATGTGCCCAACACACCCTACTAAAGGGAGAGAGTGCACTGCAACGCTCTCCACAGTTATATCTTTATTGGCCCGACGCACTTTTCGACATTGTTGGGGTGCATTGGAGCTAGGGCACAAAATTAAAGCCCTAAGTCACTCAAAACCTGATTTTTTTTTTTTGCATGAAATGAAAAAACAGAACTGTGAAAAGAAGAGAAAGGTAAGATCTCCTACCTAGAAGTAACAACACCTAAAATTATCCATCATATTGGCTGCAATCAGTTGCTAAAGATCCGGGGGAAAATGCACTCATAACTCACTCACCAAGAGGTAAAATGTAAAATGGTAAAAATGAAAATATTTTTCACCTATTTATGGTCTTTTTTTAGTATTCTATTAATATTTTATTATTTTATCCTAAATTTGACCTAATTTTACCATATATCATATATTTTTAATCGTTTGGTGGTGTCCTGAGCAGTTTAACAACTGTTTGAAGGAATTTATGACGTTTTAAAGTTGAAACAGATCATTTTAACTGTGGAGCATACTTTTATCACTTTTTTGGGCTCTGTAAACTCACGAAAAAGGAATTCCCTAGAGTCCTCTTTCAATGTTTTTTCAGACTCCCTAAACATGAAAATATTGTTGAGCACTTGTCTTTTCAAACTCGTTAAAGTAAATGAAAAGACATCTACTCAATACAAGTTTAACCCTTTTTTTTCAGACTGAGATAAGTATTTACAAAAAAGGAATACCTTAGTCGAACATGGCTAAGAGGTTCTCTTGGGTATCATTTTCTGCCTTTTTGGACTCAAGAGACTATTTTATGAAAAGGAACCTTCAAATTTTTCTTTTTCACCTATTTTTCAAACTCTTTAAACATGAAAATGAAGTATATTTACACCTTCGTTGGACTTGTAAAAGCATCAAACAATGATGGACTCGTCTAACATGACATTACTGAACCACTCCTTCTCAAGGTTCGTTAAAAATACTCAAACGGGATTCATCCGAAGGATGAACTTACAGATCAAGCATATGTTATCCTCCTCAAGCTTGTCAAAAGTAAAGAGGTACAGACCAGAAATAGTTGGGGAAATTGGAAAACAGGGTACTCGACTTATTAATGGCAGTTAATAGCTCTTGAACATGACACTCTTTCACATCATCTCCATGATTGTTGGGTTGGGAAATCTACTTGCCTTTTTGGTTCATCACACCATATCAAAGCCTCTGTATTCGGTTTTGGGTCAATGTTGCCAACTCCATAAAGTGTCGTTGATATGTTCAAGAGAAGTCCTTCATTTTATATCTGATACAATACTCTTAAGCCTACATTCATGTCTCTCATTCCTTAACTAGTTCCACATCAAAATCATTTTGTCTCAAATAATGATACTCATTTCATGTCATTCATCGGGGACATATCAAGGCCCTCATGCCACGGGTTGCTTCATGTCGACATTAACTCACTATCTAGGAAGTTGACTTAGAAACTCGCTTCGATACCTTGGGACATGCATACATCAATGGCAAGTTTCCTCGCTCTCGGTGACAAGTTTTCATCATTGGCCTTTGACTGGAAGATTTTGTATGGTGTTCGACTTCAACTCATTCATTCACACCATACGGATTGTACTACAATACCTTGAGAGCCATTAACATAATCAATGATTTCTCTTGCATCCGTTAACAAATTACATCATTGTTCGGTAATCAGATGGTGTCTATGTTGAGATTCAACAAGATGATGAGCTTAGTGAAAATTAAGCACCTTCACTAAGTGGGCCCCGCATGCTATTTTTAGGTGTATGTCTATTTTTAGACATTGTGAGCATATTCTATAAGTTGTAGGATGCTATTTGTAGATGGTTGATCAAGTTGGAAAAAAAGATGAAATTCTATTTTTAGAAGATTGGGTGAAGTCTATTTATAGATCGCTAATCTAAATATAGATGCATGTCAATTATTATTAGCCCTTAATACTAATCTAACAATAAATATCAACTTATTCTCTTGGAGTACTTTATTTTAGTGAACAGATTTGCAAAATCGGTGGGCCGAAGGAATTATGCAATTCCTAGGGTGGTTGGTGACTCATGCATGGAGGACTCAGTTAGAACTGAAGTGGCAGAGTTGTGACAGAGTTGGAAGAGTAGTTATGGGAGTTATTATTTAGTTTAACTCAGTTAAGTGAGTTAAACTCAAACAAAGTGAAGTTAAGGCCTAGTTCAACTAAAGACATTAGAGTTTAGCACCATTGTTTAATTAATTCGGGCTAAATTCGATATTCTCACTTGTAAATCGAAAAATACACAGTTTAACTACCAGCATGTCACTTCAAAGAAGACCCATTACCGAGATAAAGAAAGGGTGATGACTGTTGTGACTATAGTGATGCATTCAATGCATCTGACACACATTGGAGATGCCAATGAGGATTGCGTAGTAAAGGCAAGTCCAATTCGAATTCATTCAGGGGTCTTCTTCAGCAGGGATTGCGCAGTGGAGGCAGGCTGTCAGGAGGCAAGAAATTGGTGCATAAATATGCAAATTTCTACATGACAGTGTGTAATGATTGTTGATTGTACTGAGAGCTTGATGTACTAAGCTTTGTATGATATTATTGCATGATCCATTAATATACATAATCTATGATAGTTGGGGTTTTTAGCTTTAATCTTTCCCGTTAAACAACTATGTTTATGTGCGATTTATTTTGCTTCATATGTGTTTTGCAATTGGCGATTTAATTTCCGCAAAGAATTAAGTGGAAGGATTCTGTATTTAACATAAGTTAATTTGTTAGATCAGGGGAGTCCGGTAATATACATGCATCTTGTATAATTTCTACAGTCTACCATGTTCAACTCTAACTCATTTATTCACATGGTTAGACTCGTACATTGGACGATCTAGTGAACGAGATAGAAGACCCCAGATCTAGTTTCATCCATTCGGGCTACGTTTTCAAGATTAATAAAAGATTATGAAGTGTGATGGTTATGATCATACCAAAAGTCATCCGAGCATGGGTCCACACTCTACCATCAGTGGACAATAATTATTGTCGTTGTACATATAATGTTAGCTTATGTGCTGAGCATGGGTATGCCTCCCTCAGCAAAGATATCATGATGAAAATGTATTGTTACAAATGATGATCTCGACTAGTTGTTCTTGATCCAGACTTGTCATAAGGTAAATCACTTCAGTCATTAAATGTCATTTTAGACTTTTTACTTTAGGGGGGAATCTGTTACAGTCCATTTTGTCACATTCGGTCAATAGGCATGCAAACTAGATCAATCAACATCCGTGAACATGTTTTCATCATCCCTTCACAAAGCCCTAAGTGTGACCTTTCCAAAATGTCTGATTTTCTTGGATTAACTCCTCAAAATCAATGCTTTCAGCTCCAACGAACCCTATCTCTTTAGCCACTTGCGTTCAACATTGGTTTCTCCCTTATGCACCAACACTGGTCAACACTTGTTGCTCCCTTCAACAGGTGCACTGCTTCTAAAAATTTGGGAAAATTAAAAATAATTCTGAAGAATCCTCTTCCAAAAGCTTCCAAGGGTTGTTTTAACCATTTACCATGGATAAGAAGCTCAAATCCAATTTGATCCTACCTTGGAGACTTCACCTCTTATCCTTTGATCTCATCCTCCCATCATGTGTGGATCTCAATCCCAATATGGTAAATCCTAAACTACCATCCATCTCTTATAAATTTACTACCATTCATAACATCACAGTTGGATCTTGGAGATTGATAGTGCCCTTATGTTTCTACCTTGAACCTAAAGGAGTCATCACATTCATGCATTAGGGTTGATATTGAGGTGTGCTTAGCGGCAAGGAAGGACAAGTCAATTTGGGGAGACATCTACAAGATCAGCTGTTATTTCTGGTTGTAAAGTCTCTCCTATTTCTATTAATACAAAGAGTATATTGTTTTCCTATATTTTTTGTGTTATGTTTGAACTCATGTATTTCAAAGCCTTGATGATTCATCGAATAGATATGTTAGACTATGCTACTTGGTTGTTGTGGATCATTTACTTGTTTTAGTCGTGTGTGCAGGTTCTGATTATAGCACTTGGAGCTACAATTGGAGCTTACAAGTGAGGAGGAAAGGAAAACTTGCTACAGATTCAAGGTAGGCCTCTTTCCCATTATATAACTTCGATAATGAGAACTCTATATTCTTTGTCTTTTGTTGTTCTAGACCAGTCCACTAGGTCTAGGGTATTTACCTTTGTCCGTAATTTTAAATTCTGCATAACACTGTAGAAGAGGAAAAAAAGATAGCATCTCAAGCTGCATTGTTGGGCATTGAAGAGAGCTATAAACCAATTGAAGAGACCTATTGAAACTTGTTGGGCACTAGCATTAAAAAAGAGCAATGAATTTCCTTGAGGATGAAGGTAGGGTGCCCTGATGATAATCTGGTTCTACTGCGCATTCGTTAAAGGATTCCATCTAAAGGTACTCCACCTCAAGCTTTGGAATCTGACTCAAATACAAGTAATAATGGTTGTAGCTTGTCTACGATTGGGTGGAGAGTTGAAGTCCCACTTTCAATTGGAACACTTCTGCATTGTTCAAGATAAGTGTACTTATGCTCTTTATTCACAATAAAATGCTTTTACATTTCTTGGTTGAGTTGTCGTTATTATGCATGAGACATGTTTGCATTATTATTATTTATAGGATTGACTAATGTGTTATAATAATGCTAAAGGAATTGGGATGACATGTAATATTATTGGTTAAGCCATTGTAATATTTAGCATGAACACTCTTCTTTATTATAATATGGTGTTGTTTTGGCTCTTAGCTTGTATTAGTAGTGTTGTGTTGCAAGGTAGTAATATTGGGGATTTCCTCCTCTTTTATATTTATTGACTTGAAACCTTTTATAGTGGTATCCTCCATGTCTTTGGTAATGTATACCCAGGTTCTAGGTTTCTGGTTATGGGTTTATTTTTCCATGCTAGCAAGAGCTCAAGCTAAAGTGAACCTTGCATTCAGTGCTGCAGATGGCACTGCTTCAAGAGTTGGAATAATTCAACCTATGTTCTTGCACTTCGCGCAATGTCACCCTTTTTCTATACACATGATGATGTGGAATTCCTCAATGTTAGGTGTTATATTGTATATGCTATCTCAATGATGGAACAATGTAACAAATCCCCGTTTGAATGGGTAGTATAGTCAAGGTGTTTAATTGGATTCACTATCTATTAGAGTGAATATCACCGCATATAGTTTGGGGTAGCATATTGGAGATCCCTCTCTCCTCGTTGGCATGCTAACCTATTCATTTTGTATGAATGTTGCTTTGAGCTTCTCATAATGTAGACCAAGGTTTTGGGTCAGTATCTTTACTTTCTCCATGCTTAGGTCCGAGAAGGCCTTATTCTCCTTGCTGTGGAATATATCTCTTCAAAAGAGCTTTCATAGCTTAGGTTTATGCTACCTGGTTTGGCATGGTTCTGTCTTTAAGCCATGAGCATGATTGAGATTTGTTCCTTGTGGACTTTTATACCTTTGTGTGATTCTTGTCACACGTACAAGTTTGATATGTTGATTTGATCATTAGGGAGACCATAAACTACTACAAGTCTGAATGGACAAATCCTTGTTTTGTGTCTTATATTTCATCCATCAAGAAATTGAAGGAGATAATCCGGTTATAGTTAAGGAAGGATAACTACATTGAGTACTTCACTCAACTTTCATAGTGATGTTTGAGTTCTGGTGTGAGTCTAAAAATTTGCAGGACCACCGTGACATAGCCATGGTCGTAAACCTTCGCAAATGGCTTAGGAAGGAAAGCCTCATTCTTAGCCCCTTTAACCTCATCCGTGATCACGATGGAATTTTTTGGGTTGCGTGAAGGTTGGCTTGAAGGTCAAGTCGCTAGACCTTATGTGATCCAGGTAATTGAACGTGAAGCTTGTATTATGGTTTGCTAAGATTAAGCATGAGAAGATCAACGATTCGCAAGGAATCTGAGATGATGTAAGGTCAGAGGGCTTGCATCCTGGAAGCCAGAAGAGGTCACTTAATAGAAACACCTGGGCTGACGAGGTTCGAGATAATGTGACAGGGCCTACAAAACTGAGAAGGGTGAGATGACGTGGAATCTGTGCATAGGTTGGCAGAGGAATAACTTCCCATATAAGTTGGCCTATTGTAGTGTTAGGAGGTTTAAAAATGGGTCCTCATGGATGGAAATTTCAATGACAGCTAGTGGGAACTTTCACGTCCCAAAGTATGTTTGCTGGAGGAGACATCACGCAGTGTTGAGGGGAGGGTTAAGATGATTTGGCACCAAGCTGTCATGGCAGGAATGAGGACCAATCAAAAGCACTTTCAACGCAATGTTGTGGAGCCTCTAGGGCACGTAAGCCCGAAGGCTGCTCCCTGGGAGTGAAAACAAGATGCAAGTTGAGGGGAGCAGGATGACGTGTGTCAGAGCTATGGTAGCATACACCCAAGCCCAACAACCTGTTCATTGAGCATGGAGCATGTGTAGACCCACAGATAGGTCAACCTAGTGGATCAACCATGGAGAAAAACGACGAGCACACGATTTCAAAGGGTTGGTAACAAAGGTGAAGGAGATGGGAATTTTGTCAATAGCTAATGGCCTGTTAAGTGGTCGGTAACATATGTGTATATATACACGCATGCCTAGCAACCCAATAATTCGAGCATGGAGTATATGCAGACCCATAAACGAGTCAACTTGGTGTCTCATCCCCGAAGTAAAACAACGAGCGCACGATTGCAAAGGTCGGGTAACAGAGCTCGGGAGATGAGAATTTTTTCGATAGCTAAAGGCCCGTTAAGTGGTCGGTAGTGCATATATATATATATATATATATTCACACATATTTGTATAAGTTTGCGTTAAAGCATAGCGCGAGGTGTGGACCCCAAACCCATGAACATGTCAACAACTAACAAGAAATTGCGAAGTGGCACTGAGAGGATAGCTAGGGGGTATAGCCACGTGGCCAAACTGATGAGGTGGCACCCTCTAATTCGCTATAACTTCAATGGTCACATCTCATGATCTGAAGGTTGGATTGAGGTAAAATTTTATATCACCAAAATCGTCTCGACAAGACGAACACAATGGTGATGTCAAACTAAGGTTTTAAGTAAGTTGAAAATATTCAAATTTTTAGGCCCCATTTCCATAATGGCACCTTGGATCTTGGGTCAACATAGTAATCGCCTCCTCTTAATCAGTGTTATGGTGAGAATTAGGAGGGGGTTGTTACATTTTGATATCTCACAAGACGATGCATCAATCCCTTGATAATCCTTTAGCCCATATGAACACCAAAACCTGTAAGAAACAAGGTATTGACATGCCAAAAAATTGAATTTAAAACAAAATTAATATAAGAAAAAACAAGTAATAGCAAATTGGTTACATTATATATTCCAACAGGGCATTAATTCTACATTTCTTATTTCCATGATATATATATATATTGTAAGCTATTCTAAATTCTATTGATTAACAAAATATTTTACATTCCATGGCTTGAGCTGAGGAATTTATCCAGTTCCTGCTCTCAATTGTGTCCAAAATATCAAAAGGAGGGGCTGCCCATGGCAAGGAAACCAACCCTTGGATTGTCTAGAAAAGTTTGAAGCATCTAGATTCGCTAAAACACGAAGTAAAACTGAAAAAACTACAGATAACAAGTATGTCCAAAAGTGAACTGTGGTGAAAAAACCTTCAGTCCTTGCGTACTTCCCCATGCTGGTCTGCTTCAGGTTTCGCTGGTTCTTCCTCCGTCACTAGACACCCGTAAATACAAGCTATTTCCTCTTCCTCCTCCGTGAAGACGTGAGGGATCTTCTCCATCGGCTCTCCTTTCTCATTGCACTTGCTCCAACCACCTACAGTGTAGTGCCAGAGATTGGGAATGTACAAGGAAGAGGCCTTAATAGGCAGGCGTTCCAGCTTCTTGGGCGGAGGCGTTAAGGAGCGAGGAATGGTGGATTTGCGGTATTTCCGCTTGATTCTGGGCAGGGGCGATGTGGAGGGCTCGACAAAAGGGACGAGGGAGGCAGCGGGTGGAACAGAAAGAGATACGGAAGCAGAGGATTCATTAGAGGCCATGGTAGCAGGCTGAGTGAAGGGGGCAGAGGAGGGATCTTCATCTGAGTGGAAGTGTCTATCCATAGAATCTCTGGTCAGCCTGGCAGGGAAGGCACCCCAAATGCTTCCTCTGCGATGCTTCTGTCGCTGCCTTGGCGCCATGGCAATGAAAGCACAGTAGGAGATTGGGTTGAGGTGCAGAGAGCACGCCAAGCTAGGGAGGAGAGTCGCAACAGAGCTACACTGTAGATCAAGGGGAGAAATGCGAGGGTGAGAGTGGTGCCGAGGATTTATGGCTGTGCCTCTCCGATCAAAGCCACAACTGGTCGTCACCTGCAACATTAAAACCGTTATCTGAAACCTGTTGCGACGTGGTGCGACCTGCCTGTCATGGCGCCATCGATCCCTTGCTTGTTGCGTCATCGCACAACTTGGGATGACCCATTCATCACGTCACCCAGATCTAGGAATTATTATTATTATTATTGTTATTTTATTTATTATTATTATTATTATTATTTATTTTTATTTTTTACTTTTATTTTTTTTCTGTTCCGTTAAAACTTTCTTGAAAGCTTGTTGGATATAATGGAATTTTACTCTCTCCAAGAACAATCTCATTATATCTATTTGATTTGATCCAAGCAATGTTGTTTCCTCCAACATATTATAGTCCAAATCAGAGGAAGAATTTTTTTCCTTGTCTTGCACTTCAAGGGCTAGAAGTTTTTTCCATTTTGAACACATCTGCAAGGTATATAACTTAAGTTAGTTTCTCATAAACTTGTAAAGAAAATGATATGAACAATTCAACAAGGGTTTGCTTTTTATACCTAAAAGACACTATATGTGAAGCCCAATACTATGCTTACAATGGAAATCATTTTATCAAATAATGTGAATTTTTTTAATTATTTTTTCTAAATAATAGTTAGAAAATGACTTTTGACTGTATGGTGAATTTAGTGATCTTATAAATCTATTGATTATTCACAATGTATGGATAATTCACATTTAGTATTCCAAATAGAGCCTTTATGAGAATCGTAGGAGAATATTTCAAAAGAATCGTATCCCAAATCACATTGGACATTGGTCTCGGACTTTTGGACTAGTCTTGTACTACCGTTACCTATTCTAAACTAGCATCATATCAGTGCCATGATATTATTATTCTCTCCTTCGATTCATGTTAAGCTCAATCTTGATTTTCTTTTATATCCTTAGCCAACAATTTTGGGTTCTAGAATTCTTGGTTATCATAGTTGACTATATCAATAATAGATTTTGAAAATAATATTTATTAGACATGCTCTAATCACATTTTCATTAGGTGCAATGAAAATAAACCACACCTTGTATAGGTCTATTGTACATCCTTCCTTGCTATACATGTTTATTGTCTCCTATACATCTGTTTATTATGGTGTAGTAGACAAATGTTTTTTGAAGATAAGTGTAGGAAGGCAAGTGCATAAATGATAACATATAACTGTGATCAACATCTTTTCATTATTTTATTCATTTTCTATAGTTTTTCCTTTTACCGTTGACATTACACATATAATTGGATATCAGTTTAATGGAAAACTAGCTTTTGAGCATGTTCATTGAATGTGAAATAATATATATATCTGTGTGTGTGTGTGTGTGTGTGTGTGTGTGCATATTTCAAAGCAATGAAGGTTGTAAACTTTCCTATATATCTTCATTTAATCCAACTTCTATCCTTAATTTTATCATAGATATCAACGATAATTTTAAGTGGCATTCCTATCGTAGTTTCAATTACATATTAAAATTATATTCTATAATTTGTTGATTCAACGATGTCTTGGATTGAGTTTTGATTCCCAGATAAGGCGATTTCGATATGCAATATGCAAAGCCATATAGGAGAGAAAAAACTATTGTAATGGAATATCAAAAAGTGGTTTACTGGCCTGAGTATTAGATGAAGAAAATCTTTTAGAAGAAATTATGGGCAATTTGATTGTTTCTCTACCTTTTGCTAGTCATGAAACTATAACCAAGATAATGCAATTTACTGTATATTTTCTTATAGGTTATCTTAAAGTTTTGAAGCATTTGAGAGTGAGTATAAAAGTTAACTTATATTTCAAACAAATTATGGCCATTCCACTTAGAAGATCAAGATAATCGCAAGATAAATCACATGAGAATATTCTGTTGACTTTTGTGGCGATTAATTCATATGGGCTGAATATGATTCATTAAGAAGAAAACAAATCATGAAATAATAACTTGGGATGATTAGTGCCAAACTTATCTTGATTTATTTGCAAGGTGGTTGTTGTTCAACCACTACAGGGAAACACTCTCCAGGACAATTGTTTCTACAGTGAGGCTTGGCCCCAATCTAAAAAAGCTTCACTGTGAACGAAATTATCATAACTTGCACCATGAAAGAGATTATCAACCATTGGCGAGGCAAGGAGCGTCTAGTACAAGGGAGCTAAGAGAATGGGAGGAGATTAGAATAGCGACTTGAGTTTCATTTCATGGGGAGTGAGAGGGGGAGGGACTTTGAGGGTGGGTGGTGACGTGCATTAATTTCACATCCACATACCTAACTCTTTCCCATTTCAAAAAGGTTTTTGGGCACAAAAATGAATGGGTCATAAAAAAAGACTGCAAAGGATAAAAAAAGGGGCCTAATTAGTCACATCGACAAGGTGGAGAAATCTACAATTGAGATAAGTTTGGCAAGTATTTATTGTGAAATGGATCATCTACATAAGATGATGCCGACTCTTCTTACCGATGTTCAACCTATTTAAGCAATCCAAAACAAGTTCTCTATTTCGTAATTATGACCTTTCCCTCATTTATAGGATTAATTATACATGCATTTCCATCACTTAATCTTTAACAATAGAGTTTGTTTGACCTCTAACAATGATTTAAAAATAAATAAATTTACTATATGATTATAAATGGCAAAGGATGCAAGACACAACATATGTGATCTCCTTTTGGACCTCTTCCTGCAAATAAACTATATGTTCTTCTTATGATAAGAGATCACTTACTTTATTTACTATTTCTTTAAATATTTTTATTTTAAATCCATGAAATCACATTTAGTATTCAATCCTCTATATTCTACTATTTTTTATAAATAACATAAATTTAAAAATTTCAAATAATCTAAAGTTTGTTTTTTGTAGGTTGAATTTTATTATATTTGGAAACAAAAATTTACATAGTGAGATGTAGATAGTCAATTTAGTCTCTCAATGGGGAGACCTGGCCATATCCAAAAATACACTCTCATTAAAGGTAAGAGGGATAACTGAGTGTTGACATAAGCAAAATCAGAACGACTAAGACTGATAAACTGGCCTGAGTGGCCTTGTACATAACCATTTGTAAACAAAAACAAAAAGTCCAATATCATACTACATCCAAGTTGAAGGATTGGAATCTGATACTGCAACCTGGATGGGTACTTTTGGGTCCTCTGAAGTACCTCCCACCGTTGGAGGAATGCTAAGGTGTTATTCAACCCTCTCCATTCTTCGATCCAAATCCCTTATGTGCCTGTGCAGGTGTTCAAAGGAGTGCAAGGTATCCATGCAGTTCTCATGCCGGTCTAAGATAGTCTGTCCCAGAAAAAATTCATCTACCAGTAAAGATCCACAGTCTACATGTATTGGTTGAACCGTCCCCTTGTGTGCCTTGTATCTGGGATCCAATCAGCCCGTTTAGAACCTTCGTGTTCAAAAGAGTGATCCTATGAGAGGATACTTCCCCCTTAAATTAGGTGAGTTCTCCTTGAATATTAGCTGGTGTAAGCTCCCTATATTGCGAGGCAAATTCTTCTAGCCTATGGTGCATGCGGGTGTGACCTTCATGGGTCCGCTCTTGGTAGTAAGCAACCCTTCTTCTAATGCAATGTTGTTGGCGTGACAAGGGGAGAAGATCCATTGGAAGAAAGAATTCAAAAGGTGACTAAGGTCGACTCGGGTTACTAGAGGAGCAGAGGCGATGCCTTGAGAGACCACTACCCCGCAAAAAGACTCCAAAGAACCCTAGGATAACCAATAAAGACTTCAGGGCTACGAAAAACCTAGGAGATGGAGAAGCAATGGAAGAACCCATTGACTGTGAATTCCTTGCCCAACACAAGCCAACAACTTTGCCAATAAATCACCAAGATAACAATCCCTTATAAATAGAAGGTCGACAAATGAGAAAGGAAGCAACAATGCACGAATGGGGAGAAAGGCAAGAGTGTAAAACTGAGAGAGAAACCAAGGCAAAGGGCTAAAACCACTGCTCAAAGATTTTCTAGAAGAATGAAAAGGAAAGCCATGCTAGAAATAATATGAAGAGGAGCTCATAAAAGGAAAAATCAAAGACTGCCAACCTTGCCTAGACACCACATTGATCACCCCGTAGAGATTTCAAAATAACTAATACAATACAATTCAAAGAAATTTTTTTTAATACCAAATAGTAGCCGAAGCCACAACTGCTCAATTGAATTCCAACTAGGGAATTAACAACTCTGCATTGAAAGACCCTTCGTGACTACTACATGCTCCTGACCCGTTCACATTTGTCACAAGTGAGACTGACTTTTCCTCCACCACTTGCTTCTCTATACTTGCAGCCAAGAGGCCTGCACTCCATAGTCACGAGTTTAACAACATAAGTAGGGTAATAACCACATCTACCATCACATGGATGAATCGCTCGATCCCTCCACCCACTGTTCGTTGCCATCTCTTTATCCTCACAATTAATTATTTGTAAAAACTTGTCTGATGCTACATCTAACATCACTAGAGGTGAGTTGTTAACGACATCACATTGTACCCTTCCCTCAATAATCACCCATCTAAACCATAATCTTAAACTTCAATTTTAAAAAATTACAAACCTATTAAAATCTTATTTAGATAAAAAAAATATACAAATTTTTAAACTAATTAATTAAAAAAAAAACAGGATTTAAACCAATTAATCTAAAAAAACAAAATTGAACAAATCTAAAAGCTATGCAAAACATCAACATTATTCGAACAACACTAATAAATAATATACCAACATTTGACGCTACCATTATGGTGCTCGGGTATCAAGTTAATCTTGAAAACAAAAAAAAAACCCTATTTTCAATTACAAATTTAATATTAAAAAATAAAACGGAAAATTCCCTTCACACTTCTTACCCATTTTATAAATAATAATAAAAAATTCTCATCAACGCTCCCATAACTCGTAATCATTTAATAAATAAATAAATAAAAAAAATATTCTCATCGCACCCCCATAAATTCATTCCATACCAAATAAATGAACGACCAACAGAGTAGCTCTGAATGAATTTTCTTACCCTCGTAACATGCTCGTATAATTAAGCACAAAATTCCTTAATGTGATTTGAATTGTAAAAGAAATGTACCAAACATTTATCTATATCAGACTTCTATCTATCTATCCTCCGTCCCTTTACTGTACCTCATACCAAAATTCTCAATTCGAATTCTATGCTTTACCATTCCACGAACCTCATTCCATGGTATCATATTCTCTGTTTACAGTTTTTTTTCAGGGTTTAAACTCATACTTGAGGCCTAATTACCCAGAACGTGGGCATAACCACATCAAGCTGCTCAGGGAACAGTAAGTTGTAAAACCAAACGTGTAGACAGAGCAAGGATCGTTAAATTGCTCAAGCCCAAGTCGGCTAATTGCTGGACGAAGCGTGAATCAGTGATGCCCATGACTAGACAATGACTGTATTTTAGATTTCTGCCATTGAAGACCGTTCTAAACTCTACACTCTTTCAATTTTTTTTGGGATCGCGGAACGATGGCAGCGTTTTAGCTTCTGATTAAAGCAATGGACGGCCCCAACAATCCCGCTGGTTGGAAGAAGAAGAAGAAGAAGGCGGTATGTATTCATTTACCCATTTGAAATTACAAAATTGGAAACCATACCCGTAGACAGTAATTAGTTACTTTGTAGCAGATCAAGTTATTTGGACTGATTGCATGAATCGATCTGACGAGGACTTTTCGTATAGATTGTTATGTTCTAGCTGAAATTTCAGTATGTAGGCTATTTCATCAGTTATGTCTTTTACATTTTGGGGGGATGAAATGCTACCTATGAACAACTGCAAGCAGCTTCCATTCGATGTGAGATATTACAATGTGACGAAAGTGTCTTACAGGGTACAGAGCATATATTTGGCCAAGCTTTTGGGATGGGACATTCTGTTAAATTTAATCCCCCAGGCATGCCGTTTACCCATCTACAATCACAACTGCTAGCACCAACACAGTGAGCACAAGTGGTTCTATAAGGAGTGAATATTTCACCGGGAAGACTTAATCCTGGTGAAGGCATTAAGAACACCCCCACTTTCACCGACTTAGGAAGGTCCCCCCTCCTTGCTCCCCTCCAACCCCCCTTGTATACTGTTTCTGAGATTTAGCTTAAAAAATGCCTATTAGGTGCCATATGACTGCGTATTGATGCATTAGGATATGCAGTTCTTTACATACCCTTTTAAGAGCGCTGTATGTATTTTAACAACAACAAAAATAAAAAAGTTGTTTGGTCGGTGGTCTAGTGGTAGGGTGGTGGGCGTTTATCGCATCTATTCCAGGTTCAATTCTAAGTTCATTCCTGTATGGGCTCTACCTAAATCAATGAAGTTACGTGTCCCAGGAGTTTCTATCTAGTTTAGTCCAAATTGGGTGGTTTCTGAGAAAAAAAGAGGTAAAAACTGTGTGAATGTCTATAAATTGTCGACCACGGTGTTAGCCAAAAGTAACCTGTCTGTTGAGAAGATCTTGAATGTAAAATGCTTGGGAAGGTTTTAACTACCCAAAATACCCAAAAAATAATGTTGCTGTAATGTTGTTGCAATTTTTATTTAGTGTCTTGGATTGCTTTTGATTCTTTGTCATCTAAGCTTATGTATTTGCACAGCAACGCCAGGAAAGACAGAAAAAACATCAGGGAGAAGACGGTGCAGAGGCTTTGGCTGTGTCCGAGAAGTGTGAGGACGATGTGTTATCTGGGCAAAATGTTTCAGATCCAGGGAAGACACCCAATTCTGAGCCAGGTGATATAGTATTACCAATGTTATCAGACACCAGTGAGAATTTGAAGTCCTGTAGTGCTGTGGAGACAGAAGTTGTCACGGGAGAGCAGTCTGGGGGTGCAGAGAATAGTAATTTGGTAGTTGATGAATCTGGGGGTGCAGAGAATATTAATTTGGTAGTTGATCAGTGTGGGGGTGCAGAGAATATTAATCTGGTAGTTGATCAGTCTGGGGGTGCAGAGAATATTAATTTGGATGTTGATCAGTCTGGGGGTGCAGAGAATATTAATTTGGATGTTGATCAGTCTGGGGGTGCAGAGAATATTAATTTGGTAGTTGATGGTCTTTCCAGGGATGACAATTGTCCCTCTAGGCCTGATGGTACAATTCGGTCTGCTTCATGGGAAGAGGAGGAAGGTTCCAAAGGTAGAGAAGTGTTGGTGGAGCAGGGATTGGAAGCTTATGTAGCCGTACGTAGTTCTCCTCCAAGCTTCACCAATGATATGGACTCTCCTTCCTTACAAGGGGAATCAATTAGTGTTTATGCTGTTAGAGATCTTGCACATGAACACAGTGGTATAGGAAATTCACTTTCTGACCTGGGAAAAGATGAAGATCACATGCCATCTAGAGATCCTAAATTGCAACACGCTCTGGAGAGCACCGACGTTAAGCTTGCAATTCTTGAGTTCGATAATCCAAATGGATTAGAACAGGTAAATTTTAAATTTTCTGAAGACCCTCAGGTGAGTCAAAAAGCTCATTTGGAGGACAAAATTGCTGCAGGGGATGAGCTAACTTCTCAAATACAAATTAATCAGGTAACAGGCTTTGCATTTGAAGTAAACATGATAAACTCATTTGCTTTTTTGATTTTCTTATATAATGGGCATTGAGGATGTCTGTTCATTTATAAGCTCACCTTGTTTTGGTTAGGGGTTTGCAGGAAGTCGGATCTCCAGTTTTGGACTTGAAAAAAGATGAACATGGAGAGCTACGGGAAGCTGGACAGTGTAGTGACGATAGACCTGTTGCATGTTTAAAAAATTGCAGTTCACAGCCTTCTCATGTTGATGCCCTACATCATTTCACAGTCGAGAAAAATAGGAATATAAGCATGGATGAGTCCTTTGTGGATGCGCTTGACCATCTGACAGAAAGTAGAAGTGCAAGTCTGGAAGAGTCTAGTTTTCTTATGAAAGGTGATTTTCTTGAGAAGGAAGGTCAGTTATCAAAACTTTACGCATGCAGTGAAGAAGCTGAAAATACCGCTTCACTACTTGTAGAACAAGAGCAATTGAGACAGATGGTTCATGACTTGGAACAGGAGAAATTAGAAATGGCAAATACCTTGGATAACTTGAGATCCCAGCTGCAAAGCAAAACCCTGGAAACTACACAGCAGAATCTTCATGAATCCACTGGACAGAAAGAAACACTTGCAGTTGCCAGTGATACTGAGACAAAAGCGACTTACATGGAAGACTTGGAAAGAGCCACTGGTTTGTTTGAAGAGAAGCTCCAGATATCTCAAACAGATGGGGAACATTTGACAATGAGTGGGAATCAATGTCCACTTGATTTTAAGACTCTGCGACAGAAATTAGAGGATCTTGAAGCGGAGAAAGCAGCCGCTTTTTCTAAAATTAAGGAAGTAGAACAAAATGTAGGAGTGGAATCAATGGGTGAAACCGAAGAAGGCAAGGCTCGTCTTGAAGTTGAAGTTGAAAGATTTATCAAGAGAGCCAAGGACAGAGAAGAAGAATATATTGAAATGTTAGAAAAGCTCAGAACTCAAGTTCAAAGCCTCAACAATGAAAATCACAATCTTTTAACTCAGCTTGATGAGCATGCAAAGAACATGGCAAAGACAGAACAAGAAAATCAGCTTGTAAGAAATGAATTGGCTGAAATGAGACCTGTTCTAGATGAAACAATTAAAGCTAAAGAACAGATCACAAGAGATTATGAATGCTATAAGCTGGAGATATGTTCTACAATGGTTCAAAAAGAACAACTCGATACAGAAACTATGAGAACAAGGCAGCTGACCGATGAACTTAATGGTCGAATATCTCAACTTAATGATGAAATGCATGAAATAAAGGCTGAAAAGGTTAAAGCTATGAATGATCTTGATGAATTCAAGGTCTTGGTCAAAAAATTAGAAAATGAGAGAGCAGAGCTATCAGAGGATCTTCATGTAGTGAGAGCTGAGCTGGAGAAAATGAAAAAAGAAGCTTATTTCCACCAAAAACTTGAAGAAGAAAGGAATCGATTCTCTGAGGAGAATGCCAAACTTTCTGCGGAGCTATATGAGTGCAAGGAATATTTATCAAGGAGGCAAGATGAAAAATCAGAACGTGATAAGCAATTGAAGGATATGGTACTTGAGCTTCATAAAGCCACATCAGAAAATATGAATTTTGCATGCAATGTGCACAAGCATAGACATATGATAACAGAGGTAGAGGGTGAAGGCTTTCTACGTATCCCTGAGACAAGATGCGACTCAGCTTTGTTGCAGAGTCAAACAGAACCATTGCATGGAGAGTATACGGACCAAGAAACATCATTGGGTGTTCACAAAACTGATTGCCAAAATTCAACAGTTCATAGGGGAGAAATCATTGAGGAAACCATTCAACCATCTAAATCTATTAATGTATCAGAAATCTCAAATATTGATTTGCAGCTTGCTACTGCTGTGAGTATTACAG
Organism: Pinus albicaulis; assembly: GCA_034641835.2. Lineage (NCBI taxonomy): Eukaryota > Viridiplantae > Streptophyta > Pinopsida > Pinales > Pinaceae > Pinus > Pinus albicaulis. Next base: position 1,551,734,581 of record CM076580.1, on the reverse strand, counting down.
TAAAAAAGCTTGCAGAATGTACAATCTTGCAGGTAATATTTGAATTCCATAGTTTAGAGATTTCAGAAATGCAAAATTCATTTGAAAAACTAAGGAGTTTCTTGGATGCAGGAGGAGAGAGATTCAGCTGTACAACAACTTGCTAGTACCCATGATCAGCTTAGAAAGTTGGTCCAGCAGCAAGAGAGGATGACTGAGCATAGTGAAGAGCTAGTTGATCGTCTGCGGGATGCAGAGTCCAGTGAAGTTGGAGAAGAAAACATGCAATCTTTTGTGGCATTGGACATCCTGGTTGCTGACTGTAGCAAGTTCATGAAACAATTGCAGAAAGCATTGGATGAAAGATCGCAGTTTGAACCCACTATAAGAGAACTTGAGTCTGTTTTGTTTTCAAAGGACCAAGATATTCAAGATATGAATGTAAAGTTTGTTGAGCTATCTCAGAAATGTGCACAACTTGAAGAGATTAGTGGTAAATGCACAATACTGGATGAAAAATGCTCTGAAATGGCTTTTCAAGCAGCTCAAAATGAAAATGAAAGAGATTCCTTACATTTGGAGGTAGATGCCCTTAGGAAATCTCTTTCAGAAAAGGAAACATTAATGAAAGCCTCTTCAGAATCTCATTCTGACTTGAAATACCAGTTTGAAACTACCATAGAGAAGTTAATAGCTGCCATTGAGGAAGTTATTCAAGATGAGACTTTGGCAGCTGTTCCTTGCTCAGAGAGAATGTCTTATCTGGAGACAAGCCTCCTTTTGCTTATTGAGAAGTACAAGGTAGCTTTTTCACAAGTGAACCTGGTTCATAAATGCTTACTTGAGCTTGCTTCTAATTATGGAAACTTGTTGGAAAAAGAACCTACACTTTCTTTGGATGTGTTCCTCAGAGAAGTCTTCAGTTACAAAGAAAAGGAAGTAGACCAGTTAAATGAAGAAGTAAATGTAATGAATTCAATTAAAACTCAGCATGAAGAAGAAATTAGGGAACTGAAGGACTGTTTATGTAAATTTGATGAGAATCTTAAAGAAATGAGCATGGATAACAGCAAAATGAGAACTGATCTTGAGCAGACAGAAAGCAAATTGTCATCAGTCAGAGAAAAGCTTAGTCTGGCGATCACTAAAGGGAAAGGATTGGTTCAGGAACGCAATACACTAAGACAATCATTAGTGGACAAGTCCAATGAGCTAGAAAAGTGTTTGCAGGAATTGCAGAAGAAAAATGATACATTGCATGAAACTGAAATGAAAGCTTCTAAGTGTGTTAAAGCACTGGAATTAGAGCTAGAAGATATTCAGAATTCTGCAAGTGCTTTTCGAGAATCCGTTTCTAACAAGGACTCACTTCTTCAGAAAATAGAAAATGTCTTTGGGGAGATGAATTTGCCAGAGGCAATGCACTCCAAAGAAATAATTGATAAAGTTGAGTGGCTTGCAAAATCATCTCTTGGAGTAAATAACACTATGTCTGAAACAAGTGTGGGTGATGACAAAACTGGGAAGAGTCATCTTGAAGATCTAAAAGAAGAGTACGAGGAACTACAAAATAAATACCGTAGTGTAGTTGAGCAGTCAGATATACTGGAGAAGTCTTTGTTGGAAAGGAACCATCTTATTCAAAGATGGGAACAAATCCTTGAGAATGTTGATATGCCAACATCTATGCGATCAGCTGATCTAGAATTTCAGATTGAATGGCTCAGCAGATCACTAACTCAGGTCCAACAGGATGCAGCTCGTTTTAAGCATGAAATTGAGAATGCTCAAAGAATTGCTGACTTATCTGCCTTTGAACTGGAGGACTCGAAAAGGAGAGTAGAAAGCCTAGAGGAAAGTCTCTTGAAAGTAAACCATGAAAAACAGGAATATGTGAAAAGCCTTGAGGAGCTTAATTCTAAATTTGAATCTCTAAACGAGCAACCAGTTCAAGATGCATCCCGGAAAGAGAGTTTATGTGATGATAGTGTTGATCAACCTATGAGTGAGTCTGCTGTGGAATCAAGCATTGCTGATAGGAGTTTAATTACAGAAGACTGTATGAAGAGACTATTGGATATGGTTATTGAAACATTGAAAGATCAAGATCTTCAGGAGTTATCTTTATTCTGCAATAATGGGGAGTATCTTGAAGGATGTATCAGGAAACTCATAGCAAAGCTAAATGAATTATCTGAAGAAGCTGAAAAGCTCAAGGAAAGTGGTGATGCAAAGACGATGGAGCTTCAGGGTCTTCAGGCTGCAATGACTGCAAAAAATACAGAACTAGAGGAAATGACTAAAAAGCAAGAAGAAGTCTGTTTAGCAGTGGCATCACATAGAGCAGAGATAGAAAGTCATATACAACAAAATAGAATAATGGCTGAAGAGCTAGAGACAGTGAAAAAACAAAAGGATGCTTTACAAGTACAGTTTGAGGAGGCAGAAGAGAGATCATCAGTAATAAGGGAGAAACTGACTATGGCAGTGAAAAAAGGAAAAGGGTTAGCTCAACAACGAGAAAATTTGAAACAGTCTTTGGATGAAAAAGTAGTAGAACTTGAGAAGCTAAAAACAGAGTTACAATTACGTGACTCTGCAATTAATGGACATGGGCAGAGAATCAGCGAGTTGTCAAGTGAGCTGGAGCGCTTTGAAAGTCTAGAGACAGATTTTTTTTCCTTAAAAAATCATTGTGCCGAGCTAGAGAAAAAGTTACTTGATAGCAACAGTACAACACAGAGTATAATGAAGACATTAAACGCTATTGACTTAACAGGTGAAGTTTTATGCCAGGACCCGGTCAAGAAAATTGAGTGGCTTGGTAAATCAGTCAATGAACTACAGCAAAAAATAGGTTTTTCTGAACAAGAAGCTACAAAATTCAAAGGAGAAGCTAACATACTAGCCACTAAGTTGGATAAGGTTTTTGAAAGGGTGCACTCCCTTGAGAGTGAGCTAGCAGATGCAGAAAACAAAATCTCAGCACTTACAAATGCAAAAAAGGCAGTAGAAACAGAAAGTGACCATGAGATACAAAAAATCAAGGATGATCTGGCTGCACGTACAGACGAGTTAAGAGAAGCTTATTCAAGGTCAGATGACCAGATTTCCAGATTGTTGAAACAACACACTCAGTTGAATCACATAAAGGAAGAATATGGCTGCTTGCTCTCTCTTTTAGCACATTATTCTTCCAGGACGCAAGAGGTCTTGAGAAGTGTGGAGCTCTCTTTTCAAGATATATTAAGTCAACTTGATTCTTCAAAAGGGTTAGAGTTGCCCAGTATAGATCTTATGAGTGGTTGGACTTATCCTAAAGTTAAACCACCCAAGGAGGTAAGGCCTATTGATTGTTGAAATTGGTGTGATATAATCCCTGTTTTATAAAGTTTAATATTTTGTTTGTTGCGGGTTTTGTCATATCACTTTAAGTTTAGAGTAACACTAGATGGGTTATGCTTCATGAACCTGGAGTCTGACCAAAATAAACTCCTTCATCCATAGCATCCACTATTCAGTAGTAGATCATTAAGAAAATGATGACATCCATAGATATGTAGAATACAAATGAGATTCAAAATATGCCCACAGTAATATTTAGAGGTAGAATACACAACTTGATTGCAGTTCTAACCAAGACCCAAGTCTTATGATTGACAACTCTGCAATCTTTGTAGCTGGCCATGCCCAATTGGTTTTTGTTTAATACTTACACATTAAATGTCCAGGTCAAGAATTATATTTTGATTTGAAGATAGTTTTCAAAGGGGTGCCTACATGAGAATTGGTATGCAATGTCTTAAACTTAACTTCAAATGATGCTTTATTTGGTGGATCTCTTGACCAACCAATATTAGTGGACTAATGTTTGGATCTAACTATTAGAAATTTCAGGGTCTGATATCAAAAGATTCTGACACCATGTTAGAATGTTTCTTGCAGTGAAGGAATTCGTACTCTTAGAATTAACTATTAAAATACCTATCTATGAACAATCAGACTTGTAGTTAATTTAGACCACAAAACTAAAAACAGTTAGAAATTTCAGGATCAGATATCAAAGGATTCTCACCATGTTAGAAATTAGAATATTTCTTGCAGTGAAAGAATTAAATTTTTAGAATTGTATCTTCTGTCACCATTTAGAGAAAACTGATACCATTGATTTACAAGAACTCACATATAGCAGAACAACATGAACTTGGTTTAATTTAATAATGCAGAATACGGATGAGTACAATAGTGTGATACTGTGCTATATGGCATTAATGACCTTCAAATGATTTATAGCTTACAGGCCAACTCATAACTTACAGCTCTAGTATCCCTGTTACAATATGACCCTGTAAGCATATTTGCCTGTAAGGCCACTTATAGACACTTATATGCTACATTAAATCTCAGAGCATCTTATTCTAGGGTTTGGTCATTCGAGTTTTCAGACCTTGATTTTAGATTCTGTTTCAAATTCCAGCTTGATTGTGTGCTATGGTGGTTGCCCACGTTCTTCTTTTGTATTTCCGGGTGGGCAGGTTTCTGGGATATTCAACACCATTTCCCACCTTCTGTTTTGGCCCCTGACATTATCAGGGCTTCACCGTTCACATCCTGCTTGTTAGCAGTCTCAACCTTTGGTACTTCTATATGTGCTGATGCCATGGGCTTCCATTGGCACTTATATTCTTATAATCACCCTTATATTCTTCTTCTGCAGAGGACAATGCAGTTGCCGAATGCCTTTTTTCTACTGGATGAGACCACTATTGATCCCACCTAAAATGCAAACCAGATTATGATCTCTTGTGATCTGTGCATCTGGCCCCGTGAGAATATGTAAATCTGACCAGCTCAAACATCTCATTCCAGGTATACTGCAGGCCATATCTCAGTGTTCCTTATATGTGGCTTAGAATCCTTTCCACTCTCAAATGGCTTTTTAGAATCAGGCATCAGTGTTCCTTTTATGTGATGTAGAATTCTCTCTTCCGCCCTCAAATGGCTTACTTTAGGATCATCCATATATCTTGAAACTATAACTGCATAATTGATGTTAGGTTGCGTTGTCAACTAAATCAGGCTTTTGACTAGCTGTCAGTGCAGGGTCCTATTTTTAAATTGGACAACTAGGTCCAAATTCCATGTTGTGATGCTCAGATGAAGACACCAATATTTTTATTGGGTTTCTCTTTCGGAGAGGTGCAAGATTGATCTAAAGATCATCTTGATCCGATGAGCAGAACATTTATTTTGAACACTTTCAAAATATGTGCAGGTCGGCCTTAAGGTTTTACACCCCCAGCAAATGTGTCACACACCCTCAGTTATTGATATAAATAGAGTCAACGTTGGAGGACATTTCACTCATCTCCTCATCACACATATTTCTCTCTCCACTTCTGATTGGTTCGAGCTCCAAGGAGGCAGATCTGCGGTTCACACATGGGAGAAGGACGAAGACTGTTTTTGCTGCAGCTAGGGTTTTACCGCAGGTTTGACCAGCGTTGACTTGGTCAACGCATGGTCCAAAGGCGCTGATTTTTGGTACAGACTTTGATTTATGCAGTCGATAAATTTTGGCACAAGAACCGAGGTCAAAGGTTGATTGAAGATCGAGCTGCGTTGACTTTTACTTGCTGATGTTTTGCGTTGACTTTTCTGGGCAACGTTGACTTTTTTGGGGTTGACTTTGAGTTGACCGTGTGGCTGTTTTGAGGGTTGTTGTGACACATGCTGGGCTGGCTGACCAAGGAGACTTCGCTGGTTGAAGCATCCTGTTGACCGCCGTAACGCACAAACACATTTATCTGTTTTTGGTCTGTCTTCTATTGATCTACTGGTATATTCTATCAGCATTTTACTTGATTGTTTATATGATTGCTGTAATGAAAGTAAAGTTGCATCAAGCATAGAACATCTACAAAATTTTACATGGTATTAGAGCTGAGGTGAAGACAAGCCCTAATTTGTAGCAATCACCGAAGAAGATAATGGGTTCCACAAACTATGGCTTCAAGGAGGATAACAAATTGACTGGAAAGGATGACTTCCATGCTTGGAAGATGATATTGGATCTTAAATTGGAAGACCAAGATGTCATGGATTATGTGCAGGGTAAAATCCAAGAACCTCCATCCACTGCTACTGCTACTGCCAAAACAAAGTACAAGAAGGGGGAGATCAAAGCAAAGCTGATGATCAGGGAATCCATTCATAAGAGCTAGGCACATCCAAAGATATGTATGATAAGTTGGTCCTCATGTTCAAGGCCAACAATGCCAATCAAGTACTATTCTTCAAGAATCAATTGAATAATCTAAAGAAAGGCAGAGATGAGTCCGTTCAATCATACTTTCTGAAGTTGACCGAGATCAGGAACAATCTTCTAGCTATTGGGGAGACAATAGTTGATCGAGAAATGGTACTCACCGCACTTGGAGGGCTCCCATCCGAATGGCATGTGTTCAACAATACCATTCTAAATAATAATGTCATACCTGACTTTGACGAAGTACTGTCGAGATGCGTTCAAGAAGAGACAAGAATGAAGGAGTATGGAAATGAAGGAAACGCTGCCTACGCTGCTTATTCTAGAAAGAAGAACTTTGGTGGTCCAAAGAACAAAGGAAAAGCAGGGGCCCAAGGAAAGAAGGGCATGTGTTTCATTTGTCATAGGCAAGGTTCGTTGCCCGTGGCTTCTCTCAAAAGGAAGGCATAGATTATGATGACATATTTGCACCTGTGGCCCGATATACCACCATTCGATCTATCATAGCCCTTGCTACTACGCAAGGATGGAGTCTTCATCAGATGGATGTGAAGACTGCATTTCTGCATGGTGAGATAAAGGAAGAGGTGTATGTAGAGCAACCTTTGGGGTTCGAAGTCTAGGATCGGGTCACCCATGTTTGTAGGTTGAAGAAAGCCCTCTATGGGCTGAAACAAGCACCCAGAGCTTGGTACGAGTGGATAGATAGCTACTTGATGAAGCTGGGCTTCACTCGTAGTAATGCTGATTCGAACCTTTACTTCAAGGTTATCAAGGAGAAGCCTCTCATTCTGGTGCTATATGTGGATGACCTCTTCCTGACAGGTGTTGACCCTCTCATTCATCAGTGCAAGAGGGAGCTCGTTGCTGAGTTCGAGATGAAGGACCTAGGACTGATGTACTATTTCCTAGGCCTGGAGGTCTGGCAGAGACCTGACGAGATTTTCCTTCCTCAAGGAAAATACATTATGAAGCTTTTGGAAAGATTTAGTATGGTGGACTGCAAGTCCGTGTCGACACCGATGGAGCTCAACTTCAAGAAGTTGAGTGGCAGCGCTACTGGGCCCGTATTGGCAAATCCTACTGAGTATCGTCAACTCGTAGGGGCCCTAATGTTCTTAGTGAACACCCGTCCAGATATATGTTTTGCAGTGACAACTTTGAGTCAACAGATGGTTGAGCCTCATCACTTTCACTGGGTTGGTGCCAAGAATCTTCTGAGATATCTTTGGGGCACGATAAACCATGGTCTGAGATACACTGTCGGGAGCGTGACACTCCTTGGATATACTGATGCCGATTGGGCTGGCAGTGTGGTGGATCGTAAGAGCACATCAGGATCCTGCTTCAATCTTGGTTCTACATCGATATCATGGATGAGCAAGAAGTAGAAGTCGGTGGCTTTGAGCACCGCAGAGGCCGAATACATTGCAGCGAGTATGGTCTGTTGTGAAGCAGTTTGGTTGCGAAAGCTCTTTAGTGAGCTGTTCGGACATGTGCTAGATACCACCGTGATACTCTGTGATAACCGGAGTGGGATTCGCTTGTCTGAGAATCCCGTATTCCACGATCGATCCAAGCGTATTGATATCAGGTACCACTTTATCCGGGATATGGTACAGCGAGGCGCCGTAAGACTCATATAGGAACTGATGAGCAGGTCGAGAATATTCTCACAAAGCCCCTGGGGAAGGTCAAGTTCCTAACCTTTCGTGAGAGTCTTGGTATCGTGGAACGACCCTATGATGTGGGTCCTGTTGGACGATGAGCTCTGGGAGCTCTGGGGGGCTTTGGGGATAGCTTCTCGAAGCTATAAGCAACCACAGGGCTAGGCTTGCCGAAACTTGTTGGTGTGCTTGGGCCCCATCGTTGTGATTATTGAGTTGGTTCACCTCTCATTATTTGTGCCTCGTATGCATCCTACCCATTGAGTTCAGGGCTCATGGGAAGTACCTCTCATTTGGCCAATGAGGTGGGAAAAGCTAGAGACTAGTACAAAGACTGATGGACGCATCAGAGATTGTCGTACTCTCTATCTAGGATGGCACGGTCCAACCACTTGATCTGGGATCAAGTATAGTGAGGTTTTGGGCCTCAAATTGACTTCGAGTTAGGAAAACCAACTTGGGGTTGGTACGAGACTCTCTGTGAGTCCTATAGAGGTTTCAGACCTCTGGGCTGAATCTGGCAGCCGGGAATGATATCTTTGTGACTGATTCACTTCTGTTCTGAAATAAAGAGGCCAGCAAAGCAAGTTACGTTGGGATGACACACGATGTTTGATTGCACAGGTGGATGGAGTTCTCCCTAGTTTAGAGGGAGTGTTAAATTGGACAACTAGGTCCAAACTCCATGTTGTGATGCTCAGATGAAGACACCAATATATTTATTGGGTTCCTCTTTCGGAGAGGTGCAAGATTGATCTAAAGATCATCTTGTTCCGATGAGCAGAACATTTATTTTGAATTTATTTTAATACTTTCAAAATATGTGCAGGTCGGCCTTAAGGTTTTACACCCCTAGCAAATGTGTCACACACCCTCAGTGATTGATATAAATAGAGTCAATGTTGGAGGACATTTCACTCATCTCCTCATCACACATATTTCTCTCTCCACTTCTGATTGGTTCAAGCTCTAAGGAGGCAAATCTGCTGTTCACACGTGGGAGAAGGAAGAAGACTGTTTTTGCTGCAGCTAGGGTTTTACCGCAGGTTTGACCAGCGTTGACTTTGGTCAACGCATGGTCCAAAGGAGCTGATTTTTGGTACAAACTTTGATTTATGCAGTCGTACACTTTGGCACAAGAACTGAGGTCAAAGGTTGACCGAAGATCGAGCTGCATTGACTTTTACTTGCTGTTGTTTTGTGTTGATTTTTCTGGGCAGCGTTGACTTTTCTGGGGTTGACTTTGAGTTGACTGTGTGGCTGTTTTGAGGGTTGTTGTGACACATGCTGGGCTGGCTGACCAAGGAGACTTTGCTGGTTGAAGCATCCTGTTGACCGCCGCAACGCACCAACACATTTATCTGTTTCTGGTTTGTCTTCTATTGATCTACTGGTATATTCTATTAGCATTTTACTTGATTGTTTATATGATTGCTGTAATGAAAGTAAAGTTGCATCAAGCATAGAGCATCTACAAAATTTTACACCTATTCACAGACTTCCCTTTTTTCATCTTTGTTTAACTTCATTTCAGCTTCCATAAGAATATCCTTAGGCATGCACTGTCATCCAAAACTTTTTCAATGGGTTTCATGCATGCCTTGTTTGAGATAAAAAAAAGGTTCTTTTAGGATTTTGCTAAACCTCCTTACCCAAGTGATAATGCATAACTCCCATGCCCATCATGTTAAACATCTCCATCAGATTCTCGCAATTACCTGTTATAACTAGATCATCCATGTACAGAGTTGCTAATAGAAATCTGTGTACCATGGGGACTGGGGACACATCCCTTAGGGTGGGGTGTAAAATTTGGAAACTAGGGCCAAACTCCACTTTGCACTGCTCATATGATGGAGATGATATTTTTGTTGGATTCCTCTTTTGGAGAGGTGCAAGATTGATCTAAAGATCATCTTGTTTGGATGAGTAGAAGTTGGATTTTGAATTTATTTCTCACACATGTGCAATTTGTCAAGGTCGACCAGAATTGTAATGCAAGCTCACAAGTCCCAAAAGATGTGTCACACACACTCATTGATGGATATAAAAAGGAGAGACTCAAACTTCATTTGGACATCATCTCATCTCACACATCTTTCCTCTCTCATTGGTTCGTACAACCTCAAGGAGCATCTGTTTCCCCTTTGCACGTGTGGACAACTACTGTTATTTTCGGACTGTTTCTAGGGCAGAAAATAGAGCGTTGACCAACGTTGACTTTGGGTCAACTTTGACATTTTGACTTCGATTTCTTGGGCAGAATTTCGATCTTACTAGGCCGCAGCTGGAGGCATGAAATTTGAGAATTCTAGGCAGATTGAATTTTGGGTTGACCACAGCGATGACCGCAGAATTTGACCGCAGAGTTCATCAGGTTTGACTGAGTTTTTCAGGACTCTTTTGGTCTGACTTTGACTGTCTTTGGAGGCCGCATTGATTGAAGTTGACCGGGCTGATTTTGGAGAAGTCAAATCGCTGATTTGACCAGTGTTGACTTTCTGGTTAGGGCATCCTGTTGACGGCTGTTTGACTGAAACATATTTGTATATTGTACTCTCTCTCTCTCTGATGAACTTTTGAAGAATAATAAGAAGATTTGATCAAAGGGTTTTTCCTGGCATTCGTCAAATATTGTGTCTTCTTGTCTTGGCTTGTCTTTTGGTTATTTGTTTATGTTCTATCAACATTTACTGTCAAAGTTAATGTGATTGCTAATCTGGAAATTGAACTGGGCTAGTAAGAAAAGATTGAAGTAAATTGCTCTAAGCATAGAACATACCATTGTTATCCAAAATTAACATGGTATGAGAGGTCAGGTGAAGACAAAGCCCAAGCAAGAGTGAGAAGAGAAATCACTGAAATTTGTTGGACAAGGACAAGGGTCAATGGCTTCCTCATCATACTTCAGATCTGATGACAAGCTCATTGATAAGTCTGATTATCATGCTTGGAAAATGTCCTTGGACTTGACTTTGGAGGAACAAGATGTTATGAACTATGTGCAGGGAAAGATTTCTGAGCCTCCTTCAAATGAACCGGCTGCCACTAAAAAAATTACAAGAGAGGGGAAAACAAAGCGAAGAAGATCATCAGGGACTCTATTCACAAGCACTTGGTTTCTTATATCTTCAAGCTGGGCACATCTAAGGAGATGTATGACAAGTTGGTTGGCATGTTTAGGGCTAGCAATGCAAATCAAATTCTCTTTTTGAAGAACAAGTTGAAGGACATCAAGATGGACAAAGGAGAGTTCATCCTGTGGAGAATTGGGTAGGGTAGTGATTAATTCAAATTCTCTTCTTGATAAGTAATTGTGAACTTACTTCTTTTACTTATGTCTTCTCTTCTTAGCTTATTTAGTCTTTCATCAAGTCAATTATCAAAAACACAAGAGACACAAATTTAGGCTCTTCTAGCCAGGGCAAAACCTATCCCTCTTCGAGAGGAAAACCCACGAGAAAATTCTTCTTATAGACTTTCAGATGACAAGTACCATGACCATGACATAGACCCTAGACCTTTATATGCCTTAAAGTCCTTGTCACCACTTCTTCATTGACTTCTTGAGCTGATCCTTCTTTCCTGCACCTTTCTGCACCTTTCTACACCAAGACTAGAAAGCTTGATCTTTACTTGTATTCTTCCTTCTTTATCTGACTGTGATCCTTCCGCAGCACTTTGTTGGACCTTACTGTTTAGCACTATGTTTCTAAACAACCTCTAACAGTCTTTGTATTTATTTCTCCACAAGGCCCCCTTTGATAACGTCTTTTTTCCTTAACTTATTATGAATAGAATTACTTCAGTATTATTCTCGAACTTCCTGTGACAACGTGGATATAGGATGACTGTAATCCTATTACACACCTTTAGAACCCTGTATCCTTTATTTGTAGACCTCTCTGCAATACTTCTTATATATATATATTCCTCACCGTGATGTGAAGTCCACGCAGAGATATGTAATACGCACTGTAATTGGTAATCTGTTCTTATGTCATGTGATCCGCACTTATAATGTATGATCTCCACTTCTAATATGATCCGATTTCCTTGTATATAATCTGCTCTTCTTATATGATCGACTCGAGAATCATAGAGACTTGTCCGAAGTTGTTATCCTTCAAATGAGCCGCAGTCAACTTATATATAGAGGCATACTTTCCTGTTTTAGGCCGACTCACCAATCTGATTGTAGGCCGACTTGTCCACAACTTGTAGGTTGACATGAAGAACTTATTTTCCAGCGTGCTAAACGTTGTTATGAGCAAAGGTGCGAGCATAATACTTGAGCCATTTCTCCAAGGTTGTATGCCAAGGTCTTGAGGCATATTTATCTTACTAGACTCTACATGTACATGACTCCTAATTACATTTATAACCAGAAGACAAATCCTAATAGACATCAAGAAGTCTATTGACCTATAATAAAATCTTGCTCATGAAACCCATGAGGCAAGCATATCAAAAACATATTTTATTATCTTTTGTCTTCTTCTTTACATAAATACATAATTACATAGTCAATATGAAGACCGATCCTAGTTACACTTTTCAACACATCCAATCCTACTTTATGACGCTTACCGAAATAAAAAAAGATCTCTTATCTATTGGAGAGGTCATAGCTGACTGAGAGCTCGCTCCTATTGCTCTTGGAGGTCTTCCCCGGGCATGGTATGTATTCAATACCACTATTCTCAATAATAACATAATTCCCAATTTTGATGAATTGTTGACGAGATGCACTCAAGAGGAGACAAGGATGATGGAGAGAGACAAACCTTCAAATGGAAATGAATTGACTGCCTTCACTGCTCATGCAAAGAAGAAGAATAATGTTGATCCAAGAAATCAAGGTCAAGGAAGAGCGGATCCAAAGGAAGGAAGGGTAGATGTTACAATTGTAACAGGTTTGGCCACTATGCTAGAGAGTGTCCCAATAAAAGGGACTCACCCCGAGATGATGACTACTACAATAGCAACAACTTCAAGGGAAATGGAAATTAAAGGAACAACAAGTTCAACAATAGAGGAAAGAGAAAGGCTCCCTCCTCTCGAAATGGAAATGGAAATGGTCAACCTCTCAAAAGGTCAAGGAACTCCAGGTATGATGAATCCAATGTTGTAGATAACAAGACAATGAATTTATTCTTATATCTTCCCTCTTTGCTGCATCTCCTCCCAACACCCTGGATAATTGGTTGATTGATAGTGGTGCTTCAAGGCACTTCATTGGATACAAAGAGGCCCTCTCACATTTTATTGAAAAAGAAACTAATTTGGAAATTATCCTTCGAGACAATGCCACCTATCTCGTGAAAGGGATGGATTGTGAGTCTTTATCTAAGTCAAGGTCAAGTCCTTCATTTGCTAGATGTATTGTATGTACTTGATGTGAAGAAGAAGTTGGTGTCTATCTCGGCAATGGAAGATAAAGGATTCAAGGTGGCATTCATTGATGGAAAGGTATGCATTTGGAAGAAGAATTTCAAAGAAGCATTCACTCTTGGTTTCAGGGTTGATACACTTTATCAGGTTGGAGGAAGTCTGTTGGGAGCCATGACATACAACATAACTCTTCAATCCGAATTATGGCACCAGAGGTTTGCTCACCTTCATTGTAAAGCTCTTCTCGAAGCAAGGAAGGTGGTCACAGGTATGCTCGATTTCAAAGTTGAACAGAAAGGTGTGTGTCAGGGTTGTGCTGAAGGGGAACATACAAGGGGACCATTCCCCTCAAGTGACACCAAGACTATTGATGTTCTACAATTGATCCATTCTGATATATTTGGTATGTTACCCGTAAGTTGTAACATCCTCGGGAGGATGCTTATATTATTTCACTTTCATAGATGAGTTCTCCCGCAAAACTTGGATATACTTCTTAAAGAAAAAGGATGAAGTATTCAAATGGTTCCACACCTTCAAGGCCTTGGTTGAAAATCAAACCGGAAAGAAGATCAAAATTTTGAGGATCGATAATGGAACCGAATATGAGTCAAATGAATTCAATGACTATTGCAGGGAAGCTGGCATTAAGAGGGAGATCACTACTGCTTATACTCCCGAGCAAAATGGTGTTGCCGAAAGGAAGAATAGAACCATTCTTGAAGTTGCCCGTGCCATGCTCCATGACCAAGGTCTTCTGAAGTTCCTATGGGGAGAAGCTGCCAACATCGCTGTGTATGTTCAAAATAGATGCCCACATTCAACTTTGGACTCCAAAACTCTCGAAGAAGTCTTCACTGGTAAGAAACTCGATGTTTCTCATTTTAGAATTTTTGGAAGTCTCGTATATTTTCATGTGTCGAAAGAAAAGAGAAGCAAATTGGATGCTTCTGGTAAGAAGGGAATGTTTGTGGACTACAGTGAAACCTCGAAGGCATATAAAATCTATGTGCCTGGTCAAAGAGAAGTGGAGATATGTCATGATAACCTTCGACGAAGATGTTGCCCTCAGGAAGGTTAGAGATCTTCCTATCTCAAAGGAAGACAAAGAAGAAGAAGCAGGAAAGCAGGAAGAACAGAAGGATGAACAAATGCTTGATGTTGAAGGTCCGATGGATCCTATAGATCCACCTTCTTCAAATAAAAGAAGACCCTCATGGCTTAGAGACACTCTCGAAGATGCTGAGAGAGCTTATTGCTCCAAGGGGAACATTCCGTGAAAGTAAGAAGCCGAATAGGTACCAAGGGTACTACTTAGTAGCCATGAGCACCATTGTACAATCTGAGCTTGGAATGTTTGAAGAAGCCGTGAAGCACCAAGTATGGAAGGATGCAATGAACGAAGGATATGAGTCGATCATGAAGAATGATGTCTAGGATGTGGTCACTAGACCAAAGGACAAGTCTGTTGTCACCTCGAAATGGCTCTACAAGATCAAACATGGAACCGATGGAAGTGCTGAAAAGTTCAAGGCCAGGTTTGTTGCATAGGAAGGTATAGACTATGATGAAATTTTGCACCTGTTGCTTGCTACACCACCATTCGTTCGATTATTTCCCTTGTTGCATCGCAAGGATGGAATCTACATCAGATGGATGTCAAGACCGCCTTCTTACATGGCTCAATCAAAGAAGAGGTCTATGTGGAACAACCTTTGAGGTTTGAAGTTTGAGATCGTGATACACATGTATGCAGGTTGAAGAAAGCCCTTTATGGGTTGAAGCAAGCCCCAGGGCTTGGTATGAAAGTATCAATAGCTACTTGATGAAGTTGGGCTTTACTCGAAGTGAAGCTGATCCAAACCTTTACTTTAAGGTTGATAATGAAAAGCCTCTCATTTTGGTACTCTATGTGGACGATCTCTTCCTGACAGGTGCAGACCCTCTTATTCATCAATATAAGAGGGAGTTGGCTTCTGACTTTGAGATGAAGGACCTAGGACTGATGCAATACTTCCTAGGCCTAGAGGTCTGGCAAAAGCCAGGTGAGATTTTCCTTTCTCAAGGAAAATATATTGTGAAGCTATTGGAAAGATTTGGGATGGTGGATTGCAAGTCCGTGACTACTTCGATGGAACTCAACTTTAAGAAGTTGTGTGGAAATGCTGTTGGGCCCAATTTGGGAAATCCTGATGTTCTTAGTGAAATCACGTCCGGATATATGTTTTGCAGTGAACATGTTGAGTCAATGAATGGTCGAGCGTCATCACATCCACTGGATTGGTGCCAAGAATCTCTTGAGATATCTCCAGGGCACAATCAACCATGGGTTGAGATACACTGCCGGGAGTATGAGGCTCCATGGGTATATCGATGCGAACTGGGTAGGCAGTGTGATGGATCGTAAGAGCACATATGTATGTCGCTTCACCTTAGGTTTTGCTTCGATCTCTTGGATGAGAAGGAAGCAGAAATTAGTTGCTTTGAGCACCGTCGAGGTTGAATACATTGCAACAAATATGGCCTGTTGTGAAGTTGTTTGGTTGAGAAAGCTCTTCAATGAGCTGTTTGGGCATGTGTTGGATACCACCGTGATCCTTTGTGACAACCAAAGTGGGATTTGACTTTCAGAGAATCCCGTGTTCCACGACCACTCCAAGCATATTGATATCAGGTATCACTTTATCCGGGATATAGTACAACGAGGTGTCATAAGGCTCCATCACATTGGGACTGATGAGCAGGTCGCAGATATTCTCACGAAGCCCCTGGGAAAGCTCAAATTCTTAACCTTCCTTGAGAAGCTTGGAATTGTGGACAGACCCTCTTATGAGGGTCTTGCTTGAGTTGGACTTTGAGCTCTGGGAGCTTCGGGGGGGGCTCGGGAATAGCTTCTTGGAGCTATATGCAACCACAGGGCTAGGTTCGCCTTACCTTGTTGATGTGCTATTTCCCCACCATTATGATATTGAGCTGGTTCACCCTCTCTTGATCTATGCCCCACATACATCCTACCCATGTAGTCAGGGTCTCATGGGAAGTACCTCATATCTGGCCAATGAGTTGGGAAATGAGGATAGAGACCATAGCATTACCGATGGATGCATCATGTATTGCCGTACTCTTTATGTCTAGGATCGGTTGTGTCCAACAACTTGATTTGGGATCAAGTCTGGTTGAGGTTTTTACCTCTAAACGGACTTCGGTTCAGTGGAGAGTGGCAAGGCCTTGTGATTCACTCTCGATAAAATCTTCTTCATTATTTCTTCTACAGCAGAGCAGAGCCGACATGTACAGAGACAATAGGATGATATATGATAGTACATGATGGTACTGGATGACAGGATTGCACGTGTTGATAGATGGATTGGCAGGTGGAGTTCTCCCTAGTTGAGAGGGAGTGTTAAATTTGGCAACTAGGGCCAAACTCCACTTTGCACTGCTCATGTGATGGAGATGATATTTTTGTTGGTTTCCTCTTTCGAAGAGGTGCAAGATTGATCTAAAGATCATCTTGTTTGCATGAGTAGAATTTGGATTTTGAATTTATTTCTCACACGTGCAATTTGTCAAGGTCGGCCAGAATTGTAATGTAGGCTCACAAGCCCCAAAAGATATGTCACACACCCTCATTGATGAATATAAAAAGCAGAGACTCAAACTTCATTTTGGACATCATCTCATCTCACACATCTCTCCTCTCACATTGGTTTGTACGGCCTCAAGGAGCATCTCTTTCCTCTTCGCATGTGTAGACAACTGCTGTGATTTTTGGACTGTTTCTAGGGCAAAAAACAGAGCGTTGACCAACTTTGACTTTGGGTCAAGTTTGACATTTTGACTTTGATTTTTTGGGCATAATTTCGATCTTGCTATGCCGCAGCTTGAGGCACGAAATCTGAGAATTTTGGGCAGATTAACTTTTGGGTTGGCCACAATTTTGACCGTAGAGTTGACCAGTGCGGTGACTAGGTTTGACCAAGTTTTTCAGGATTGTTTTGGGATGACTTTGACTGTCTTTGGAGGTCGCATTGACTGAAGTTGACCGGAATGATTTTGGAGAAGTCAAATCGCTGATTTGACTAGCGTTGACTTTCTGGTTAGGGCTTCTTTTTGACTGCTGTTTGACTGAAGCATATTTGTATACTGTACTCTCTCTCTCTGCTGAACTTTTGAAGAATAATAAGAAGATTTGATCAAAGGGTTTTCCCCACATTGGGGTTTTTCCCTGGCATCCGCCAAATATTGTGTCCTCTTGTCTTGGCTTGTCTTCTGGTTATTTGTTTATGTTCTATCAACATTTACTGTGAATGTTAATATGATTGCTAATCTGGAAATTGAACTGGGCTAATAAGAAAATATTGAAGTAAATTGCTCTAAGCATAGAACATACCATTGTTATCTAAAATTAACACAGGTGTTGCACCTCTCACATTTCCCACACTCTAGGGATGGGGGGTTGCCTGGGGAAATGTTTCCCCACGTCCCTCTTTGGTGAAAACTCTAGGAAATGCATGGTGAAACATTTCCCTAGTGTGGTGGACACATTTCCCCAAAGGGGGGATGCTTGGCCCCCTCCCCCCTTCTAGATTTTTTGTCCATCAACCCATGATGTAATGGTCTAGGGTAATTTTGCTGTAGAATTTCTTAGGGCACTTGGGTTTCAACGGGTTTCTTCTTTTTGCACAATAATTGAGTTCAATACAATTAATACATACTTCAATAAAAGTTCAATAAACCCAATAGTGAATATATCATTCAACAAATCCACCAAACAATATAATCCAAGTTCCACAGCATAGTTTCAATAGATCAGAGTAAATTCAACAATACAGAATACCCTAACTAGAAACATCAAAGTTCAAAGTTCAAACTATCCAAGTACAATTTCCTAACAGCAGAAACCCTATGTGAGCTCTTGTTTGGGCAAAATTTCTAATGTGTCACTAAACTATACTTATTTCTTGCCTCTATATTGTCTTTAGAAAGCTTAGACTTGTTCCACAAATCCTGGATTGTTGCGACCGTAACCCTCTCTGCTCTGTATAGGTATCGATTCCTTTCCAAAACTTCGGATCTACACAAAACAGGAAATAATTCATCCTCCAAAATTCGTTGGTCTGCTTGGAATCTTTGCCTCAAGTAAGTTTTGTTGCCTCAGGCCTATGTTAGAAAAGACCTTGGTTGCCTTAGGAACTCATCACTTGTGTCAGAGGAGTCTCAAATAACACAAACCCTACATCGACCCTGATGTTGTTTCAGAATAGAGGTCTCAGTCTACCTGAGCGCGCTTACTCCTACTTTGACACTCTTAGAAAATACACAAAATGGTCTGCCATTCACCAAACTTGCCACTTAAATTGAATGTTTGACTTCAATATAACTTCGGCCTGCTACAGACTACGGTTACAAGGTTTTTCAGGCCTCAGGACCTTTGTTCCGTTCAAGGTTTAGCTTCCATGAGTAACACCTAGTCTTAGGTGCTTTCCACAGAACTTCGATGCTGTTCAAAGGTTAATCACAGAGAGATCCGTCAAGATTTAGCTTGCTTTGCCACCATACGATACGACTCCTCAGATAAAAGATACCTTGTGTTAGAACAAATAGTTAAAATGGAAAAAAACTAGGGTGGAATCTTTCACCGCTGAAATTAGTATAGGAGAAGGGGTCTTAACTCTTAAAACCCTCAGAGCTAAGCTCAAGAAAACAGATGAATTGCTCCACAAATTTATGACGATCATTTGATCTCAACTCTTCTCTATTTATAGATTTCTCCATGGGCTTCAAGATGTGAGGGGTTGTGGGTGCAACCCCTAATTTTGGGTTCTTTTGCTCCAGCCAACACAACTTTTGCCCCAATTTGGGAAAAAATGGGTTTTTTACCCCTTTATCAAGACTATAGCCTACGGGGTTGGATACGCTATTTCGTCCCTCATTATCCCTTCAGTTTGAAGAGGACATTACAGTCCCCCCTGCTCGAAATTGCTTGCACTCAAGCAAATGCAGATTTGGGTGCTGTAAAATTCATTCTCCTTCCCACGTGGCATCCTCCTTTGGTAGACACTTCCATCTAATAAGATATTCTGGAATTGCTCACCCTCTTAACTTCTTCTCTCATACGACCATGATATTCTGGAATTGCTCACCCTCTTAACTTCTTCTCTCATATGACCATGATTGTTCCTAGAATCAATTCTAGTCGTCCCTCTTTGTCTAATGGTGGCAATTCGGTAGAGGTGGTGACCCACTGTCCCACAACCCTTTTGAGACATGACACGTGGAAGACATTATGCATTTTTTGCTGCTCAATAATTCTAATTCATACGCCACTTTGCTGTGAAAAGTCCTAGATCCTAGATCCGGAACCCTACTGCAACAAGCTGAACTACTTCTACTTGCAAATATGATTCAAACAAGTTATTTAAGATTACTTCTTAAAATATCGAAGCAGTTACTGAAGCAACCTTCACCCATTAAAATACATTTGTGAAAACAAAACTGAGCAAGAAAGAATACTGCAAACATAGGACACCGTTATTTTTGGACAAATGTCCCCGAAAATCCCAATGCAGGAAAACCGTTGCAACATATCTGAGGGTTTATATATTATGTAGTAATTTTCTGAATACAAATCTGGGATTCCTTTCTGGCAATCCTTGTAGAGAATATGACTGAAAAAGAGTTAGTGAGAGAAATCTCACACTGATACTAGAAGCTTGACTGACCAACAAACCCCGGATGGCAAGCCCTTCACTTCGCTGCCTAGTCTCTGCATTACTTTGCGTGGGGTCTGCGTGGCTTCTGCACTGCTGGTCTTTTGTTGGCTAGATCTGCGCTTTTGGCCTCTTTCGATCTCACACCTCGGCTTGATGGCACTGGATCTGACTAATCTTCAGTTGAATTTTGGATTTCCTCAAGGCTGCAGCGCTGCCTCTGCTAATCTGTTCTCTGTATTCTCCGTGATGTATTCCCATCTTAGGAAAACCTCCAACCGGAATTACTCTGCCCCTCATTGCAATCAAGAATCACTTAGATCTGATTTTCGTTCAAGCACTTGCTCCGTCAGGAAAATTCGATCTCTAGATCCTCTCGGTGTATCTTACAAATGACCCTCAAGCCTTATAGTCTTCTCGTTGATAAATCAACGATCGAGATTAGATCTCCAATCAACGGCTAAAATTATATTAGACTTGATCTTCTTTTTCTAGAAGTTTCACCCCTAGTTTAAATACTGATTTATTATTTTAAATTCCTATGTTAGACTTAGGGTCCTCATTAAAAATAATTATTTTTTCTTATAAAACTGTTTCTGGGTGGAATTTCCCAAAACAACTTCTGGGTTATTTGTAATGCATGTGTCTAAGCCTCTCCACAAAATTTGGGGCTTAGAGCACTTCCGATGCTACCAGAAATAAAAAATCCCTCTTAGCGAGGAATGTGCTCTAACAGATATGCTCTGCTGCACACTGTTTTGACTCTGAAGCATCTCCCTTTGCGCTGCTGATGTCTGACATGCTGCCCATCAATCACTGTGCTGCTGCTGCACTGTTCTGCTGCTTACCCTGCCACCATCAACACTGCATCCATACTGCAATTCCCTCTCAAATGTTGCATCTGCTGCTGTCATTTCCATTGCTAACTTTGCATTGCAACTCAGCTGCTAAGAGAAGCAACTGAAAAACATCCATGAATCTGAACAAGTATTCGGGATGCATCTTGATGTTGAAACACTTACTATTGCTAGTCCCACGTTGTCCCTTTGAAGCACTACGCTTTTGCTGCTCTGCACTGCGTCCCTCTGCACTGTTGCAACTTTGCTCTGCGCTGCTCAGAAGTTAGCGCTGCTAACCACCGCATCTGTTGTCTCTGTACTCCTCTGCACCGACTGAAAACTGCTCCAGCCTGCTATCGTTGATTACGGGTACCCGTAGCAAGGTTGTGATTCGAGAGGTGGACTCCTCCAGGATCCTGCCCAGCTAAAGTTCTTGCGAACTTACAACTCAATGTCTGCCCATCTCCCTCTTGGAGATATGTGGGCACTCATGGCGTACTCATCCTCATCGATCTTTGCGGCTGCAACCTTCAGATCGTGCTTCTCATCCTTGTCCTTTTACTTCAAAGGACACAAGCGTAGTGACCAAGTTCACCACACTTGAAGCACTTGATCTTCGAGACGTCTTTCTTATGTCTCCGTTGCTCTTATTGTCCCTTGGATGCAAGGGCTGCATCTTCCTCCTCCAGCTTCACCTTCATTCCACTCCCACTGCTACCATCAAGTTTGCACTTGACCAAGTCTCTCCTTAGCTCTTCTTGCTGAAGAGCAACCCACATATCTTCCCAGCCTGACAAGGTTGCTCTACTAAGGATACTCTGGACAAATACTTGCCAATCTTTGGTGACTGCATTCAATGCCAGTCTTACCATTGTTGAAGAAGAGGGGGTAGACCCCACGGCTGCAAGTTGGTCATGGATTTTTTGAAGTCTAGTCAAGAACAGAATCATGCGCTCCCCTCTTTGCATCTGCACCATCCTCAGTTGTTGCTCTAACTACATTTTCTGCTGCTCGGAAGATCCCTCATATATCGTGGCCAAGGCTTCCCACATTTGCTTGGCAGTATCCTTGACTCCATCTAGGAGTAGCCTTTTCGCCTTCGCCATATCAACCTTGTACTTTTTCAACGGATCTGGATCTGTTGGGACAACTATCGTGTTCTCCACGAAAAGCTTCAGATCGTAATCATCCAGAAGACAAGAGATCTTTGCCTTCCAGATCACGTAATTAGAGGCTCCCTCCAACTTGTCATGATCTCTGAGCCCGTGAGTTTCCATGGACGTCAAGTCTGTTGAATCTGCTCCTCTTCTTTCCCCACTGCGCAACGTTGGGCAGGCTTACCCACTCCTTGTGGAGCTCGTAGATCTGCTGCCTGGATTTGCTGCTTAGATCTTGGAAAAACTGAAATTCCATGGCTAGGAACTTCCTGAGAGAGAAAATTCCCTCATTGTGTTGCTTCTTCTTCTTCTGACGACTTTTCTCCCGGCAAAATAAAAAATTGCCTGCAGAAACTGCGTCCCACCAGCTCTGTGCTGCTTCCTCTGTCTCGACTTATCCTCAGTTGAATTTCAGATTTCCTCAAGGCTGCAGCATTGCCTTTGCGTGGGACTATGTTGCCTCTGCTACGCTGCTACGTTGCCTCTGCTGATCTGCTCTATGTCTTCTCCGTGATGTATTCTCGGCTCAGGAAAATCTCCAACCATAATTACTCTGCTCCTCACTGCAATAAAGAATCAATTAGATCTGATTTTCATCCAAGCACTTGCTCTGTCAGAAAAATTCGATCTTTAGATCCTCTCGGTGTATCTTACAAATGACCCTTAAGCCTTCCTTTATAGTCTTCTCATTGACAAATCAATGGCTGAGATTAGATCTCCAATCAACGACTAAGATTATATTAGACTTGATCTGCTTTTTCTAGAAGTTTCACCCACAATTTACATTAATACTGATTAATTATTTTAATTTCCTAAGTTAGACTTAGGGTCCTCATTAAAAATAATTATTTTTTCTTATAAAACTGTTTCTAGGTTATTTGTAATGCATGTGTCTAAGGCTCTCCACAAAATTTGGGGCTTAGAGCACATCCGATGCTACCAAAAATCAACATTCGCCAATCATTCAAAGAACTTTTTAGGGATCATAAAATCTTGGTTTCAACTTTTTTGCACTGCTTTTCTTGAGTGTAGATTGTCTATAGGGCTGCAATCTCAAGAAAATGAGGTCTCCTACCTCAAAACTACGTTCTGTTTGATGCTGATCTGCGTACATCTTTTGCTGATTTTTAGCAGCATGCATGTTTTCTTTGAGTATCTCGAGAATGTCCTGACTCTCCTGTATCCAGTATTTAGCAGTGGGTGCCTTGCTGTCTCCAAAAATCTTGTCGATAAAGCATGGTGCATCATACACATATATTGCTTTGAAAGGCATCATCCCAATGGATAAATGGTAAGTGTTATTGTAGTAATGCTCCCCAAGATACAATCATTTGATCCATGCTTTTTGCTGGTCCGTCACATAACTACGTAAGTACCCTTCAATACACTAATTCACAATTTCTATCTAACCATCTATTTGTGGATGATAACTAGTGCGAGGGGTTAATTCTATTCCCACTAGCTTGAAAAGTTCCTTCTAAATTGCATCCATAAACCAGTCGTTGCAATCGCTGACTATATTTTTAGGCAGTCCATGGAGCTTGAAGAGTTCTTTGAAGAACAATTCTGCTACTTGTTTGGCCAAATAATCCGCTGAGATCGCAAAGAAGCGTGCGAACTTCATCAACCTGTCCACCACAGTATAGATACAGTCTTTGCCTTGTGCTTTGGGTAGTCCTCTGATGAATTCCATTGAGATGCTGTCCCATTTTTGTTCTGGAATTGGTAGAGGTTGGAGAAGACCTGCAAGATGTGTGTGCTCCACCTTATTTTGTTGACATGTCATGCATTCCTTGACGTATTTCATTGCCTCTTCCTCGAGACCTTTCCATGAAAACCGTTCTCTAATCTATCGTTAGGTTTTGAAGAACTGTTGATGTCTAGCTAATGGGATATCATGCGTAACTTTCAAAATATTCTCCTTGAGTGTGGATATTGGGACTAGGTATATCCTCTCTTTATATTTAAATGATATCATGGATTATTTTGTACCTGTCATCTTGAATGAGTCTTTCAATTATCCTCTCTTTATAGTCAATGATATCATTGATTATTTTGTATCTGTCATCTTGAATGAGTCTGTCAATTAGTGCACAAGCGAACTAGTATTTGCTGTATTTTGTTGAGAGATGAGCCTTCCAGTCTTTTGTAAATCCCATGAGTGAACCAGTGTTATCGAAACTGAACCGGTTCAGGAAAATCGGTCGGTCCGACTAGTTTGGAGGCAAAACTGGTCTGAACCGGAAATGACCGATTCGGTACTGTGGCCGGTTTCGGCACCGAACCAGACGGTTCAGTACTGAATCGGTCCATACCGGTTCCACCGGTTCACAAGCTTGGGCATTAAAAATAAGATTTTAATTTTAATTTTTTAATTATTATTTTTCTTAGTTACTAACGTTACCCTAGCCCCCCCTAAAGCTACTTAAACACACTCCCACCCCCTCTATCTCACTCACACTATTAATTTGGGTCTCTTGCAATTCTTGAGCTGAGTTCGATGAGGAGAATTCAGAGAGTTTTTTGCAGGATTGTTCTGAGGGAGATTTTTTTGCAGATTTGAAGAGCTGATTGGAGTCTTAGAGTGTTGTTGGGTTGGCAGATTTTCGAGCTACTTCAAAGATTTTTTTTTTTTCCCCCAGAGATCTTTGGGTTTTCTTTAGTGGCTTTTGCAACTAGTGGAAGATCTTTTATTTTATTTTGTTAGGGCTGCTACATAGTTAATTTCAAAGGATTTTGGAGCTGATTTTCTCCAAAATTTTAGAGGGTAAATCAATGGTCATGGGAATCAAGCCATAATCCCATTGCAGACTTGAATGCTACTCACTCTTCAGATGAAGAGGAGGATGATCAGGATGATGATTCTAATGATGATTGATGATTGATGATTTGATCAATGATATGTTGTAGTTGTAGCTTGTAGTATTGTAGGTTGTAGTATAATACCAGTTCTGACCAATTCCAGTCCACAAGGTTTTTCGGTTCGATGACGGGTTTAGTTCTGATAACATTGGAGTGAACATGCTGCCAATTACGTGGAAATTGCATCGACCACGATATTCTTATTTTCATTCCAATACTCAATATCAAAATCATAAGCTTGGACCTTACCCACTTATGTTGCTGTTTGTTTAGGTCCTTTTGCTCCATGAAATGACGTAGGTTGTTGTGGAATGTCCTGACTACAAATCTTTTTCCCAACAAATATTGTTTGAATTTGGCTAAAGCGTGCATGATAGCCAAAATCTCCTTATCGTATATGGAGTAAAGTCTCTCTGCTTCTTCGAGCTTTCGACTTTCCAATGAAATGGGGTGGCCCTTCTGCATTAAGAAAACCCCTATTCCTTTTCCCAATGCATCACATTCTAATACAAAGGGTTGACTGAAGTTAGGGATAGCTAAGACTGGAGATGAGCTCATCACTTCTTTGAGCTTGTTGAACATCTTGTCTGATTCTTTCGTCTACCTGAATGCTCCTTTCTTTGTTAAGTCTGTTAATGGTGCGCTTAACTGAGAAAGTCCTTTGACAAATTGTTGACAATAGCCGCAAATCCAAAAAAATCTTCGTAAGTCGGTCAAATTCTCAGGTGTGGGCCAATCCAATATTTCTTGAATCTTCTCTTGATGAACTTGCACTCCCTTTGCACTAAATATGTCCCAAATAAGGAATTTCTGTCATTCCAAACTCGCATTTTGATGCCTTGGCATAAAGTAACTGTACTTGCATTATGCTCAAAATTTCATCTAGATGCTCCAAGTGATCATCCCATTTCTTGTTGTAGCCTGTATATGAGAAGGTCGTCAAAAAACACTTGTAAGGACTTCCTCAACTGTTTGTTGAAAATGCTGTTCATTCATTATTGGAAAGTGGCAGGAGCGTTGTGTGAATTTTTCAAATTGAAACACTACTGCAATGATAGATTTATTTTGCCTACTTATTTATGTTATTTACAGATTTTCCAGTAAATTCTGAAATAAACACAACTACAGTATTCACTTAACCATAAGCAAAAAAATAGAATAGAACACATATAACGCAATAGAAATAATCACATGTACACAATTATTTTTGGACAATTGTCCCTGGAAAAACCCAATGCGGGAAAACCGATGCAACTGATGAGGGTTTGTATTATTCTTCAGCAAGGAAAATCTTTTACAAGAAATAGGCGAGCAAATTTCTAGAGTACACCTGAGATAAATTCCCCGAATCCTCTGGGAGAATTTCTGTCACCCGGAAGACACCCTAGCCCCCTCTATGTCACTCTGCGTGATCTTTTGCGCAGTCCCTGCGCTGGATTGCGTCACTCTGCGTGGGGACTTGGTGCTCTTGCTCGGCGCTGTCCTCTGTGGCCCTCTGCGTCCTCCTCTTGCCTTTCTCTGTCTCTGTTGTCTTCCCCTTCCTTTTTCTGCGTCTGCAACTCTCCCTCTGAAATCGAATCCTATTCCTTCAGAATTGATTTCCTTCGGGTATTGAGTGTGTGCTCGGCTTGCTTTCTAAATGACCCTCAAGCCTTCTCTTATAGTCGTCTCGTTGATGAATCAACGACACAGATTAGATCTCCAATCAATGGCTAAGATTAAAACATGATTTGATCTTTGTCCTCTAGAAGTTTCTCACTTTGTCTTATTAATATCCTTTAATTATTTAATTTACCTAAGTTTAGACTTAATGACCCCATTAAAATAATTAATTATTTTATTAAAACACAAACTGAGTGGAATTTCCACAAACGGTTTCTGGGTTCTTTGGAATACTGATGTCCAAGCCTCCTTACAAAATATGAGATTTGGAACACTTTCCAATGCTACAAAAATCAACACTCCCTCTTAGCGAGGAAAGTGTTCAAGCAAAATGCCAACTGTATTTGCTTTGACCCGAAGCATCTACTGCGTTGCTTATGTCTCGACTGCTGCCCTTCATCTGCTGCGCTGCTGCCCTCTGTATTGCTGCCCATGACACCATCTCTGTCATTGCCTCATCTGTACTACAGCTCCCTTTGAATTTCAAGCCTATCCATTCCTTCTACTGGAATGGATTCTTGACCATCCCCATCTTTTCTCTGAAGTAAGCAAACTTAATCTTACCCAGAGCTTTCGTGAGGATATTTGACACTTTTTCCCTTGCAGGAATGTACTTCAATTATACAACTCCCCGTTGGACATGGTCTCTGATGAAGTGGCACTTGATGTCAATGTGCTTCGACCAATCATGAAACACGGGATTTTCAGAGAGCTTGATGCAACTCTGATTATCACACAAAATTCTGGTTGGTTCCATCCTCTTCTTGAGTAAGTTCATGAGCAACTTACAGAGCCATTTGGCCTCACACAAAGCTGTGCTAGTTGCCTTATATTCAACCTCGATTGAGCTCAGTGCCACGGATTTTTGTTTCCTATTGCACTAGGAAGTCATTCCTGATCTGACATTGGAACAGTATCCACTGGTACTCTTTCGATCTACCGGACTTCCAACCCAGTCTGCGTCAATGAACCCACTCAACTGGATTTCATTGCCCTTGGTGTACTTCAATCCAAACTCGACTGCCCCCTTCAAGTATCTGAGAACATGTTTGGCTGCTGCCTAGTGAGCCATCCTTGGTTCTACCATGAACCGACTGAGGGTATTCACGACATAACAGATGTGTGGTCTAGTGTTGACTAGGTACATCAATGATCCTATGAGTTGCCTATACAAGGTAGGATCGACCTCATCGTCCTCGGACGAGTTGATTTTCTTCCAGTTTATGATTATTGGTGTAGCCATGGGTCTACAGTCCTCCATTTGAAATCTCTTCAGAATCTCTGTAGTATATCTTCCTTGCCCAAGGAAGATTTCTCCATTCTGCTGCCAAACTTCCAAACCCAGAAAATAGTGCATCCGCCTTAGATCCTTCATGTCGAATTCTATAGCCAGATTTTCCTTGCAGTCTTTGATGAGCCTAGATGATCCAGCCAGAAACAGATCATCTACATATAACACCAATATTAGAGGCTCATCCCCTACTCAGATAATAGAGGTTGGCATCTGTGTCACTCTTGACAAATCCCATCTTCTGCAGGTAGCTGTCAATTTGCCCATACCAAGCTCTAGGGGCTTGCTTCAGTCCGTACAAGGCTTTCTTAAGCCTGCATACATGAGTTTACTGCTCAAGCGTCTCAAAGCCCTCTGGTTGTTCTATGTACACTTCCTCCTCTATCACCCCATTCAAGAATGTAGTTTTGATATCCATCTGGTGAATTTCCCATCCCATCTGCGCTGCAAGGGATATGACGAATCTGATTGAAGTATACCGATTCATCTCGAACCTACAACCGACCTGTTCATAGGTCTAGGAACTATTTCCCAGACATCATTTTTCATGGAGTTGTACTCCTCCACCATAGCATCTACCCACACCTGATGCTAGCTGCCTCTTGAAAACTAGAGGTTTCTCCAACCTGTGCTACCAATGCCTGGTACCTGTTTGGTTACACGCGTTCCCTCTTCTCATTTCTAGGAGCTCCAACAAACTCCTCTGCATCCCTCAGAGTCTGTTGTTGTTCTTTGCTCGTCCTTCCACTGGTGGTGGGTGGATTCACCAACTCTCCTTCTTGCACTTCCTCAGAAAAGCTATCCTTAAGATCCTTGTGCCTTGGAGAGGCACTAGAGCCATCATCTGTAGGTCGCTGTGGCTGGACCAGTGGATCCTTCTCAGACTGCGTAGCTGTAGACATTTCTTGGGACTTCTTGAAGGCTCTCTCCTCCATGAACTTCACATCCCGTCTTACTACTATCTTCCTACTCTCGGGAATATAGATGCAGTAAGCCTTCGCATTCTCGTTATATCCCACAAGGTACCCTTTTTCTACAGTCTGATCCAACTTCTTCCTCTTCTCATCAGGTACATGGCAATACGCTATACTGCCAAATATCCTAAAGTGGCATACTTCAGGCTTGTTGCCAGTGAACACACTCTCAGAAGTAACCTTACCCAATGCGTTATGAGGAACCCTATTCTGTACATAAACGACTGTATTACAAGCTTCAACCCACATAAATTTGGGCATGTCTTGATCATACAACATTGCCCTCACAGCTTCAACAATAGTGTTGTTCTTCCTCTTTGCGACCCCTTCTGCTTCAGATTATATGGAGCAGTCCATTCTCTCTTGATGCCTTCCCTTGTGCAGAACCTTGTGAAGTCCTTGTCAATGTACACTCCACCATTGTTTGATTGCAATGTCTTGATCCGTTTTCCTGTTAGATTCTCCACCAGAGCCTTAAAATCTTTGAATCACTCAAAGACCTCGTCTTTGGTCTTCAGAAAGTAGATCCATTTATTTCTGGAATGGTCATCGATGAAGGTGACAAAATACTTTGCACCACTGAGAGCATTCGTGGACATTGGTCCGCAGATGTTTGAGTGTATCAATCCCAACACACTCTTGGCCCTTTTGCTGCTTTTCGGATATGCTGCCTTGGCATACTTCCCTAATACGCACCCTCTGCAAACATTGTCTCGCTTGGTGCTAAGTTCGGGAGCTCCCGTGACAGTCTTCTTGAGAATTCTCAAGGCTCCATGATGTAGATGCCCCATTCTTCTATGCCATAATTTATTCAAATCTCTTTCATCAGTATTGCCTATCAGTGCCGTTGGGGACTCGAGCAGTAACTTGTACAGTTTATGGATCCTGACTCCAATTTGTGCCTTCTTTTTCCAACTTGGGTGTTTGACGTAAACTTTGTTGCCATTAAAGTATACATAGTAACCCTTGTTTTGAAGTTGAGACACTAAGAGCAAATTCATCCCCAATCTTGGTACATGCAGTATGTTTGATCCAGGAGGATCTTGATCAGAGTTCCAGATTGTTCGACATCCAGTTCAGTCTCCAAATCTGCAAGTTCCATCAGTATCATCCGAAGGAAGACCTCAAAGTTGTCCATGGTTCAGTGTCAGGTTCATGGCATGATCCTCATGTGTGTGATGAGAAGGTGAAAAAATTGGGTTAAATCCTTGGTGAAATACCTTAAAATGTAATCCTAGAACCTATGGTCTAATCCTAGTACTAAGGTGTCCAAAACCTATTTCTAAGGCCTAAGGTTTAAAAAGACATTATAAAGATCTATGGTTAAAAAAAACTAAACCTAGATCTAAAACCCTAAACATTAAACCTAACTTCCTAGACCTAAATCCTTATCCTAAGTCTTAAAAGCCTATGTTGAAAAATCCTAGTGCAAAGTATCAAACCTAAGTCTTAAACGTAAGCGCTATATTAAAACCTATTCCTAAGTCTAAAACCATACCATAAACGTTTTAAGATAAGGTTCGGATAAAATGAATGTTGGTTTATAAAACTTTAATATAAAACTCATAAAACAAATGATTACACAGTGCTTGCTAACCGCAAGGTGAAACCGCGTTGGCGCTGTATGTGTAGACATGTGAACAGGTTTTGTGATTAACCGTGGCATGGGTGGTTAACAGTTATGGTTAAACCGCATCGGATAATATTCAAACATGTGAACAGTTTTAACCGTTGGGATAAAGTCGAACCGTCAGGATCAAGCCGTAACCGCCGGACAAAAGTGCTGATCACATGCCGGAGGATCGACCCTCGCCCGGTTAGCTAGCCGTCGGGGCTAAAGTTTTATTATATGGTTTATATTTGGGTTTTCATAATTAATTCAACGCTAAGGTTTGGGGATTTTATCCCTAGGTCCACGTATTCGAGACCTTTATCACTTAAAATCCTCAACCAAATGCTAAAATTGGAATTCAGAGGTTCGATGCAACTTATTTAAGCCATGGCAATTCTCATGAAGTTCATCTTGGATATTTGGAAGACATTGAGTTTTTGAGTTCAGTTTTAGCAGGTTGGAGGCAATTTTGTTTGCAGTATTGCTCAGCCGTCGGGTGTCGGAATTGAGCGCGGAGATAGGCGTCAGAAATGTGAGGAAGAGTACTTTCTGTTTACAGGTTCAGAAGTGTCTGTGAGCACAGTCATTATGTTCCATTTCAGTGTAAAGATTCTTCAAGATCAATCCTAATAAAAACATACGCCCACTTAAAAGCGGACCCGGAGATGTAGTCCAGGGATTCCGTCATCAAACTGTTTGCTTCTTCTTCTCTCTAATTATTGCTGCTATTTAATCATTTATTGCTGCTGGTTTATGTCGTCTTTCATTAAAGCATACTTCAGTTAACAATCAATCTAAAGGACAAACTAATCAAACTGCTTAAGCACTTTATTCGATCACATTACGGATCAACGTTGGTGGCCCGAAGCTTGTTGCCAGCTTTTGTTTGATATATTATGGTGCCTCTTCCAACAGGGGTACATTTTGCCTTGTTTCCCATAGTGATTTGAAAATTCATCTACTTCTCGTGGTAGCTTGAGAAGCATTCTCGAACTCTCGTCATGTGAGAAAATGCTCCACTGTCAATATACCAGATTTTTGGAGAGGCCATGCTTGACACAAGCAAATTCCTCTTCTAGTCTGGATGCCAGAACTGAAACGTCATGATCCCTTTGTTCCTCCATGTGTTCTGGAGAACTTCGTGAACCCTTCTGAGTTGATGCTGCATCATTGTTAGACCTCCTTTTCAATGCAGAACCTCATCTTCTGTTACTCGTCTTCTGCTCTGATACCATATGAAAATTTCAAACTGAAACACTACTGCAGTGATAGATTTATTTCACTTACTTATTTATGATAAATTATTTACAGATTTTCCAGGAAATTATGAATAAACACAACTGCTATATTCACTTAACCATAAGTAGAAAATAGAACAAGACACATATAACGCAATAGAAACAATCACATGTACACAGTTATTTTTGGACAATTGTCCCCGGAAAAAACGGTGTAGCAGATGAGGGTTTGTATTATTCTTTAGCAAGAGAAATCTTTTATAAGAAATAAACAAGCACATTTCTAGAATACACCTGAGATAAATTCCCCGAATCCTCTAGGAGAATTTTTGACACCTGGAAGACACCCTAGCTCCCTCTGCGTCACTCTGCGTGATCTTTTGCGCAGTCCCTGCGTTGGACTGCGTCACTCTGCGTGGGGACTCAGTGTCGCTGCTCAACACTGTCCTCTGTGGCCCTCTACGTCCTCCTCTTGCCTTTCTCTGTCTCTGCTGACTTCCCCTTCCTTCTTTTGCCTCTGCAACTCTCCCTATGTAATCGAATTTTATTCCTTCAGAATCAATTTTCAGGGACTGAGTGTGTGCCCGACTTGCTTTCCAAATGACCCTCAAGCCTTTTCTTATAATCTTCTCGTTGACGAATCAACGACCCAGATTAGATCTCCAATCAATGGCTAAGATTAAAACATGACTTGATCTTTGTTCTCTAGAAGATTCTCACTCTGTTTATTAATACCCTTTAATTATTTAATTTCCCTAAGTTTAGACTTAGGGACCCCATTAAAATAATTAATTATTTTAATAAAACACAAACCGAGTGGAATTTCCACGAACGGTTTCTGGGTTCTTTGGAATACTGATGTCCAAACCTCCTTACAAAATATGAGACTTGGAGCACTTTGCAATGCTACAAAAATCAACACGTTGGTTAGCACAAATGGCATGACCAGAAACTCAAAGTTTCCATAGTGCCACCGAAACACTGTTTTTGGCACGTCTTATTCTTGGACTCGGATTTGACGATATGCGGATCGTCGGTCATTCTTTGAAAAATAAACTGCTCCATGTAACTCATCAATCCTGGGGATAGGATACCTGTTCTTGATGGTCATATTGTTGAGGGCTCGATAATCAATACACATTCTCGACGTGTTATCCTTCTTCTTCACCAAAACCACTGATGAGGCAAACGAACTTGCGCTGGGTCTGATGTGGCCCATAGCTAATAATTCATGAATGGTCTTTTCTATCTTGTCCTTGAATTTCTTTGGATGTCAGTAAGGTGTGTTGATCACGGGCTTGGATCCTTCTAGCTCAATAGTATGTTCAAATACTCCTTTTTGTGGTAATCTCGTGGGAATATGACCAAATACTTGACCATGCTTTTCTAGTACTTGTTGAATATCTGCTCTATACTGTGGTTCACCACTGCTAGGAGTCTTTTGGCTTGTAATCCTGCATTCTGTTGCATATGCTATATCTCCATGCCTAAATATAGCCTCCATTCTTGTGGCTGAAATGACTTGTGGGCTACCATTTGTCATGCCTCTCAAGACTACTTCACTGCGATTAGGGGCTTTAAATTCCATCTCCATCTTGTTAATTTTAGATACAATGGTATGTTTTATGCTTGCAATAATTATTTCAGTTTTCTTTTATTAGCCCAATGATAATTTCCACTTAATTTCCAATAGCAATCACGTAAACCATTAATTCACATTGACAGTCACTGTAGATATAACACAAATAATAAACTGCAGAAGACAAGAGAACACAAGAATTTGGCTCAAGGCAGGGAAAAACCTCAAGATGGGGAAACCCTTGATCAATTCTTCTTATTATCTAATATCAAATGTTTAGCAGAGAGAGAGAGAGTACAATAATGCAAAGTCAAAGACAAAATTGGCTTGCCAATTTGATGATACAATATTACTGCCCAAATGCTAAACAAAAAGCCTAGTCAAATTTACCTAACCAGTGGTCAACGATGGTCAACGCAGCAACAAATTAGTCCATCTTTAGCTCGGTCAAAGTCAGAGTAGCTCGGCCTTCTTTGGAGGTCAAACAACAATCGAAACAACCAATTTTGGAGTGGTCAAACCTAGTCAAACAAAAGATTAGCTCCGCAGTCAAATAGTCACTTTAGGCTTGCGATTGAGGCAGGTCAACCTGCCCAGAAAATCTCGGTACTTGTATTGAAGAATGTAACTAGGTTCGTTCTTCATAAATTGTACTTAAGTCAATACTTATTATACTTGTTAAAAGAATAAAGAAAATAATTTTATATTATCATTAAATGACTTATTAAAGCATGGGTTTCATGCTTGGGTCATATTTATTTTAGGTCAGAGTCCCTATTGTGGACTTCTAGGTTTTATTCAGAGTCTATAGAATTATTGCAAATTTAAATTGATCCATATTGGGCTTTTGAATCATGTAAATAGGTCAAGTATTGAGTAAAATATGATTTATGAAGCTTCCACACCAAGTCGGCCTTAAGGTGATCAAGTTGGCCTCAAGCTTAGGAATTTGAGCTCATCTCAAGCCTATATATACAGTGGAATCGAACTCACTTGGAACCATCTCACTGCAACACAAAAATTTGATTTGGAAGCTACAACAAGGAACAATTCCGAATTGGAGGAGAAGGACTTTTTGGATTCGGTTTTGGGCATGCTTATAGAGTTGAAGAAAATTGAAATTTTACTGCTACTCTCTCTGCATTTCGAGCTATAGTTTGGGAGATCGAAGTTCTCAAAGTTTTACTGCAACAGTTGTTGTAACAGGTGCTGCCAAGGTGCTGTTATCAAGAGAGGAGGAAGACGAAGTTTGTTTTGCTGAATGTTGATGCTTGGAGAAGTTTTATTGGGCCTAAATCAAAGTCTTTGAAGCTAGATCAAAGTCTCTACCTCAAGATCGAAGTCTCAAGAAGCAAGGTCGAAGTTCTAGGTCATCATAATGCTGCTACTGCTACTGTTGCTGCTAGATTCAGGAAGGATCACAAGGAAGGTTGACTTGGTGTGGAGGAAGTCCGGGTCAAGGTCTAGGGTTTCAAGAATCACTATTGAAGGAAGAATTACTGATTGGGTTTTCCCTAAGAGTGGGGTTTTGCCCTGGCTAGTGGCCTACATTTGGTGTCCTTGATCTATGTGTATTTGCTTTGATATTTGCTTGATGAACTAATAAGAAGAAAGATAAGAAGAACATAATAAGAACTAAAGAAGATCACAAGATATCAAGGGAGAGAACAAGCTTGAAGGAGCTACAAATTATAGGCTTTGGAAGAAAAGGATTGACATCATCCTTGAAAAGAACAAGGTCTTAGATTTAGTCAAAGGAAATATGACATGGCCTACAAAAGAATCAAGTGATGCTGATAGGGTGAAGTACAAAGAACTGGAATTAGTAGCTATGGCTTTCATGGTTGAAGGCATAAAGGACAATCTTGTTCCCTTTATAGCAAATATTGATCATGTTCAGGAAATGTATGAGGCTTTGTCAAAACTATTCAACATCAAGAACATTGGAAAAGTGGCAAGCCTGAAGAATGAACTAAGAACTACTAAGATGACAAAGGAGGATACTGTTTCCTCTTTCTTTTTGAGGATAGCAAGGATAAGGGATGAGCTTTTGGCCATTGATGAAATAGTGCTAGATAAAGAACTAGTGATTACAACAATTCTGGGATTACCACCTACTTAGGGTTCTTTTGCTTCAGCTCTCAACAGCTGGAAAGAAACACCCACCTTTGAGGAGCTATGGACAACATGCAGTCAAGACGAAATAAGAGTTTCCATGGTAGTCGACAATGAAGAAGTTTCAAATGCTTGTGTTGCTCATCATAAAGGAAGATTCAAGAAGAAGGCACCAAAGAAGGAGGTTGATATCAGTGTTTTAAACATCGGACTTTTGTTTCGAAACGGCCGAGGGTCGGCCCCGACTCAGTATCGACTCGGCTGGTTCAGTTTCAGTGACTTGGTTTTTGTAAAAAATACATTAAATACTATTTTTTTGTAAAAAAACATAATTTTAATGATTTTCATTCATGTTTCCAAACACAAAGCATTACAATATAGACAAAAGACAACATATGATCATCATCAAAGTAGGCTCATGAATATATCCATTATATCAAAATTGCACCCAGTGCACTGTCCAATACATGATGATATAGAGATCAAAACAAAAAACATAACCAAGGAGGCTCTAAATGGCCTCTACAACAAAACATGAATTGTCACTACTGCTAGACATCTGACAAGCTAATGTCCTCTTCCTCAAACTCTGAACCAGAGGAGGAAACCGCTCGCTCCTCCTCTGAATCAACATCCTCAACTAGAACTATAGCCCTACCACCTTGAGATAGACGTGTTATGCGCCTCCGTCGTGGTTGACTAGAGGAAGCGCCTGCGTCTGCAACTAGAGGGCTTGGGACTAGGCCCGCTACTAGTGGATCTGCATTGACCAGAGGTTCTACCGGTGTATCGAAGTCCATCCCCAAACCAATATCCTCATCAGAGTCAAACTCTGGTGGACAAGACTCCACTACCCAATCTGATGTTGGATCAATATCCCCCAACACAATGGGATCTGAATCAGGTCTTTTGTTCAATAATTGGTTGCGTCTTAGTCAAAAGTTGTACTGGACATACATTAGATCATTTAACCGTTTTTGCTCCAAACGGTTTCTCTTCTTTGTGTGAATCCTCTCAAAGACAGAGCAATTGTGCTCACACCCAGAAGCACTGCAAGTTTGACTCAAAATGCGGATTGCAAACCTCTGCAATTCAGGACAATGGCTACCAAATGCCTCCCACGATTGTGCTGCCAAAAATGAGTTTCAATTAGCTCAACAAATTATATCCAACTTTGAAATTGATATTATGAACAATTATACAAAATAATAAAATATGAATTTGAAAATAGAAATTCTTTGTTTACTTGGGTCATCTGATTCCTTTGCAATCCTTGCAAGGTTCTTGCTAAAGGTACCTGTGGCTTGGCTGAACACAGTGATTTGATTGTGTATCTGCAACTGGCCACTCTCTGTGGGGATCATGCGATCAATGCAGTCAATCAATCCATCTCTAACCTCCCCAGTCAAAGCTCTTGCTTCATGAGCTTTATAATGATACCTTGGGTTCAAAAAATTCCCAGCTGCATGTATAGGGCGATGGAGTTGATTGTTCCATCTTTGATCAATGATTGCCCAAATGGGTCCATACTTATCCACTTTGTCCTTTTATGCTGCCCTTATTTGCTCCTTTGCTTGATCCATAGCCTCATAAATGAAGCCCATAGCCAATCTTTCCCCATCCACCAATCGCAACACCTTAACCAGTGGCTCAGCAAGTTTCACAATCTCTGCTGCCTTTTTCCAAAATATTTCTTCATTGACTTTCCTTTTCACATCTTTGCCATCCTGTTTGCGAGCCCACTGACATTCATTCCATTCATCACTAGAAAACAACTTTTGCAAGTTTCTATGTTGGGCAAGCATAGATTGCAATGTCAAAAAACATGTTGCAAATCTAGTGATGGCAGGCCTAATAATTTCCTTGCCCCTTGTGTGTTTCCTCATCAGATTCATAATCCATGAGTGATTGTAAATATATTTTGTGGTGCTTTTGGCATGCTCTATAATGTTCTTAATCCAGTCTATTTTGCCAATATCCTCAAGCATGAGGTCTATCAATGTGCAGCACATGGGGTCCAAAAGATGGTTTGGTGTTTTTCCTCTAACAATTTACCAGTAAGAACATAGTTAGAGGCATTATCTGTGATGATTTGAACAAAATTTGCCACCCCCACCTCTTCAACAACCTCATCCAAACGCTGAAATAACAAGTGTCCATCTTTCACCCTATCAGATGCATCAACTGATTTTAGAAACATGGTTCTTTGTGGGCGAAAGACAAGAAAGTTTATGATGGTACGGTTCCTCGGATCAGTCAATCCATCTAACATAATGGTACATCCTGTATGTGCCCATGAATTTTTGAACTCTTTCAAATAATCATCAATGGACACAATCTCTTTTTGCAAAAGAGGTCCTCTTAACTCATGCATAGTAGGGCCTTTGAAGCCCTTTCCAGCAACATATATGGCATCAAACATAGGTTCATAATATGGTGGACGAGTAGCATTGAAGGGAATATCAACATCATACCACCATCTGGCAATGTAATCACAAGCAACATCTCTCAATTCTTTTTTCCAATGACCGTCTAAAGTGGGCTGCACTTGACCTCCACTTGGAGGACTAGGACCATGTGCACTATCAGAGGGAGAAGAGGGCATGAAAAAACTTTTGATAGTACCCCTATTTCTCATTGCACCCTTACCCTTTTCAGAAATAGACTCCATAGAGGGAGGAACATAGCAAAAGGGGTCTGATGTATTAGTGCAAGGGATATATGAAGAACCCTCATAATCAAAAGTTGGGTTGACAACCATTATGTGTTGTATATTTCACTTCCTCCCAATTTCAACTTCTATTTCTTTTTGCCTAACTTTGTCTTCCTCAAACTTCTGAAATTGCTATTTCAACTCCTTCCTAATATCCCCAATGTTTTCTGCTTCACATGGAGTAATTTGGCCTCCAAGACCAGCCAAATGTAGTTTCAGTCTATGAATGCCCCCTCCGCTCCCCTTAATTTTTCTCTTACAAAATTTGCAATGCATTTGATCATCAATCATTTCAGCATATGCCCAAGCAACATCTTTCATTCTAGGGGCCATTTTGGATTGAGTTTTTGACTTGGAAAGAAAAGGTTTAAATCTGAAAATGAAAACAAAAAAAGACTATTCATTCTATGTTCATTTCTTTCACCAAAAACTATGTTTACCATTTTCAGATTTGCAAAAAAAATAAAACAAGCAAAGGCAGATTTTAGAAGAGAAAAAAAATACCTCTAGGCTCTAGCCTCCTCAATGCAGCTCCAACAAACCAACTCCTCAATGCTGCTCCAAAGCTTGCCCAAAAGACTTCTTAAAGCTGCTCCAAAACCAACTCCACAACTCTTTACAAATTCCTCACAAATGCTCACTCAAAATTCAATGAGATAGATGTGAGGTAATGAGAGGGGTTGGGTAGTTTAAATAGGATGGGGAGGGTTAGAGACATGCACAAAACCCTAACAGCAGAAAAAAACCGATTTGAAGTCTGATTTCTGGCTTTAGAGGGGCCCACGATTGGATTGGAGCTGCTCGATTGGTTTAGCTCGGGCTCGACCGAGCCGAGCGAGTCGGTGTTCGACTCGGCCGGTTTGGTCACAAATCGGTCGCCGGACCGGTTTTTTTACTGAGTTGGACTAGCTGGGGGTATGGCTCGGTCAACTTGGCCGATTTCGAGCTAGTCCGATCGTTTTTTAAAACTATGGTTGATATGTCCAAAATTGAGTTTTATAATTGTCACAAGATGGGACACCATAGGACTGATTGCCCTGACAACCCTAGGAGCAAGAAAAGAGACAGATCATGCTGACATGGTTGAAGAAACATCATCCCCTAAGAAAGCAAAGCTCGAAGAAGATTTGAGGGACTTGCACTACTAAGTCCCTTCTCTTTTATATTTCATTTGTATATTTTATGTAGTATAGGTTTAACATCTTCTGGGAAATATATTTCTTTGTTTTATGAATGTTAGGTTTTCCCTCAAGCTTGGGAGGGTGCTCACAACAACTCCTCAAGATAAGTTCTCATTCCCTCTCTATTTGTCATCATGTACTTATTTAAGATTCTTGACCATACTAAATACTAATCACTTGTCTACCTCGATTCCTTGCCTAGGAATCAATCTACTGGATAGTTAAGGAATCATGGAGAAGGTTTCAAGGATCAAATAAGAAGGCCATACAAGTCAAAAGGTTTGTCAAAGAATCAAAGATATGTATTGAAACATATAGTCTTTTTACTCTGTTTGAAATATCCATTTCTATGTCGCTAACTGTTGTTATGTCTAACACTACTGAATCCTAAAAGGATTCTTGTTTGGGATAATTTATCACTTGATAAATCTACCCACCTTATACACCTCTAATTGCATATATAAATAGAACCTTAAGGAGGTTCTCTAGAAAACCCTAACCTAACGGTATGTTGATAATGTGTGAAACCCTAAACCTATTTAGGGATATTTATGAAGAAATTGCTATTCTGATTAACGTATTGATAATATTGAGTTTGGGATTTTGATATTTGATCATGGAAGCTCTAGACTTGCTTGAGTTAAATGATGCTGTTCGGAATCTCGAACCTCTAAAGTCTGATATAATAAGTGTTTGCTTTGACAATGAACCGAAACCCTAGGTTTTGGTTAGGTCTACAGGTAAAATCCTTGTTATGGAAAGTCCTAGGAGTGAAACCCTAGGTATATGTTCTCTTGATTGAATCCCTAGCATAGTCTATGACAATATATGTCTAATGTATTAATGTTGACTAACATATGATGTGCTTATAATGGTGATCTCCTACATATGTGTGTTGACCTATTTTCTTATGGTCCTAAGAATCTAGGGTTTGGAAACAAACCTTAGTGAAAGTTTGAAAGATCTATGATGATCATTGAAAAGTCTAGGGTCTATAAATAAATCCTAGTAATGATTAAATTCTCTAGTATGTATGTTCATTTGAATCTATATAATGTGTGTTGAGAATTCATAAATAGAAAAATCTAGGGTTTACATCGAACCCTAGTGGAAGTTACTCATGATGTGTTTATTGGATTCCAGGGTTTACATTTAAAGCCTAGTAGAAGATCTTCATGATATGTTTTGATAATTGATTTGACATCTAGGGTATGAAACTAACTCTAGTGAAAGCTGATCATGACAATGTTTGAGCTATGATTAATCTTGATTGACTCTTTTATGAAATCTAGGTTTTGTTTGAATCCCTAGTGGACAGTCTAACATGTGAATTCTAAAGGTTGTTAGATATCTTGTAAATCTATATTGGTTCTAGGGTTTACTAAATGTTGTAGCAAGGTATATTATACCTTTGAAAGAAACATTGAAACCCTAGATAGAATGATAGACATTGTGAAGTAGTCTAGGGTTTATAATAAAAGTCCCTAGCAAAAATGATGAAGAGTTTATGTCTCTTGTCTGAGTATCTGATATATATAAAGTTGAAAATGCTTTCGTAATTATGATATGGCTAACTTTATGCTTCTATAGTTTTGGTTGTACTTGCTATCTAAAGTTGTGCAGGTACATCATGAAGATGAGACGCTGATAAGTATGATGAGAAGGATGGAGCCATGAAAGATTCTCCAACACCTAAAGGAAGAAGTTGATCTCCCTAGATTAAGAGGGAGCCTGGATAAAAGAAGAAATGGTTATGGTTCTCTACTTCATGTGTCATGCACTAGACCGGGACTAACAACCATAAGTCTTAGTGAAGACCATGAGTAAGAATCATAGTCATGATTGGAGAATATATTATGAAAATATATGTTTTCACATGTAAAGTAGGAAGAGGAATCTTCGCCTAAAAGATTCTATTGACAATCCTACTGGAATTAGTTGAAGGGCAACATCGAAACCCCAAAATTTGTTTTTGCACAGGTGAATCTCTCGAAGGATTTGATAGCATGCTGGTTACCAACCAGTTTGATTGGGAGAGATTGGTTGTCCTTGATTTGCTGGATCAGGATGTGTTGAGGCTTTGTGAGTGAAGCATTGCTTGGAAAGACATTGGGCTGACACTTTGTGTTGATGTCTGGTTGGGAGGGTGGCATCAGGTGGATGTGCATCTAATTCCCTGGGTTTATGATTAGTAAGTAAGCCTGATGGTACCTATAGAGGCTGAAAACTTTAGTCCATTCTAGTCCCACTTGGATAGATTGCCTTGGTCAGGAATCTAGTCCATGGCATTGCGGTGTCTAAACTGTTAAGTGATCAATGGATAGAGTGCCCTGGTGAGGAATCTAGTCCATGACATTTAAGTGTCTAAAGATTCTTCATAGTTCATATAGTTGAGTAGTATTGAGTTATGAATACCTCCCTAGTTAAGAGAGAGTATTGAAGAACTAGGTTCGACCTTCATAAATTGTACTGGAGTCAATATTTATTGTACTTGTCAAAAGAATAAAGAAAATAATTTTATATTATTATTAAATGACTTATTAAAGCATGGGTTTCATGCTTGGGTCATATTTATTTTAGGTCAAAGTCCCTATTGTGGACTTCTAGGTTTTATATTGAGTCTATAGGATTATTGCATATTTAAATTGATCCATATTGGGCTTTTGAATCATGCAAATAGGTCAAGTATTGAGTAAAATATGATTTATGAAGCCTCCACACCAAGTCGGCCTTAAGGTGATCAAGTCGACCTCAAGCCTAGGAATTCGAGCTCATCTCAAGCCTATATATACAGTGGAATCAAACTCACTTGGAACCATCTCACTGCAACACAGAAATTTGATCTGGAAGCT
The DNA here is from genome assembly GCA_034641835.2 of Pinus albicaulis. Lineage (NCBI taxonomy): Eukaryota > Viridiplantae > Streptophyta > Pinopsida > Pinales > Pinaceae > Pinus > Pinus albicaulis. The sequence continues at coordinate 1,551,692,485 of CM076580.1, read as the reverse complement.
GCAACAAGGAAAAATTGCAAATTGGAGGAGAAGGGATTTCTAGATTCGGTTTTGGGCATGCTTATAGAGTTGAAGAAAATCGAAATTTTGGTTCTACTCTCTCTGCATTTTGAGCTATAGTTTGGGAGAACAAAGTTCTCAAAGTTTTACTGCAACAGTTGCTGCAACAGGTGCTGCCAAGGTGCTGCTATCAAGAGAGGACGAAGTCGAAGTTTGTTTTGCTGAATGTTGCTGCTTGGAGAAGTTGCATTGGGCCTAAATCGAAGTTTTTGAAGCTAGATCGAAGTCTCTACCTCAAGATCGAAGTCTCAAGAAGCAAGGTCTAAGTTCTAGGTCATCATAGTGCTGCTGCTGCTGCCATATTTAGGAAGAATCACAAGGAAGGCTGACTTGGTGTGGAGGAAGTCCGTGTCAAGGTCTAAAGTCTCAAGAATCACTATTGTAGGAAGAATTACTGACTGGGTTTTCCCCTAGAGTGGGTTTTTGCCATGGTTGCTGGCCTACATTTGGTGTCCTTAATCTATGTTTATTTGCTTGATGAACTAATAAGAAAAAAGATAAGAACATAATAAGAACTAAAGAAGATCACAAGCTAAGTCACGAGACACGGAGGACACGAGACACGGAGGACACGTAATTACGAGTATTCGACACGAGACACCGTGACCTCGAAAACAGGACACGAGGGACACATTTTATATATATATATATATATATATATATATATATATATATATATATATATCACATTTGCATATTGTTTGGCTTAGTTTAGTTTTACACATTTCTGATTAGGAAAATTGTTTTTCTGCGGGTTTATGCTTTGTGTAATGCTGAGATTTATAAAATCCACACATTGTGAGTTTCATTTTGGCTGTAAAATATCCAAGGAAATCCAACTGATCCTGACTGAGACCAATGGTTTTTCTTCCAAACTGATAGCAGTGAGTATTTCTAAATCTTTAAGAAGTAACAGAGAGCAAGAGAAATATTATTGCAGTTTGAATGTGGCCATTCCACAGGACATTAAAAGAGTTCTCGTTAATCATCAATCAGATTAGAACAAACAGCTATCTTCTTCTTTTCTGGAAAGTTGCTTTAATATACAAACCTTGAGATTGGGGTCTATTCCACATAAGTCATACGTATAACATGACTTTATTTTGCTTAGTGGACAAGTCCAAGAGAAACCATTCTGCAAAAATTGTCCAGGATTTGTACCCTTGGGGGATGGCTTAATACTTTTTTGACATCACCAGTGAACCAAGATACATAGGCATGGTTGCAACCTATAATTTTAACATGAATCCATTACTTTATTTTGTTGTTTCTAAAAAGTTATCCACTAACACAAATAGAGCATACAGTAAAAAAAAAAGGGTCGATTACATAAATGATATATCATATATGATATTACATACCTGTGTAGTGTGTAACCGTTCGGCGTTAACGCGTTTCTCTGGGCAGTCGAGGCAGCAATGGCAAGGCAGTGCCAACGCAGTCGGGGCAGCAACGGCAACCTTAACGCCAAACAGCACTGGAGTCTGGAACTTGGAATGCACGGAGGCAGCAGGAGCAATGGGAATGCGGCCAGCGGGCAATGGAAACGACGGTTCAAGGCACGGAGGCAGCAATAGCAAACGAAGGTTCAAGGCAACAGCAACCACACTGAACAGAAATGAAAACTAACGAAATCTTTATCATTTTTGTAATTTTTGGTGGAAAACGTGTCCAAACGCGGGAATACGTTAGGGCAAGTATTCCAAACCTAGGACACGAGTATTCGATTTAAGGACACGCATTCAAAAACAGAGGGTACGTATTCAATTTCGGAGGACACGCCCAAAAACATATTTGACACGTTTTAGGTCGTATTCCGTGTCCGACACGTGAAATACGGGACACGTGACCCTAGAGGACGTGTCCTGTGACTCAGATCACAAGTAAATAATTAAGAACAAGAGGATCTTTCTGCCTTTCTGATTCTCTAACAGCCTATGCCAAAATATGCGGCTTGCCCAAACAAAGATTCTTCAACAAAAATCGCAGTCAAAATAGGTCAAAGGAGCCTCGGTCTATGCTTATCAAATCTGGCTGAAATAGAAAGTCAACGACTAGTCAAATTGTCCTCCAAAAACTCGTATGTGTGAGATGAAACAGGCTGCCTGTGATTTGTATGACCGAATTAGATGATGAGAGAGAAGTATATGTTGTGTGATGGGTGTGTCAAATGAGGATGGAGATCTCTTCTATTTATATGCGTTGGAGGGGGATCAATTTGTCCAACTTGACCCCAAGCCGACCTTGACAAATTGCACATGTGTGGGCTTGAATTCAAAAACATATTTCTCCTTCTCCAAATTCAGCGATCCTTAGGTCGATTTTGGTCCTCTTGGAAAGAGGAATTCAATCCAATAGTCATCTTCAAATGAGCTCTCCAAAGTGGATTTTGGCCCTAATTGCACATTTTAACACATCTCCATTGCTTGGTAGTCCATAATGTGCTTTCCCAACGAATACAACCTTTTACCCCCTAATAGCATATTGATATTTGCAAGATCTATTACATAGAAATCACAAGTGAAAATATAATTACGGTGTAACGCTCAAACCTAGAATTACCCGTGTGTAATCCAAGCTGTACCCATATGCAACTATCACATCAAGGCCTTCAAATTCTTTCGTGGGAAGTCCTAGTTTTACCACTAATGTTGCATCAATGTTGTGTGTAGGTCCGCTTGCCTCTAAGCAATGATGTCTTGGTTCCCATGGTTCCTTGCAATTGAGGCATAGATTCTTTCGCCTTAGTTCGCTTCGGGTTTCCTCATCCAACTTGTCTTTTCGTGGCCAATCACGTTGAAAGGGATTCTTCTCCTTATCTTCTTGGATAATGAAGGGCTTGGACAGGGCCTTAGATGTGGTTGCTACATTTCCCATGTCTCGAGTCTTCTTGATGGCATTGTGAAGGGTTGCGGGATGGAATGCCTTAACCCAACCTTGTAGGGGTTTGGCTAATGCCGTTGTGAAAAGCATGACTAATCGTTCTTCAAATATGTTTGTCACCATGACTGCGATTCGTTCGAATTCTGCAATAAACTCTTTGTGCGATCCAGTTTGTTTGAGCTGTGCCAATTCTTTGAAGTGTGTGTTCGGGTTCTTTCGATCAAATCTTTTTATCAATCTTTGCGGAAAGTCTTCATAAGAAGTGATGTTTGTATGCCCCAACATAACTAGATCGTGGTACCACTGTTTATGTGCTTCTCCCTCAAGATGTAGTGAGGTGAATTGGATATTGTTTGCCTTCGACATAGGGTTGAGCTTGAAGTAGGTGTCCAACTTTTGTACCCATGCTCGTACTAACCATTTAGATGATCCATAAAATGAGGAGAAGGAAAGTTTACTTACCTTGCATGTGAGCTCAAAATTAGGCTGTCCTTTGGGTCTATTTCTGTATCTGAAGTTACTTTATTCATTGAAAGTCATGGCTGCTCGAATGCTTTCGTCTAGTGTTGCATATTCTAGAAAAGTATTCGTCCAACAACCTATTTGGTTCAACAACTTCTTGGCTTGTCGCAACTTGATTATTTGTGAATTGAGGAAGTAAAAGTCGGTTACTCCTTCCGTTGGTTGCCTTGGTGTTAGTGTGTATAGGAGGGCAAGGGTTAAGATTCCAGCTACCTTTAGTGGTTGTTATGTTGTTACAAACAACATTTTGGTTTCCTATGAGATGAGTAAACAATTGAGTAAGTTGTTGTTTTCCTTGAGCCAATGTTTGCATCAACTGTTATCCTTGTATTAATGCGCCGATCATTTGCTCTTGCCTCTGGAGTACTGTTGTTAGCATGATGCTAGGATCCTGTGGAGCCACTTGTTCTCCTTGACCTGTCCTATACCCCATCGCTGAGTGATGGGTATTTCGTTTTCTTCATACTGTGAGGTTGCTTGTATCTTCAGGGAATATACAAACTCATGTATTCACAGGTTGGTAGGATGTTTGCTTTGATACCATGGTAATGGTCTAGGGTAATTTTTCCCTATAATTTCTTAGGGCACTAGGGTTTCAACAAATTTCTTCCTCTTGCACAATAGTTGAGTTCAATTCAAGTAATACATACTTCAATAAAAGTTCAATAAACCCAACCGTGAATATATCAATTAACCAATCCACCAAACAATATAATCCAAGTTCCACAGTATGGTTTCAATAGATCAGAGTAAATTCAACAATACGGAAGTACCCTAACCAGAAACGTCAAACTATCCAAGTATAGTTTCCTAATAGCAGAAGCCCTATGCAAGCTCTTATCTGGACAAAATTCCCAAAGTGTCACCAAACCGTACTTATTTCCTGCCTTTGTATTGTCTTTAGAAAGCTTAGACCTGTTCCAAAATATCAAACTGTTGCAATTGTAACCCTCTCTGCTTTGTACAGGTACTAACTCCTTTCCAAAACTTTGGATCTATCCAAAATAGGAAATAATTTATCCTCCAAAAGTCTTCGGTTTGCTCAAAATCTCTGCCTTAGGAAAATTTTGGTGCCTCAAACCTCCATTAGAAAAGACCTCGGTTGAATCAAGAACTTGTCACTTCTATTATAGGAGTCTCAGATAACACAAACCCTACTGCGACCATGACGCTACTTCAAAATGGAGGTCTTGGTCTACCTGAGCGGGCTTACTCCTTCGACACCCTCAGAAAATACACAAAATGGTTTGCCGTTCACTAAACTTGCCACTCGAATTGAATGTTTGACTTCAATATAATTTTGGCCTCCTATAGACTGCCCTTACAAGGTTTTTCAAGCCTCCGAACCTTTGTTTTGTTCAGGCCTTAGCTTCCAGGAGTAACACCTATTCTTTAGGTCCTTTCCACAAAACTTTGATGCTATTGAAAGGTTAATCACAAAGATATCCACCCAGATTTAGCATGCTTTGCCACCATACTATACTACTCCTCAGATAGAAGATACCCTGTGCGAGAACAAGTAGTGAAAATGAAAAAATAACTAACTAGAGTGGAATCTTTCACCACCGAATTTAGTATAGGAGAAGGGGTCTTGACTCTTAAAACCCTCAGAGCTAAGCTCAAGAAAATAGATGAATTGCTCCACTAATTCATGATGATCATTTGATCTCAACTCCTCTCTATTTATAGATTTCTCCATGGGCTTCAAGATGTGAGGGGTTGTGGGTGCAAACCCTAATTTTGTGTTCTTTTGCCCCAAATGACCCAACCTTTGGTCCAATTTGGGAAACATTGGGTTTTTTACCACTTTATCAAGACTATAGCCTATGGGGTTGGATAGGCAATTTCGTCCCTCATTATCCTGTCAATTTGAAGAGGAGATTACACATGAAGATATAACAAAAATAGGGAATAGAACTTTGAGGAGTCTATGACCTTGGTAATCAATGGTAATATTAAATTTTTAAGGTAAAACTATCCTTTTACTTAAACTTTTAAGATTACCATTAATTGTTTCAAGATGTTTGAGAGTGGTTCTTGTTGCCTCAAAATTTAGCAGGCCTTGTGAGAGGCCTCACAAGGCAAAGGCCAGACCTTGTTGCAATACTGAGGTGGACTGCCACTATCACCTCAACAATCCTCCTCCTGCTCTTAGTGGAATTACACCATATGGGAGGCTTCCCATTTTTCACCTAAAGGATATTCTAAGTTATATGGTTCAAGGCGATATGAATCAATGGCTAAGTAAAAGTACCTTTTTAATGGACAAGGGCACTATTCTCTATGTGTAGGAGCAACATACCATATACAAAGCCCTAAGAAGGACTTGTGGCCTAGGGTTTCAAGATATAGATCAACAAAGGAATGCTTAGGCATGCAAGCATGAAGAAATGGTTTGAAAATTATATAATAACGAAAGGAGAGAGAAAACCTTCAAATTAAGCCCTAAGTTGAAGCCCTAGCAAAGGTAGGGTTTTGCTAGGGTACAAATGTAGAAATTTTACACCTATAGATCCCTCCTCTGGTTTCAGGTTTGGTTTTCACCTCAAGTTGAATGCCATTCCCATCATAATTAGAAGCTGATATAAACTTGAATTTAAATCTCAAAATGAAACACAACAAATCTACTCTACTTTTGCATTTGCTGAGAAATTACAAATGCATGCATGGAATTTGGACACAAATTTTGGTCAAATTGACTTTTGGAAAACCCTAAAGGGAAACCCAGTGAAGATGGGAGATTTTATTTTAGATCTGAGAATTTTTGGTACAACAGTACAATCAATAATTAATACAACAGACTTATCTCAAATCTACCCCACACTGCCTTGAAAACAGTGGTGTAGCTGTCCTTGATTTCTATGCTAGCGCTGTCTTGAAATCTCTGCCTTAATAGCCTCAATTTGTGTGCCACTCTGCTTAGAAATCAATGATCTATAACATTATTAAATGCTACACAATATCCTCGAATTTTGTGCCCAAAAATCTTGCTCAGTAGCCCTGAAATTTATGCCAAAGGTACAACTCAGCCTGTTCATTAAATGCTCATATTTTCCCCCTCGAAAATTGTGCCAATATTCCCTTTTTTCTGCTGTTCGATTTCCTTGGAAAATCATTCCCTTTTTTCTGTTGTTTGTGTCACCTTTGCTGTTCGATCTGCCTTGGAAATCAACCCTCTTAGCTGTATGATTTCTTCGGGAAATGTGCTCTCCAAAGGCTGTACGATCTGCCCTCTCTGACACTTGATTTGCCTTCAACTCCTTATCTGAAAGTCAACCTGATCTCTTCTTCTCTCCCTCTCCATCTCTTCTCCAATCTCACACATGAAGAATGAATAAGGAATGCATGCAAAGTGTCTTTTCCCCCTTTATTCTCTCAATGAATTGAAAGATCTATCCATAGGATCAAGGGCTGAGATTAGATCTTAACCTCTCTTGATCAATGATGGACATCTAATTTCACATTGACCCCCTCAAGTCCCCTTTTTTATTAATTGACCCTCCTAGTTACTTTAATTACTTAAAAGTAACCATGTACTTTATGACACATAAAGTAACTTTAAAACATAAAGTCACTTTAATAATATAAAGTGTACCATGCACTTTATAATCTCATAAAGTAAGCAATAAAAAGTCACATGACTTTAATAAACTCATAATGTCACCTTTTAACTTTATAAAATCACTTTATAAAGTAAAGTTCCTAGAGAACAAAATATGCTCGGTTACTTCTACGTGCTAAAGCACCATCAATGCAAAAGTACCTCTGAACTACCAAAAACTAACAACAAATTGCCTAGGGTAGATGATGTCAACCTTGTTAGGGCAAATTCAACCATTTAAAAAGCTAGATTTTGAGTACCAAGGTGAATTCAAGCTACTAAAGTTTCAAAGGGTATCCAGTATGAGCCCTAGTTGAATTCGGCCCTATTCCTTAGTCCTAGCAGCTTGCCTAAAGGACTTAAAAAAGTAGAATGGGAGAAAAGATGAATTTTTTTATGATTTGTGACCATCACAAGGATTCCTAGTGCCCTCTCCTACTTGGGTGATGGAGTCTATAGGGCTAAATTTAAGGGATTAAATTTATGCTTGTAGTAAGGGGAAAACTCTAGTTTTCACTTGATAACCCTAGCTATCCTTTTATGAGGGGAGAAATTAAATAAAGGAAAGCTCTCTAGGAAGTCCTTTATGGTATTCAAGGAAGATAAATTTATCAAACAATAGTAAGCAAGATTTTCCATAAAAGATATGCATTTAGACATGGAATAAGAAAAACCCCAACATAATTTTATCACATGAAAAACAATAAGAATCTGCAATTACACTTGAAATTCTTCCAATAAATAGCCTTCTTTCAATCCCAAAAAGACATCTTCAAGACACAAATCATTCTCCAATAGCAATAGCTCCCAAAAGATCACATCTCCACAAGTAGTGAGTTACAAATGAGCTCTCTAACGAAGGTCAAAATCCATACATGATGATGAGAAACAAGAATGGAGTGGTCCTTTACTTATATGAGGTCAATCACTTCCACTAATTTGTCTAAAATCCCTATGACAATTTTAATTTTGAGTGAACGTGAAGTAAATGGGTTCCAAACCAATCCAATATCTCAATACAATAAAATAAGCCACTAATTGCCCACACTTGTGGGTCGGAACTCCTCCTAACCATGGCGTCATGCCCTTTTAGGGCTAATAAAGCTCCAAAGATGCAAGATAAGGGCTAGATGCATCTCCAACCAGCATAATAAACCATGAATTGAGGATGACTCCTTAAATCAAGCCTCAAAACATCTCCGCATGTCCAAAAGCCATCTCTAAGTGTCCTATGTCATTTCCATGGGTGCCATCAAGATAACGTGTTGCAATCTCTAGTGTTGGGGCTCCATGAGTTGGTACAAGCCCTCCCTAATCATCCTGGGGTGATCATCATCATCTGGACTCCGGATCAAGGCATGCTGCCCATCAAATCATGTAACCTAGGGGCATGCTGGGTCTGTTGGGTACATTAGCAAGAATCTCCAACACAAGGTAATGTGAGACCAATGTTTCAGCATTTGGGGGTGCTCTGAGGTGCCAGTCAATTGCCAAAATCATCAAAGTTCCCGACGCTCTACTGTGGAGGGGCAACACTCCATATGCAAGGTCATCATTGCTCTCTGGAAGTGTAGTACGACTTGAGCATGGAGTAGTTGTGTCCTCATGGCCTTTGCTACTCTGTGTAGAACCACCTGGCAAAACCATCTTAAATTTCAAGTGAAAGCATCCACTCACTAGAGACGATGACCGTAAATGTATCATAGTGGACCATACTTAATTGTTAAGGGCATAGTAAGACTTCAAACTAGGATCTCCTTCAAATATCTAATGAGACCAAGTCTCGTAAAAGTGTTCCTTACCTTGTTAGAAGTGGTTAGATAATCAACCCTATTAAGTGCTTCCAACCCCTAAGAGAAGGTGACATGCCCAAGGTTAACCCTTCAATTCATAGGTGTTAATGATTGTAATAATGGTAATAGAGGGGAAAGACTTCATGGTCATGGGAACAAATAATGGAGGTCCACATCCTGAATGTATAGATGTATGGAGGTAGCAATTGTGGTGGCATGAGTTACCCCTTTTCTCGACTTCCACCCCTCGATGTGCCTTTTACTTCTTTTTTATAATGCTTTGATATGGGGCATATCTTAGGTGCCCAAGCTTGGATTTTATGATATAGCATTTATTTACCCTTTAAAGATGAGTTAGTTTCTCACTCATCAGGGTTAGGACATACATGGTTTCTTTATGATGTGATGGATCATCCGGTGCTAAGGAATTGGGTGATGAGTAATTTGGGGGGGGGGGGGTAGAGTTCATGCTAGGATTTTCCCCATGTACTAATCATGCCCCAACCATCTTTTGTATTTTAACTTTTCTTTTTCTTTTGGTATGGCCATCTTAAGATTTTATCTTTCTTTTAGTTGCATCAACCTACATGACAGTTTTGCGGCCCTAACTCAAGGATGCAGATGTGAGGTGCCAAATCCCAATGTACCAATGACAGCTAATCCAAATGATGGATGTGAGATCAAGGGAATGGTGAAAGGTGGTAAGCATGGAATGGTTATGGACACACTGCTTCAATCTAATTTTCCCAAGTAGTGCCCCTCCTATAACCCTAAGGCCTTAGAGGAGGTCCCACTGGACTAGTGCCAAAGTCCCTCCTGGTAAGGTGAGAGAACGAGTTTACACTCAAGATTGGTCAATCATCCATATCACCCCTTTATCTTTGTTAGAATGCCCAAAACATTAAGTAAAAACACTTGATTGCAAAATGGTTAAATTACCTGCCGATTAGTGGCCCACCTTTATTCAAGAGAAATGGCAGATGGTGAGAGGTATATGACCCATGCAAATGGGCGGAGTAATGTGGCATATCATCATAATTGAACAATGTATAGAGTGGCTGGCTGACTTTCCAAGATAGGGGAAAAGTTTTCTCTATGGGGTTACCTAGGCTGACTTTCCAAGATAGGAGTAAAGTTTTCTCCTATGGGGTTAACCCACTTTTGGTGGGTAACAGTACCAACTTCCAAGTTCGAACCTCATCAGAATTCATATGCAGAAAGTTAAATTTGATATCCCATTTAGAATTCAGTAGGCTTAACATTTTTCAGGATTTCAGGATTGGTAGGATTATAGCATTTCCATTGCATTGCAAAATGATGAATTTGCATTGGATGAATTGTTGTTGCAATTTTATCATTATTATATTTATATTTTATAATTTTAGAGACGGGGACCCCTATGTTGGGGATTTGACGTCCCCCTCACCTCCCTGAATTTTCCTAAAATTTGAGAGTGCTCCCACATATTCCAGACAAGGATAACATCTCCTCTGGCTCCCCTTGTAGTTTTGTTTACAAGTGGCTTTTCTGCAACTAAACATCTGTTATACTGGCATCTTACTTAACTGGTATTTCAGCCTTCAATCAGGATCTCTGGCTCATGCACTACTCCATCTGATCAACACCTTCCTAGAACTGCAACCTTTGGCATATGCCAAACTTTGCAAGCTTTATTTTCCCTTCTATTCTATGGGATAATGGGGTCTGCGACCAACAATCATAGAATGTACACTGCATCTTCGTTTCACAACTCATACTTTAGCCATTGGAGGCTGCTTCTGGCTTTCCACCAACTTCATAGCTTCTACTTCAACAACAGGTTCCTGATCGTTTGCCTCTAAAATTTAATAACTATCACATTCATCCACGAATTTCAAGACTATAATTTGTCCTCTGGTCCTCCTGCAGGCTTGTTTACAAGTGGCTTTTCTGTTATACTGGCATCTTACTTAACTGGTGTTTCAGGCTTCAATCAGGATCTCTGGCTCATGCACTCCAATCTGATCAACACCTTCCTAGAACTGCAACCTTTGGCTCTGAGCTCATCAACAATCTTCCAAAAATAAAACCATTGGTTCTGATACCATGTTAGAAATATTGGGGTCAGATATCAAAGGATTCTGACACCATATTAGAGTATTTCTTGCAGTAGAGATTCAAGAAATTATATTCTTAAACTTTTGTGTTCTATTTCCATTTGAGAACACTGATACCATTCATACATATGAAACCAAATACAGTGGAACAACAAGAACAACAACTTGCATTAGTCTAACAATGAAGATTGCAGCATGGTGCAAATTTGCGAAGCTTTGATGTATAGTACTAAGGTCCCTCAATGGATTTACAGCGTGTGGCCAACTAGGAATCTTCATATCTAAGGTCCCTATCACATGTACAGCTCACATGCCCCTCTAAACATTCATGGCTGAAATGCCCCTAATACACACTTGGATACACTGTCAAATCTCAGATCATCTCATTTGCCTTAATATCTTTTTATTGATTATTTAGTTATCTTTTCCTCTGCACACTGTCAAATCTCAGATCATCTCATTTGCCTTAATATCTTTTTATTGATTATTTAGTTATCTTTTCCTCTGCTTTTAGTGGCGTAGCTATAGGAGTTGCTTTCAGGCTCCCACTGTGAATTTCCATTCACTGTAGTTTTGAGTCCCATTGACCAAGTTTGTGGTCACTTGTTGGACATGAATAAAATTATTTTATCTTATCTTATCTTGCAGGGCTTACAAATTTGTAGACATGTTTCTAGGATTTGATCATTGTCTGCAAAATGTAACTTATGTAGTTGCCTGCCTCTCAGAAGAGAGATGCACTGCTTGGTAGAACTGTTGAAACTTGAAATCAACTTTAGCTGTTTCAAATTATTGTACTTCTTTGGGAAGTATTCCCAAATCTCTGGGAAAATGACACCAAACATTGCTAGGCCAGTCTGAAGCTTTTTTAACTAACGAGGCTAAAATTGTTTCAAAGAATGGATTTCTGAAATAATTTGGTAGTCTAAACATACATGAGACCGGATAAAGGCCTAGACAATCTAAGAATTGGAAATAATACTTGATCTAATTGAAACCCAAACATATATTTTATGTATTTTCTAAACCTAATTTTTGTACATATGTTTTGTACCCATTTTGTAGGAGCTTATGGAAGATACATATCTGAGTTGGGGAAAAGTTTGACATTCTAAAGAATCTGTGCAACTATGCTTTACTAGAGAGTCTAGACAAAATCAATTGGATTGCACATCGATTTCATTTTTTACCAAAGAAATTCTATTAATTCAACTTCAACAGGCTTAAAACAATATAGAATTAATTTACTGCATAACAGAGATGCTGCCATTCTTGGGAATACGGGAATTATTCTCATTGCAGATATATACAAGCAGGTTGGGACTGGTTGATAATATAGAAAAGCCCAATTTGCAAGGTAAGCATACAAATAAAGCGCCGAGTATAGAAATAAATTCACATTACTGTTATGCTTAAGCTATCCAATTCAAAGAACTTGATGATGTGTTCTTAATGACACAAAATTTGAGTTAATAATCTCACCATTTGGAATCTGTCGATGAATTCAATAAAGACTGAGAGGTCATAGGATGCTGTTGGCTATAGCTATTCAGGTGTCCATAAGTAGAATCTTAGAGCCTTCATATGAACTGGTCTGGCAAAAACTGTTTTGCCAAACTACTGCGGTTTTGTTCTTTGAAATTTGTGAGCATCTGGTGGAGACCTCCCAAGCCATGGTGAAAATGTGGGTGTGTAATCAGCATGGAATTATGCTTGAGCCCAATCTTCACCAGTTTAAAATAAGTTTTGTTTTTAAATGTTTTCTTTTAGGAGGCTAATAATCTCACTGGTACTTTTGGGATCTTAGGGGATGCTTTTGCTGAAGTTAGTTCAAGGACTATTGAACCTTTGATTTGCATTGTTCCTTGCATTCTTAGCGGCAAGAAACTCAATTGCTTTTAACTACCAGTTTAGGTCAAATTTGTGCTCAATTCTTTTTCAGCTGGTGCAACGAATCCTTTGAACAGTTTTGCAATCATATATGCCTAGTATTTTCATGTCATTTAAATGTACTTATTTGAATGTTGGAACACTGTCATCAAATGAAACGAGATTATATTAATGTACACTGATGACCAAAATAGGTCAATAGCACTGGAGTGTGCAGCATACCAAAGTGGTGGTTGGGGGAGTGCAAAAGGAATCCCCCAAGAGTACAATAGAAAAACCTAAAGCCAGAAGAACAACAAGAAAGCCCCACACATTGTAGGGAGTCAGCTATAAAGTACAATACGAAAGTAATGAAATAGGTTGTAATTGAGAAGGGTCAGTTCTTATCATCCTTAAAGTCATGGATGGCAATTTCCACTCAAGATCTTGTTTGATAATATCTCTTGAAGAATGGCCTAGGCCCTAGACTAATGGGCCCCTAGGGAGTGATTTATAGTGGCGTCTCAATGTTCCTAGTAGGGCCAAGAGTGGAAACTGGAGCTGAGAGTTAAGAGTGGTTAAGCTTGGTTTCTTTCCTTCATAGAATCCAATCTCTCAGAGACTTTGCCAGTGGGAGAGAGAAGCATCCCTATCTTGCACTTTGCTCCTTGGAGGCTCTTGCTTCAGATCCTTCTTCAAGATAGACACAAGGTTAGTTCACAGAGGCATCTCTGCTTCTTTAGTTGATCACTCTCTCTCTAGAGCCCCTTCCCCTGTTCAGATTCTTCCTTGATGTGTTGCACCATCTCTTATGAACTAGATGAGCACTAAACCGGGCTATTAGAGAGGATATCTACAATTATACATTCAAGTCACCTGGATGGGCTTGGGCTTGGGCTTGAAGATGTTCTTCTTCTTGGAGCACTTTTTGGAGTTGTGAGTTGGCATCATCGTTTTCCCCCCATATATGTGGAGTTGCACTCACTTAGGATCCCTTTGAGATAGCTTCGGGTTGGCTCCCATCAATTCCAGATAGAGATAGATCACCATATACCACGATCTGATAGGATTTGTCATGTGTGCCACCTTCAAGAGCCAAAGATGGAGATGCAACTCATCTTTTGGTGCCCCCTATACGATGAGATCTGAGGATGCTATCATTGCCTTTATAAGGACTTGGGTGGCTCCCTCTCTACTTTCTTCCAATACAAGGACTAGAGATGCTTAGCCCTCTTCATTAGGGATATTTTCATCCATAGATCTTAGTTCCTGTACTTCATGCCTTGCTTTGGGAGGACTAGACCAATTACCTCATACTTCCATATTGATATGTCATATCACAACAACAAACAACAGATAGAGTCCTGGAATGCACCATCCAGTAGGATGGTGAGACCTTGGGTTTCTCCTTGGCCTCTCCCTCTGGGAGTCCACTTGATCTCATTGAGACTAGTTTGGAGGTGCTAGTTTGTACATCAGGCCACACATTCTCAGAGCATTAGAGAGATCAGCTCCAGACGGCTCCAAAGTAGAGCAACTCACACTTGTTAGACTACCTCCAAGGTCCAAAGGAACAACTAGAGATCCATTTGGAGTTTCCTTCTTTCGACATTTGTAAATTTATGTAGATGTTCTATGCTTGATGCAACTTTACTTTTATTACAGCAATCACATAAACAGTTAAGTAAAATGCTAATAGAACATACCAGTGGATCTATAGAAGACAAACCAGAAACAAGAGAATGTGTTGGTGCGTTATGGTGGTCAGTAGGATGCTTCAACCAGCAAAGTCTTCTTGGTCGTCCAACCCAGAATGTATCACAACAGTCCTCAAATCAGTCACCCAGTCAACCCTAGAAAAGTCAATGCAGTCCAAAAAAGTCAATGCAGGGCAGCAACAATAAAGTCAACACAGCTCAAACTTCGGTCAACCTTTTGACCTCGATTTTTGTGCCAATGAGTACGACCTTCAAAAATCGAACCCTCCACCAAATTTCAGCCAATTCGGACCATGCGTTGACCAAAGTCAACTCTGGTCAAACTTTCCTAGAAACCCTAACTACAGAAATTTCGCCCTTTTTCTAGCTTCAGCAACTTCGTCCTTTTTCCCACGTGAGAACTGCTTCTCAGATGCTCGTATCCAATCAGAGGAGGAGATGTGTGTGATGAGTGAGTGAGTGAAATGCTCTCCAACGTTGACTGTATATATATCCATCATTGAGGTGTGTGACACATCTGCTGGGGGTGTAAAACCTTGAGGCCGACCTACACATATTTGAAATTCTTAAAAATAAATTCAAAATAAATGTTCCGCTCATCAGATTAAGATCAATTTTATATCGATCTTACACCTCTCTGAAAGAGGAACCCAATAAAAATATTGGTATCTTCATTTGAGCATCACAACATGGAGTTTGGACCTAGTTGTCCAATTTTAACACTCCCTCTCAACTAGGGAGAACTCCATCCACCTGTGCAAACAAACATCGTGCGTCATCCCGCCGTAACTTGCTTTGCTGGCCTCTTTATTTCAGAACAGAAGTGGGTTAGTCACAAAGACGTCATCCCCCGGCTGACAGATTCAGCCCAGAGGTCCGAAACCTCTATCAGACTCAAAGAGTCTCATACCAACCCGAAGTTGGTTTACCTGACCCGAAGTCAGTTGGAGGTCCGAAACCTCACTATACTTGATCCCAGATCAAGTGGTTGGACCGTGCCATCCTAGATAGAGAGTACGACAATCTCTGATGCGTCCATTAGTCTTTACTACTAGTCTCTAACTTTTCCCACCTCATTGGCCAAATGAGAGGCTTCCCATGAGCCCTGAACTCAATGGGTAGGATGCATACGGGGTACAGATAATGAGAGGTGAACCAACTCAAACATCATAACGGTGGGGCAGAAGCACTACAAGGTTCAGCAAGCCTAGCCCCGTGAGTGCTTATAGCTCCGAGAAGCTATCCCCAAAGCCCCCCAGAGCTCCCAAAGCTCATCGTCCAACAGGACCCACATCATAGGGTCATTCCACGATACCAATACTCTCACGGAAGGTTAGAAACTTGACCTTCCCTAGGGGCTTTGTGAGAATATTTGCGACTTGCTCATCAGTTCCTATATGATCGAGCCTTACGACGACTCGCTGTACCATATCCCAGATATAGTGGTACTTGATATCAATATGCTTGGATCGATCGTGGAACATTGGATTCTCGGACAAGCGAATCCCACTTTGGTTATCACAGAGTATCACGGTGGTATCTAGCACATGTCCAAACAACTCACTAAAGAGATTTCGCAACCAAACTGCTTCACAACAGGCCATACTTGCTGCAATGTATTCGGCCTCGGCGGTGCTCAAAGCCACCGACTTCTACTTCCTGCTCATCCATGAGATCGAAGCAGAACCAAGATTGAAGCAGCATCCCGATGTGCTCTTACGATCCACCACACTGCCAGCCCAATCGGCATCAGTATATCCAAGGAGTGTCACGCTCCTGGCAGTGTATCTCAGCCCATGGTTTATTGTGCCCCGAAGGTATCTCAGAAGATTCCTGGCACCAACCCAATGAAAGTGATGAGGTTCAACCATCTGTTGACTCAAAGTGTTCACTGCAAAACATATATCTGGACGGGTGTTCACTAAGAACATCAGGGCCCCTACGAGTTGACGATACTCAGTAGGATTTGACAATATGGGCCCAGCAGCGCTGCCACTCAACTTCTTGAAGTTGAGTTCCATTGGTGTTGACACGGACTTGCAGTCCACCATACCAAATCTTTCCAGAAGCTTCACAATGTATTTTCCTTGAGAAAGGAAAATCTTGCCAGGTCTTTGCCAGACCTCCAGGCCTAGGAAGTAGTGCATTAGTCCTAGGTCCTTCATCTCGAACTCAGCATCGAGCTCCCTCTTGCACTCATGAATGAGAGGGTCAGCACCTGTCAGGAAGAGGTCATCCACATACAACACCAGGATGAGAGGCTTTCCCTTGACAACCTTGAAGTAAAGGTTCGGATCAGCATTACTTCCAGTGAAGCCCAACTTCATCAAGTAGCTATCTATCCTCTCGTACCAAGCTCTGGGTGCTTGCTTCAGCCCATAGAGGGCCTTCTTCAACCTGCAGACATGGGTGTCCCGATCCTGGACTTCGAACCCCAGAGGTTGCTCCACATATACCTCTTCCTTTATCACACCATGCAGAAATGCGGTCTTCACATCCATCTGATGAAGACTCCATCCTTGCGTAGCAGCAAGGGCTATAATAGATCGAATGGTGGTATATTGGGCCACAGGTGCAAATATGTCATCATAATCTGTGCCTTCCTTTTGAGAGAAGCCATGGGCAACGAACCTTGCCTTGAATTTTTCAGCACTTCCATCAGATCCATGCTTGATCTTGTAGAGCCATTTCGAGGTGACAACTGCTTTGTCCTTTGGTCTTGGAACCACATCCCAGACATCATTCTTCATAATGGACTCATACTCTTCGTGCATAGCATCCTTCCAGACTTAATGCTTTATAGCTTCCTCAAAGGATCCAGGCTCGGATTGTACAATAGTACTCATGGCTACTAGATACCCTTGGTATCTGCTCGGCTTCTTGCTTTCACGGAATGTCCCCCTTGGGGCAGCATGTCCCTCAGCATCCTCGAGTGTGTCCCTGAACCATGATGGTCTCTTTCCTAGTGAAGGAGGTGGATCAATCGAGTCCATTGGTCCTTCAACATCAGGCATTGTTTCATCCTTCGGTTCCTCTTGATTTCCAGGCCTTGCTTCATTATCTTCCTTAGATCTCAAAAGATTGACTAATTTCCTCAGGGAAGTATCTTCGTCAAAGGTGACATCGTGGCATATCTCCACTTCCTTTTGACCAAGTACATAGACTCTATAGGCCTTTGAAGTTTCACTATAGCCCACAAACATTCCTTTCTTCCCAGAAGCATCCAACTTGCTCCTCTTTTCTTTCGGCACATGAAAGTAGACGGTACATCCAAAAACTCTAAAATGTGAGACATCAGGTTTCTTACTAGAGAAAACCTCTTCAAGAGTTTTGGATTCTAGAGTGAAATGTGGTCATCGGTTTTGTATGTACACGGCAGTGTTCGCAGCTTCTCCCCATAGAAACTTTGGCAGACCTTCGTCACATAGCATGGCACGGGCATCTTCCACAATGGTTTGGTTCTTTCATTCAGCAACACCATTTTGTTCGGGAGTATAGATAGTTGTGGTCTCCCTCTTAATGCGAGCTTCTCTACAAAATTCCTTGAACTCATTTGACTCATATTTAGTGCCATTATCAGATCTCAAAATCTTGATCTTTTTCCCTGTCATATTTTACACCAAGGCTTTGAATGTACGGAACCACATGAAAGCCTCATCCTTCTTCTTTAAGAAGTATATTTAGTTTTCGCGAGAGAAGTCATCTATGAATGTCATATAATATGAACATCCTCCCAAGGATGTCACAAGCAGCATACTAGATAGATCAGAATGGATCAATTCCAAGATATCAGATGTCTTTGTGACACTAGAGGGGAAAGGTCCCCTTGTATGCTTTCCTTCGGCACAACCCTTACATACACCTTCATGATTATTTGGAAAATAGGGCATCCCTGTTACCACCTTCCTTGATTCGGGAAGGGCTTTGTAGTGAAGGTGTCCAAACCTTCGGTGCCATAGTTTAGTATGTCGAATAGTATTACATGTCATTGCTCCCAACAGACTTCCTTCAAACCGGTAGAGTGTATCAACTCTAAACCAAATCGATATAGCTTCCTTAAAGCTCTTCTTCCACATGAGCACCTTTCCATCAGTTAATGCCACATTGAAACCTTTGTCTTCCATGGTTGATATAGACACAAGGTTCTTCTTCAAATTTACTACATAGAGTACATCCTGCAAGTGAAGCACTTGACCTTGAGACAAGTGGAAGGTCACAGTCCCTGTCCCTTTCATGGGGTATGTGGCATTATCTCCAAGGATAATTTCCATATTAGTATCCTTCTCAATCATATCAGAAAGTTCTTCCAACTCCAGGGATATGTTTTGAGGGCAGATACAATAATGTATTCATTTATTTTATCAACAACATGTGATTCCTCATACCTGGATTTTCTTGACCTTTTGAATGGTTGATCATTTATGCTGGAGGAAGCCTTCCTTTTTCCCTTGAACCTATTGTTCCTTTAATTGTTGTTCCTTCGGTTGTTGTTGTTGTCATCACTATCGGAAGAATCCTTCTTCAAAGGAAATTCTCTAGCATAGTGACCAGGCCTATGACAAGTGAAACATTTTCCCTTCTTTCCTTGGGCCCCTACTTTTCCCTTATGCTTTAGACCACTAGAGTTCTTCTTTCTAGAATGAGAAGCGTATGCAGCATTTCCTCCATTTCCATACTCCTTCATTCTTGATTCTTCTTGAACGAATCTTGATAGTACTTCGTCAAAGTCAAGTATCACATTATTATTTAGAATGGTAGTTTTGAACACATGCCATTCAGATGAGAGCCTCCAAGCAAAGTGAGTACCTCATTTTCGATCGCCTATTGTCCGCCCAATAGCTAAAGGTAGATGTTCCCCGATTTCTTTCCAGCCTTCAGAAAGTATGTTTGGACAGACTCATCCCTGCCTTTCTTCAGATTCTTCAATTGATTTTTGAAGAATAGTACTTGATTCATATTGTTGGCCTTGAACATGAGGATCAATTTAACATACATCTCTTTAGATTTTCCCAACTCAGAGATGTAGGCCACCTGGTTTTTATGAATGGATTCCCTGATCATCAGCTTTACTTTGATCTCCCCCTTCTTGTACTTTGTTTTGGCAGCAACAATAGAAGTGGATGGAGGTTCTTGGATTTTACCCTGCACATATTCCATGACATCTTGGTCTTCCAATTTGAGATCCAATATCATTTTCCAGGGATGGAAGTCATCCTTCCCAGTCAATTTGTCTTCCTCCTTGAAGCTATAGCTTGTGGAACCCATTATCCTCTCTGGTGATTGCTACAAATAGGGCTTTTCTTCACCTCATCTCCAATACCATGTAAATTTATGTAGATGTTTTATGCTTGATGCAACTTTACTTTTATTATAGCAATCACATAAACAGTTAAGTAAAATGCTGATAGAACATACCAATGGATCTATAGAAGACAAAACGGAAACAGAAGAATGTGTTGGTGCGTTATGGTGGTCAGCAGGATGCTTCAACCAGCAAAGTCTTCTTGGTCGGCCAACCCAGAATGTGTCACAACAATCCTCAAATCTGTCACCCAGTCAACTCAAAGTCAACCCCAGAAAAGTAATTGCAGCTCCAACTTCGGTCAACCTTTTGACCTCGATTATTGTGCCAAATTGTACGACCTTCCAAGATTGAAATCTCCACCAAAAATCATCCAATTCAGACCATGTGTTGACCAAAGTCAACGCTGGTCAAACTTTCCCAGGAACCCTAACTGCAGAAATTTCATCCTTTTTCCAAGTTTCAGCAACTTCGTCCTTTTTCCCACGTGAGAACTGCTTCTCAGATGCTCGTATCTAATCAGAGGAGGAGATGTGTGCGGATGAGAGTGAGTGAAATGCTCTCCAAAGTTGACTGTATATATATCCATCATTGAGGTGTGTGACACATCTGCTAGGGGTGTAAAACCTTAAGGCCAACCTGCACATATTTGAAAATATTAAAAATAAATTCAAAATAAATGTTCCACTCATCAGATTAAGATCAATTTTATATCGATCTTACACCTCTCCGAAAGAGGAACCCAATAAAAATATTGGTATCTTCATCTGAGCATCACAACATGGAGTTTCTACCTAGTTGTCCAATTTTAACAGGGCAGGTATAGGGTACAACAGAGAGGAGCTGAGAGAGCATGTGGCAGCCAGATGGTCACAATATATTGTTGAGGGAATATTGGTCATCGATGTACTGACACCAAGCCCCAGTTTTTATATTGTACTAGTGGATGATTGAGGGTCATTATCCCTGGTACGAGATCCATATACTGTTATATTATATGTTTTTTAATATAACAAAGTTGGGTTGAAAAATGTAAAAATTGTCTATATTCTATGCATGTGTGATTTATTGTTGTTTATATTCTGCCGTGCAAAGTAGTTTTTGTTGAGATTGTGGAAGTTCAACAATTAAGTGTTCTTAAAAAAACCCAAATTGGCTACTAATTTAGCCAAAATATGAATGTGAAAATGTGAGCCATGATCAGTTACAATAGTTTTGGGTACCCGGAACCTAGCAATAATGTGGTTGAATACAAATAAGCCTACAGTGGTGCCATCATTAGAGAAGGTAGGAATAGCATTATCCCACTTAGTAAATTAGGCCACTACTACAATGATGCAATGGTGTCATTTGTCCAAGGTTGGGTTACACTACATAAATTTAATTTTCCATTTAGTGAAGGGTCAAACAGCAACCATCTAGTGAAGTGGAGCAGGGTGAGCATGTATCTTCTTAGAAAATATTTGACATTGATCACACTTTTAGACCATACTAATGCAATCCTTAAAGATTGAAGGCCAAAAGTAACTAGCGTGCAATATTCTCTGAGCATTGGCATGCTTAGACAAATGACTACCACATGCTTCGACATGGAAATCATTCAAGACTCGTTTGTCTTCTTCGTGAGTGATAAATCGATGTAACACTACATCAAATCTACAGTGATACAAAGAGAGTATCAATAAGGACATACTACTTATCCTGATGGCGTATATGTCGATGTTCATTGTGAGAGAGTTCAAACCAAAAACATTGGGTTAACAGATAAAGGAGAACATATCCATACCATGGATCAGAGGAGCTAATGAGGAATAAGGATAAATCAGGAAACGAGTCCTTGACCACAAATTTTTCATCAACTCGAGGTAACTTGGACATAGTAACTCAATGAATGCCAAATATTTATTAGATTTAGCAACTACAAACTCCAAACCAAACTCTTAAAGGATTATAATCCACTTCGAGTATTTTTAACCAATGATCTAGCAGCTAATAATATGTTTCATGTGGTTGAATTCAGCATTTATGGTGTTTTTTGGCAAGAGTATGTATTGTCGTAAAACTTGGACAGCAATAATTGCTTCCAAACACAACTTCTCAATGTGGGAATAACAAATATTAGTACCAACAAGGCCTTTGCGAAGTCAATAAGAATGTTCATTGCACATCTTGACTTCCTAGATAAGAACCATACCTATGGTGGAGGCTACAAGATCTAGAAAAAATTCATGATTAAATCAAGAGAGTTGAGTGATGGGGTAGAAAATTCAAAGTATCAAAATACCTTTCAGCTTGGTCATACCATACGAAAGGCACTCCATTTCTCAATAGACACATAAAACCTTTTATTATCTCAACATAGTTGGAAATAATCCTACACCAAAAATTAGCCTTCTCTTGAAGCGCTTTAATCTGGTGAATGGGGCATGGAGGAGGTAAATTGATAATCACGTCTACCTTAGAGGGGTCAACACGGATCACTTCCTTGGAAATGATGAAACCTAGTAACCTCCCAAATCGTACACTTAAAAAAAATATTATTTTCGTTTAACTGGATCTTGCAATAACAACATTGAAGAAAGACTTCCTTGAGATGGGTTAGATGATCCTCTCGTTGGAAAAACCGAGTAGTAAGATCATCTAGATAAACTTTGACGATGTGTTTGATGCCATGAAAGGCGTAATACATGGCCTGTTGGAAAGTGACACCAACATTTTTAAGACGAAAAGGAAATTTTCAACAAGTGAATGTTCCACATGGATAGATAAAAAAATTTGTGTGCTAGTACTCCAATTTGATCTCAATTCGATTATAGCCGAAAAAACTATCAATAAAGGAAAAGAGAGCATTCTCGACACATTCACCAATAATTTTATCAATAAAAGGGGTTTGATATTTATTCTTTGGATAAGCCAAATTTAGATCCTTATAATCAATGAAAACCATAATTTTTCCTTGTTTCTTATCAAGCAAGATAGGTTAGAGACCCACTCAGTCAAGGGTACTAGATAAATGAAACCAACATCTAAGATTTTTTGAAATTTTATTTTAATAACAGCTGCTTTACAAGGATTAACAAGTCTGAGCCTTTGCTCAAGAGACTTGGCTCCATCATACATATTTATTTCGTGTTGCAAAATACAAGGTTCAACTCCAAAAATTTCTTCATAAGACCAAGAAAAAACATCATGGAATTCTTTGAAAAGGGCAGTTTACATTTTAATTTCTTGGGGAGTGCAATCCACACCAATCACAATATTTTCCACGACACATGGTTTTGTAGAAATGTTGATGGAAATATTTTTTGAAATATTTTCCAAGTTCCCCTCCAATTAAACGTCATGCAACATGATAAGGAACTAGGGACAATCAACATTGTCAGAGAAAGCCAAGATTTTTGGTTACTCAACTAACTTGTCTACCCAAGGAAAGAAAGATCAATGATGATATAGTTCTCCTCGAGTACAATTAGAGATTGACATAACTTCCATGATTGCTTCATCAGTAAAAATATCGGTATCAACAAATTTATGAGCCAGTGGATGGTCAACCACCCAAATGGGCATAAGGTAATCATTGATTGATTCACTAGAGGTGTCACCTGACTCACAAGTATTAGATGTTGACTTGATGGGTTGGTAAGAAATCAAAGCAGGACTTAGATCCATGTGCTCACCATACTAATCAGGTTTTGAAGGAGAAGGAACCACCCAAGGGTTAGGGGACCAATGGGGTCCACTAGTGACGGAAGAGATCATATGCATAAGAGGGACAATATGGAACATCAAGTGGAGGTATAGGGAAAAAACCCCTAGTGATGGGATTTTAAATAGTCCCACATTGATACTTCAATAGGTCGAAGAGTTGTCTCCATCAAATGGTACAACAGTGCCCGTAGTGGTATGTTTAGTTGACGGCACACAATATTCAATCAGATAGATCATGACATTCTTGCCTTCGTGAAGAAAGTGAAGCACATGAAATAACAAGGACATGAAAACATTCATGGCATAGAACCCACTGTGGCCAATGAGAATGTTATAATCTAATGGGACATCAACACCTTCAAAGTCTATGGGCATGGTTTTTCCACCTAACTTGGATGGAAAGTGAAGGAAGAACACCCTGAGGCACAAAGTTATTTCCATCGAAGGCTTGAAGCACTATAATTGACATGACGAGTTTTGGAGAACCAAGATTTTTCTAGCTTGATATGGACATCACACAAGTGGAAGACCCTTCATCCATGAGTGTACATAGTACATCTCAATGGAAGACGAAAACCGAGATTTGGAAACCGAACTAATGAGAGAGTCTAAAGCAAGGGGCATCGATGTCAAACATAATCAAACCCATCTAATAGCAATAAACAAGGCTTTTCTTTGCGTAGTCTAGCTCAGTGAAACCGCCAAAGTAAACATGGAAAAAGGTGCTTGGGCTAAATCTTCAACAATACTATATTGTCGGGTAGCCCATGCATTAGGATTGTGTGTTGACTTATATATAATACCCTTAGGTGGGAGAAGCACTGGCTCCAAATTCTTATCTAACGTGAGAGTTCCACTGGGCACAACATGCGTGACCAATTCATTAGAGGAAGAACTTGACTCTGGGGTGTCGTAATATTTGGTTCTTATGGAAAATTTAATTTTCTCAATGCACTGAAGAATAGGTGCAAGGCCTCTTGGAAAATTATTCTTCCCTCCATTTTCCCCAAGCAAAGGTCAGGCGGCTTGTGCCATCATTTGTAGTTGTGGTCAGGCAGGGAATGGGTGAGTCAATATGGTCAGTTTTTTAGCAGATTTCGGTTGGCCGAGAATATGGTGAATCTCATACATTAGTGGACACTCGTGAGTTAAGTGATCCCCTATAAAAATATCACAAGGGAATTTAACTTTTTTGGGTTTCTCATTTGTGCCCTCACCCTGATTAGGTTGGTTTGGTTGGGTCTCCTAAGAAGATTTAGAATTATTCTTTTGTTTGTTCTTTTTCTTTTCCCTGCCAAGTTTCTAAGGATTCTTTGGTGTCGTGGATTGCAACATATGAACCTCAGTGGTTTGCTCAAAATACAACTGTTTTTTAGAACTTGGCACAATTTACATGGCTTGTGATGTGGCAATCAACTTCCCTAATTGAGTAAATAATTGATTCACAAGGTCACAAGAAATGGAATCGATCACACCATTAGAACGGTCCCAGATTAGGTCATGGTTGATTAGACAAAGGTTGAGGATAATTAGGGATGACATCATACAAAGTTCTTGATTGGGAATAAATCATATCAAGGTGTTGATCACATATAATTTCTTGATGCTCAGTAGTCACCCTTACCATGGCGACATCCTTGGCTATACGCAGAGGCAAGCATCGAGTGAACCAGTCTTTAAGAAATTGGTGAGAAATATTGGTCCTCACTAAACTCTTTTATCATCTCCACTCGTGTATATGATCATAAATATGAGTAGAGATATCATTTTTAAACATGGACAGAACATTAGTCCTGATCTCTTTTCAATAAGGTAGTTGGAAATGGTTCATAAAGGTTCGGGCCAAGGAAGCACAATCATTATTGGATGCCCTATAAAATTTGATATACCATTTGGTGATAACATTGGTTAGGGTTCATTAAAAAAGATACAACTGCACATAATCATCCACCAAAGAATTTGAAGAGCATCATAAATGGTAGGTGGCAATATGTGTGGTTGGGTTTTCTTCCGGCTTCCCTTTGAATTTATGAATATTAAATGGTAATTTGGTTGGCATAGGTAGTCACCTAGGATAATGCAATATGGGGTCATTAGTAGGTTTTCCTAAGTCTAACAAATCAAGTGATGTTATAGATGGAAGTTAATGTTGGTTGAATGGATCGAGAGGTAAAGACAGGCCCCTTGACGGACTTTGTGGTCTCTCATAGCATAGTTAGTGGAAGAAGAGGGTTGACTAAGAGGATAACTCTTCCCAAGGAATTAAAATCTTGGGCCAACATGCATGGTGAAAGTATTATGATCTCCATGGAGAATTCCCCTAGGGACAAAGGAACTCCCAAAAGAATGACCTCTAATGGCATTGCACCTGCCAGATGAAGAAGGACCTCTTGGTGCAAAATCACCATAGTAAGCATAAGAACTCATTGGCATAGTGGAACTAGTGATTTAATGCCCCAAGGTAGGACAACCCCTCCAAAGGAATTAAAAACCTCAAATAAATGTGTTCCTTGTAAAATAGAACTACACCAAGGATAAGATCTTCCTCCAAAAACATCATTTCCTCCAAAGGGACCAAGGACAAAAAAAGACCCCCCCTGCATGTTCCCCAAACAATATATAACCAAATTAGGCATTGAAATATTGGGAATAGGTGATTTGGATGGAAACCCTCCAGATCCCATTGGTTGGATTGAGTTTTCCCCCATTCAAAACACTAAGGTGGATGAAGGTAGGGGTACAAACACACTTGGAAAACTTGCAGGGGTTGTTGAAGCAACCGGTGGAATACCACAAAAAGAGGACGTAGGTGTTTTCAATGTTGGAGAAGTGGGTCCTATCATGCTAATTGGTGTTAATGTAGACATAACAAATTACATTTCCAATGAGGATGGTCATGGGGGAGCCATCTCCTCCCTTATTAGAGGTGCCACTCTCATCATACATCGAATGAGAGAACAAGGAAAAAGGTTAAGAAGCAAAGGCGCTTAGTTGTATGAGTACGAGGTTGAAAGGGTTTTTTAAACGTGGGTTGACATGTGGCAATGGAATTTCATTGATAACCTCAACAATAATTAATCCTTCCCTCCTAGAACCAATATTATCCCTCACATGTTTTCATATTGATACACTATAAAAATATCATTCAAGGATCAAAAGGTGAAAGCTTATTCTTTGCACAACTTTGGGTGCACTTTGGGATACCAAGGAGCATTATTTTCTAAACACTTTGGATTACAATGTACGAGAAGAAGGATAAAAAATAAAAAATAAATTGTCTGAAACCTTCCATCCACAAATGAATGGGCTAGTACAGCTTTTGAGAGGTTATTATTGAAAGCATCCAAGGGCTTGGGATGAAAATGTGATCTACACCTAATATCTCTATCATAGGGCACACCACACTTCCACCACAAAGCTCCCTTTTGAAATTCATTTGGGATATTTTCCACCTTCACCTTGATACATTATGTATGGAAACTACAAATAAAAAGAAAAATTCTCAAGTGATGCATTAAAAGCCAAAATAATCATCAACATATATATTCAAATACATCTACAAGTAAAGGAGATATTCAAGGAATCACATAAAAATTACAAATCCCTATGATGAAAATTTTATCTACAATATATCTCTCTATAATAGAGAAATACACACTTCCACCATTGAGTTCCCTTTTGAAATATATTTTAGACATTGTTTTTGAGAAACCAAGTGTAGTGTAGATTAGGCTTGATTTCTCTTCTTGATAATTACTTGTGAATGATAGATGTCTTCATATTACTTGTTATTTTTTCTTCATCAAGCAACTATACAAATGTACAAAATATAAATATCACAAAGAGACATGAAATGCTATAAATTAGGCTCCAAGCCAAGATAAAACCATACAAGGGGGAAAACCCAACAATCCTTCTCTTATAGAATCATATCAAAAGGAGATATCCAGGACCCAAGTCCAAGACCAAGTCAGCCACAAAGATTCCAAGTCAAACCCTCCTCCAAGTCTCCTCCAACAAGTCAAAGTCAATGTTGGTCAAGTCCTTTCAAATCTGGTCAAACATAAAATTTTGGTCTTGTAGTAGAGGCCAAATTACGGCCCTCCAATACCTCAAAAAATGCCTCAAAAATTTCACACATGAGCTAGATTAAGGAAGAAAACATTGATTTTTCTCTTTGCTTTGACTTCAGCCTTCTTCTCCTTGTCTAGGTGCAAAAATAGATAAATGATATGATGATTGAATGGATGAATCCAAGAGGTCTAATTTGACTCTCATATATATCTTTCCACTCGACCGACTTGAAGGCCTTGTGGGCTTACCAAAAAAAAGTGAAATTTGGATTATTTTTCTTTCAAATGTCCAAATAGGACATGACTCAAATAAATAATATTTTGACTCAAGATATTTTTTCTCTTTTGACTATGAGCATTAAGAACATGATTTGAAATTTAAATAAATGAATATAATAAATAATAAATACATCAAATATAATTTTGTATTATGAAGACCGACTCTAGTTACAATTTCAACACTCCCTCTTAACTAGGGAGATATTCAAAATGACTCAATGGGATATTCTCAAGTTGAAATATTCATCTAAGAAAGGATTTCGAGATAAGCATCAACGATGATAGAATTATCATAACTAGCATTGTCAAACTACCAAGGCCTTGACAATTCCGCACTATCTCTCCACTATATCAGAGCACAATGCAGGGAGGAAATAGGGCACCACACCGCCTCTCTAAGGCACATTCCCCACCCGATTTTTTGCCAATGTATGTCCTCGAAAGACCATTTCCTATCCATTTTCACAATACTTGACATAAGGAAATGTCATTCCTTCAGACTATTCTTATATTATATCAATGTACTTGACTCTTACAGTTGTTCGTCCTAGTCACAATACAGATCTCAAGAATGTCAATCCCTAATGCTTATCCAATCCACCATTATCCTTACATGTGTTCATGTAGTAGACTTATGGCAGTTATTCCTTGCCATAGTACATGACATGTGGATAATACGGTTTCCATCCTCACTCCCTCTCAACCGGGGAGGATATCCTCATTCCTACTCAACTAGGGAGGAGATATCCACAAGCCCAAACTTGTCTCAAAAATACTCAAGTTTTCCCTTGGGAAGATGATTCGACAATATATCAGCTACATGTTCGTCAATGGAGATATAATGTAGCTTCAGTACTCCAACCTACACCATGCTTCAAATGTATTGGTATTTTATCTTAATGTGTTTCGACCTTGCATGGAAAACCGAGTTGTCTAACAACATTATGCACTTTTGATTATCACAACATATTGTAGTTGATTCCAATACTCCTACAAAAAAAATTGCAGAAACTTACGGAGACAAATTGCTTCACGAAAAACTTCACTTGTTTCCATGTATTCAGCTTCAACAGTAATTAGCACAACTAGGTCTTTTTTTCTGTTCATCCAAGAAGCCATAGCGGATCCCAAACAAAAACAACCACCGGTCGTGTTTTCCCATCATCGGTGTTTCCTACCTAATCTGAATCAGTGTATCCTAATAATTGAATCTCATTTCCTATAACATATCTCAAACAATGATGTAAGGTTCCACGAAGATATCTCAAGACATGTTTTTTTGCTATCCAATGATCAAGTCGGGGCTCCATCTAAAATTGACATAGAGTATTTATTGCATAGCATATATCTGATTAGGTGTTCACTGAGAACATTAAAGAACCAATCAACCGCCTGTATCATAATGGATCAAGAAGGTTTGAGTCTGAGCTTCACAACTTCAAATTGGTGATCATTAGTGTTTTTATAGGCTTGCAATCCATCATCTCAATTTTTTTTAATATCTTGATCATTTATTTTCCTTAACCAAGAAATATCTCACCCAATTTCTGCCAAACTTAAGTCCCAAGTAATAGTGCATTAGTCCAATATCTTTCATGTCGAGCTCAACTGCTAGATCATTTTTGCATTAACGAATAATATGCTCCACACATGTTATTAATAAGTCATCCACATGTAGAAAAATTATTATTGGTTCATTCTCTTCTAATTTGATGTAGAGATTTGGATTTGCAACTCCTATGACGAAACCAAACCTTATCAAATAAGCATCCATGTGGGTCTACCATGCTATAGGAGGTTGTATATAGAGCACTCTTCAATCTGCAAACATGAGTTTATTTTCCATGCACTTCAAATCCTCGAGGTTGGTCAATGTAAATTTCTTCATCAATTGTCCCATTTAAAAAAGTTGTCTTCACGTCCACTTGATGTATATTCCATCCCATAGAAGTTTAAATAGAGATAAGAGTTCTTATAGTTGTATATCTGGATGTAGGAGCAAAAGTTTCATCATAATAAATTCCCTCTTGTTGAGAGAATCCTCTAGCCACAAATCTAGCCTTATAATTGTCGATGCTTCCATCAGTTACATGCTTAATTTTATGAACCCACTTGGAAGTCATAATAGATGTATCCTTTGGTCTAGGAACGATTTCCCAAACATAATTTTTCATTATTGATTTCTATTCTTCCATTATTGCATTCTTCCATACTCGTTGTTTAGCAGCCTATTCATAAGCAAAGGGTTCTAGTTCAATGAGTTTGGTCATATATGTTGCATAACCAAAGTACCTTTTAGGTCTTTTGTTATCTCGGATATTTCCTTTTAGAGTTGCATATCCTTCGGCTTCTTGTAAGGTTGTTCTTAGCCAAGCTGGTCTCTTTCTAGTTTCTGGAATGTTGACAGGTTGTATAGGTTCACTTGGTCCTTCTCGTTCTTCATGATGATCAATTGTAGGTTCTGGAGAGATGATTTGATTTGTACTATCTTCATTGGGATATTCTAATCTTCCTTCTTTATCAGAATCAATAGGGATATATTTGGACTTCTTGTATGAAACACTTTCATAAAACGTAACATCTTTGCTTACTTCAACATGACATTGTTCTTTGATGTAGATTTTATATGCTTTGGAAGAGTTACTATAACCAACAAATATTCCTTTCATACTTGCAAGATCCAACTTTTTTCTTTTGTCCTTAGGAATATGAATGTAAATTGGACACCAAAATATTCTGAGGTAGTCAACATTCAACTTCTTTCCTGTAAATGCTTATTCTGGATTTATGTCACCAAGAATTCCATGTGGAGTTCTATTTTGAATGTAGACTTTGGTCATAGTGGCTTCTCCCCATAAGAGTTTTGGAAGGTCTTGATCATGTAACATGGCTTTTACATACTCTTCCATAGATCGATTCGTCCTTTCAGCTACACCATTATGTTGGGGATTATTGGGAACTATTAGCTCCCTCTTAATCCCAACTTCTTTGCAAAATGCCACAAGTTCTTGAGATGTATATTCGCCTCCATTATCGGATCTCAAGGTATTGATCCTTCTTTTTGTTTTATTTTCAACTTATGCTTTGAACTCTTGGAACTTTTTGAATACTTCATCTTTAGATTTCAAGAAATATATCCAAGTCTTTCTAGAATGATCATCAATAAATGTTACATAGTATTGATGACCATCGAGTGATTTTTCAGACATGGGACCATAGATATCAAAGTGAATTAGGTCCAATATTTGCTAGGAAATGGCTTCTTGACATTCTTGCCAAGGGCACACCCTTCACAAACTCCTTGACGTGCTCTTCTTTATTGGTGGTTGTTCACAAACTCCTTGACTCCTTGAATTTTGGCCCTACAGTAGAGACCTGCAATACCTCAAAATTTTCACACATTGAAGCTGGATTAGGGCCAAAAACCTCGATCTTTCTCTCTCCATTGACTTATTTCTCTCTAACTTTGGCCTTCTTCTCCTTGTCTAGGTGCAGAAAAAGATAGATGATATGATGATTGAATGAATGAATCCAAGAGGTCAAACTTGACTCTTATATATAAATGGCCAGGAGGTTCAAATATGTGCCAATGGGCCGACTTATCCAAGGAGGGTTGACTTTAAGATCTTGTGGGCTTACAACATAAAAATTAAATTTGAATTATTTTTGTTTCAAATCTTCAAATGGGACATGACTCTCTTTTGACTCAAAAAAAAATCTTTTTTTTTACTCTTTCGACTTTGAGCGTGAAGAACATGCTTTGAAATATAAATAAATGAATATAATAAATAATAAATACATCAAAGATAATTGTATATTTTGAAGACCGACTATAGTTACAATTTCAACAATTGCCACTTTCACTTTTAGACATGATGCATGAGTACCCAAAAGGAGAGAAATCAAAAGCCTCAAGTGATGTGTTAAACGCAAAAGAATCATTGATAAAATTAGCCAAATATATTCACAAGTTTCTTAGATATTGAAGGAATCGTGTAAGAAGTATAAGGTCGAAGACGAACAATACAATATAGAGAAGGAATCCAAGATATGACTTAAGTCTAGTTCCCTAACCAAAGAGATGTTAATGGAACCAATATATAAAATCAAATCCTTAAAAAATGGACCTTTTGAAGTGCTAGAACAAGTAAGCAACAATGTTTAAAGCTAATTCTCATCCATACATGCACATTTACTCAATAGTGCATGTCAAAATATGAAACTCTATCAGCAACTCATGCTTGATGAAGAAAACGAGATTCAAGTCTTACCATCCATAAAAGACTACAGTAGATGTGCAATAAGAGTTTAAAAAATATATGATTCTGAAAAGAAACATAATGATAAAAATAGGTATGTTGGGATCACGATTGTCGCTACACCAAAACCCGCAAGTGTTAGTAAACAGACACATTTCCAGAGTTAACAGATCCATAAGAGGTGGTTTAGCACATGTCATGAAGGTCGGTTTATCTAATGTCCAACCATCTCCCCCCAACGTAAGCCAAGTGTGATTCAAACTCGAGACCTTTGGCTCTTATACCATTTGTTGGAATCACTATTGTTGTTACACCAAAACCCGCAAGCTTTAGTAAACAGGCGCATCGCTAGAGTTAACAAATCCACAAGAGTCGGTTAATCACATGTCTAGAAACACATGGGGAGCGTTGGTTTATCCAATGTCCAACAAGGTCTACAATATCTCTTTCACGTAGAAATGTGAATGTAACTACCAAGAAATTAAGGTTTTTAAACTTCTGTGGTTATCGTTATTTGTAGAATCCAGATTATCCACAGTATCATAAAACATTGGTCGGTGTTTCGAATCCCAACGGGGATCCATCATCAGGACGAGAATGAAGAATGAAAGAAGGTCGCAGAAGGTCAAGGTATAAATAGTGGAGGGAAGGGAAATGATGTTTGAGAGGAGCCGACAATAGATAACAATAAATTAATTTTTAATTATAAAATTTTTTTTAAATATTTTTAATAAAAAATTTATTATTATTTAAAAAAAAATTAATAAAATTTTTTATTTTAATAACAACTAAATTGTTTAATAAATATTTAAAGTTTTAATTTTTTAATTTTAATTTTAATTTTAAAAACCTAAGTGCTTAAATTATTTAAAATATTTAAAATTCTTTACTAAATAATAAACCCTAAGACTTAAATTAATCAAACTAAACTATTAGATATCATTTTTGGGATTCAACTGCATTAATTTAGTCATTCATCTATCAAACTAAACTAATTTTATTTAATGTTTAAATTTTTATTTTTTTTTAATGTCTAAAATTTTTATTTTATTTAATGTTTAAACTTTTTTAATTTTAATCTCTGAAATTTTATTTTAATGTCTAAAACTTTTTAATGTCTAAAATTTTTCCGATTAATTTATGATTAATTTTAACCCATGTCTAAATCTTTTATGACTAAAAAATTTTTATAATTACCCAAGACATTCAATTCCTAACCTAAACCTTAACCTAAATTAGAATCTACCAACTATTAAACTAAGTGTAATTAAATAAGAAGAAGAGAGATTAATTAATTATAAATGAATTATTAATATATGTTAATGATAATACTTAATGTATATTAATATAATTAATTAAAACCTAATAAGTTATTATGATTTATTTAAATCCTAAGTTATTTTTAAATTTATAAACTACTTTAAACTGAAATATTAGCCCTTTTTGCTTCCCCTAATAATTATTAATTAATTAATTTTTATAAATAGAATAAAAATTAATTAACACAAATTATTCTAGTGAGTGAAATAAAAAGCCTTGTAAGGACACGACCCTAAATTGCTTACTAAAAGGGGAAGAAGCAAACCTGCGAATTTATACCTGGGAAGCAGACGAACCTAATGAGAAAATCTATCTAATAAGGGGCCGCCAACTGTCACTAATCTCGAATCCTTTGTCCTTGTTGATGTTATGCGGGTGTTTTATAATCTCCACTGCTTATCTAATCTTTCGTTTCTGATAGTGTTCCTCCCTTGCAATGATTTTAGCATCCTCAAGGCGCAAGTGATGTTTCGTTTTCGAGGAGTGATCAGCAAGGGACGAGGTTCGATATCGCTCATGTTTAATATCGGTACCATGCTCCTTCATAAGCTTTTGAAGAGAGCACCCAGTTTCACCGATATAACTCTTCCCACATGAGCAATCAATCTTGTAAACACCTTTAAGCTGCCCCTGACTCATGCTATCTTTAATTGAGCGCATGTTTTGTCTAATGGTTCCTGCTGCTAAGAATTGAGCAAAAATGTCACTCTTTCCCAAAACCCTCGCAATCTTATCTGTCACACCTTTGATGTATGGCAGAAAAACCCTTCCACTATTCCCCTAAGGATCCTGGCGATTCTTGGATACGACAGTGCCTTTTGCCCTGTTTATGGCTTTTTTTATTTCTCCTTCCTTATACCTTATACCCAAGAAAACAGATGTTAGGTGAGATATTTCTTCTTCTAGGTGCTCTTCATCGGAAATTCTGAGGGCTCTGAGAGCAAGAGTGCTTAGGACGCCAAATTTCTAAGCAGGATGATGGTAAGACTCGGCGTGTAGGTAGTGCAATGTGGGTTTTCTTCCTATAAACTTGATGCCCTAATGTACCATCTTCCTTTCTGGTAACCAAGACATCCAAGAAAGGAATGCTCCTGTTCTCTTCCAACTCTCTCGTAAACTTAATTTCTGAGGAAATTGAGTTGAGGTGATTGAAGAATTTATCGAGATTCTCCCTACCATGTGACCACTTTATGTTAGTGTCGTCCACAAATCTTTTCCACTAGGATGGACTTAAGGGAAAGGAGGCAAGGGCTTTCTTTTCGAAGTTTTCCATAAATAAGTTGGCCACAATGGGGGAGAGTGGAGATCCCATTGCGACACCAAAAACTTGTTCATAGAACTCTCCTTGGAAGTTGAAGAAGGTGGATCTTAAACAAATCTTCGCAAGCTTGGTTGTTTCAGGATTCATGACCTCATTAATAACCTTCACTGCTTCATCTAAGGGGATTTTGGTAAACAGTGAAACCACATCAAAACTAACAAGGATGTCACTCTCCTCAACCCTCTCTCCTTTTATAAGTTTAACGAAGTCACTAGAGTCTTTAATGTAGGATTCAGTGTTCCCAACGAGAGGCTTGAGAATTTTTGCGACATATTTCGCCAGCTCATAGGTGGGGGATCCAATGGTATTGACAATCGGTCTAAGGGGAACCCCGTCTTTATGAATCTTAGGAAGCCCATAAATTCTCGAAATGACCTCACAAGAGGGGGTCAATTTCTTCTTCAATTTATCGTCGAGATGGGAGTTCGAGATTGCCTTCTTAACTTCCCTTAAGACCTTTGGCAAGGGGTTCGACTTCAAATTCTTGTAGTTGTTGCAATCAAGATGCTCCTTCATTTTCCTAATATAATCTTTCTTATCTAAAACGACAACAGCCCCACCCTTGTCTGCCTTAAGGACAACAATTTTGACGTTGTTTCGAAGGGATTTAAGAGCACCTATCTCCTCCTTGCTAAGGTTGCTCTTAGGGGATTTAGCTTTTCTTAAAATCAGGGAGCATTCCTGTCTAAGTGCCTCTTTGTCATCTAAAGGTATACCTCTAATACCCTCCTCAATGCTACGCAAAATTCTCTCATTTGGAATACCCTTAGGAGCAACAGCAAATCCCAAACCTTTTTCGAGAATCCTACAGTTATCCTAACTTAATTCTACCGAGGAAAGGTTAACGACCCTTTTGTTTTCATCATATAGAAGCTTCCTATTAATATTTATCTCCACCTTATAAGAGGGCTTCCTAGAAATATTTCTATCCTTATCTAACTCCTTACTAATATATGTCTCCACGTCCCCTAACCCACTGTTCGTTAAAAAATAATACATATTCAAAGCTCCACACTTTCCCTTTATCATTGTTTGCGAATTAATGTTATTTAAGGGATCATAACACTCCACGATTAGGAAAAAGACTTTTTCCCACATTATTAATCTCACCGACAATCCGTTGATTATCACAAAATTTGTTGTCCACATGTTTGTTGATATCTAGGCTCGGGTTAATGACATCCATCCTAATTGAACACTTGGCAGGGTCCACATCTTCCTCTTTTATCGAACGAATCGAAAGGTTCTCGCAGTGGCTTCCGAATGAACAGTTATAATCAAGATTTACGAAAACCTCTCCCTCGTGAGGACCCGAGTTAATGTTCATGGGATATTTCTCGTTCACATGGCTACTGACTGTTTTGCTAGGGTTAACGTCATCGGCTTCCATTGAACAACCTGCAGGGTCCACGTCCACATTACTGATTGAACAATACTCAGGGTTACCGTCCTCATTTCTGAATAAAAAACCATTATCCGACCTCATCACAGATTCACCCCACCTTTCTCCACCGAGAGGGAACATTTGTGACGTCGGGTTTGACGGGTTAACGTTGTTGGAAAGGTTCAACGGTAACTCTAGAGGAGGAGTTATCACAGACATCGAATCTCTGATTTTCAAAAGTTCAGGGCGTGAGAACGATGACCTTCGAGCTATACACCGATTGCTTCCCTCATCAAAAGAATCATCGATACTTATCGAACCAACTCACTCAACCACAATGGGCTCATTCATTGGCTTTATGAAGTTCCTATTGTCTTCATCCGAGGAAATAGCTGCAATACAATTTAAGGAGAACCGTTTGATAGAGGTGCTGGAATTACCGTTAGTAATCAAGGATACCTCACCTTCTCCGTCCTCGAGAGAGTCAGCGCTACAGACGAAGCCTGTCCACACACTGCATCTTCCGGAAGATTGTGGCTCATGCTCAGAAGGCAGGAAGCCATTATTATCCGTCACTCGAGTATCATCAAGAGCCAGCCTCTTTAATTTAACCATCTTTTCAAATGTATGTCCCTAGCTAGCTGACCTTCCTTCTGTGCTCTGATAGCAGCCTTTGCATCAATGGTTTTCCATAAATCGGGATTGATAAAATTGGCAACCTTCATATGCAAAGAAAGGGCTATGCGTCCTAGTTTATCTAACGCTGCACGAGTTCGCTTAATTTCACCTCGGATAATGTTAAAACTAAGTTTAAGAAAATATCTATTGTATCTCCAAAGGTGCAGGATAGGTTTAATGCGGGCGAAGGCGGGGATCAGGTTTAAGTCACGACATTGTTTCAGAAATTGAAGGTCAGCGGCCCTTCTTTCAATCTTAATTTCAATCTTAATTCGAGTTTTCTCCAGATAACAAATATCTACCAAAGGCTCTCCTCCGTGTAGGGAAATAATTATGGTTTTTAAAATTATGTGGTTATCGTTATTTGTAGAATCCAGATTATTCACAGTATCATAAAACATTGGTCGACGTTTCCAAGAAAACCAATTTGATACTCAAATGAGGAAGTAGAGGAATCGTATCCTCATCTTCTCCAAAAGAATTTTTTTATAAACCAAAAACATCCCAAAAGGAGAAGGTATGATATGAAATCGATCAATGTATATTTATTTTCATTTTTGATACTTTAAAGTGATGGGTATAGGGCCAATTCAATGTAGATCCTTAATTATACAAATTTTGGTAGGAAATTGTTTACCAAGTCTTAAACAATTTTTGTCAAGGATTATCCTCTTATGCATCTACCAAAGTCCCTCCTAGGAATCCACTTTAGAAGTAATATAGTCCCTAAACAAATATGATTGGACCATACGAAGGATACTATTTGAAAATGGATGATTAGAATAAAAACCAATTCAACGTAATACCTTAATTATACAATTTTGAGTGAAAAATGTAAATTACTTGTTTCAACAACTAGCAATATTCCTCCTAGTAATCAACTATAGAGATTACTATATAAATAATTTGGTCCCAAAAGAAAGATAGTTGAACCACA
This sequence comes from Pinus albicaulis, assembly GCA_034641835.2. Taxonomy (NCBI): domain Eukaryota; kingdom Viridiplantae; phylum Streptophyta; class Pinopsida; order Pinales; family Pinaceae; genus Pinus; species Pinus albicaulis. Next base: position 1,551,654,682 of record CM076580.1, on the reverse strand, counting down.
ACAAATGTACTATTTGAAAATGAAAGGCTAGAAATACTAAATTATGGGGAAAACCAAAAAGGAACTATCATTATGGGGCAAACAAAAGGTCCAAAAGGAACTATGTATGATACTTATGAAAGACGAGAATCTCTAACCTAAGATGTGGTTTTTTTTTTTTTTTCTGTAATATTTTATTACATGTAAGGTAGGCATTTGGCATTTCATCAACATAAAAAGAGTCGAACATCTTACGTGCATATGCATTACCCTAAGAGGACTAATGTTTTCATACTTCTTTGTACTAATGTTAAACATATTATTGTAAAATGCTTATGCCTATAACTATAATATATTTCTGGTAATCGAGTAATTTTCCCCTTCAATGTAAGGCGTCTTTAAAACCCAAAGAGAAGTTTTTCCCATCATAAATAAAATTTAATTATAAAATAGAAACAAACGTTAAAATCAACATGACCCTAAGTTATTATCTAATTGTTTAGGCATTCAAATGTGGAAGAAGAGGTAAAGGGTTCGCTAAAATTTTGAATTATGTAAAAATATTATATAACTACAATATATTTGTTGTAACTGGGTAAATTTTCCCATTGATGTAAGGCGCATTTACAACCTAAAGAGAAATTTTTCCCATTGTGAACAAAACTTTAATGGTAAAATAGAAATAAATTTTAAAATCAACATCACCCTAAGTTATTATCTAATTGTTTAGGAATTCCAAATGTGGAATAAGAGGTAAAGGGTTCGCTAAAATTTTGAATTATATAAAAATATTATAAAAAGGAAAGGGTAAGGGAGTAAATTCCTATAAAGTACCAATGAATGAAGGATAGAGGCTTACACCATGATGAACTCATAAAGGTATTGTTCTTTTCAGGGATAGATTCAAGCTTCCAATCTCCTTTCCCCATAGTTAAAATATATTTGTACCTCACTAATGTGAAATAAGCAGTCAAAGCTCCTCAGAAATCAGAAGTAAAATATTAATTTATTAAACAAATAAATAAATCATGTGCACCCACAATATTTATATAATTTATGTAGAAGCACTTGAATCTTCATAAAACTAATTAATATATCATTTAAAATTTAAAAATATATTGGACATTTAAACATTTTTCATTCATTACACTCTCGAGCTCAGTATGGAAGAAATGTTGTAATGTCCAATCCTATTATGTAAACATCTCGACTCGATTAAATTACATAAAAAATAATAATAATAATAAACAAAAAATTGAGATAAAATAATTAATTTACCATTGGCAATGGACTCTGGGTTTTGACAACCCATGGTTTTGTCATTTGTACTCTTATGTAAGAAGAATATATATATATATATATATATATATATATATATATATATATATATATATACCCACAAAATTGTTGTAATGCCCTGTCCTATTATGTAAACATTTCGACTCAGTTAAATTACATAAAAATAATAATAATAGACAAAAAAAAATTGAGATAAAATAGTTAATTTACCATTGGGAGTGGACTCCAGGTTTTGACCTTGACCCATGGTTTTGTCAATTGTACTCTTGTATAAGAAGAAATTTTATATATATTTAAGCACACTACCAGCCTAAATTCATCTTAACTATGAAACTAAATTCTAAGAGGGATCAAATCTCTTGAGGTGAAAACCTCTTTAGACTAAAAATAGATTTGATCCCTCTCGACGCTTAGTAAATCCATAGTTAAGATGGAACTAGACTAGTAATAAATCAATGAGATATAGAACCGATTTCAATACAATTCCATATCCCACAAATTAACAACATAAGATTAGCACCGACAGTAAAAAATTCTTGACCTCGTCAACCATAGGAGCTTTTGATCTCATCTACAAAGCAATTGCTTTTTCTTGCATTTACTATATCCTTTTTTCTTGTATTAATATATGCTCTATAAAAAAAGAGATTACTAAACTTGATAAATTCCATTGCTTATGGTAACATGTTATAAGCAAGGATGGCAATTAGTCCAATATATTATTTAAACAATCAATGAAAATATTGTTAGACATTTAACTAGTTCCCTACTAACAGATTACTGGTTCAAATTCTTCTAAGTGATGTGTAGTGTCTATACCAACAAATATTTATTTTGAATTGAAAAAAAAAAAAGTTTGTATTTGATTTTCTAATCAAAACCAAAATGAAAATATAAACAACACAAAATATTATAATATCTAGTGAATTGTAGATTATATAATTGAAATAACATCAATTTTCTTTCATACATAATAAATTAGTGATGTTTGACTTTTTTTTTTTTTTACAATAAGTGAATAAAAAAAATAAAACCAGACTAAAGACAAGTGTAAACAAACATCCACACAGCATCATCAATATCTTCCTCATATTAAACAAAGAATTATCATGGGACAAAAGTATTATCACATCTCAAGATAGATCATTGCTCTCAATTGTTAATAAAAAGATCTCTTGCAGGTGTCGTGATTGGTAAATAGCACATATGGTTGTTATGGTTGTTATTATATTGAAAGCAAATACAACCTAAATGGTTGGACAAATTTTAAAGAGAGTCTACATAAGAATCTACTCGAGAGATAAAGTTTAGGTATTCAAGTGGCAAATAGAAGTAATGACAAAAACTTTATGGCTAAATTGTGAAGTAAATCGGGAAAGCAACCTGACATCACTGATGGATGGCGAAGTAAAGATTAATGATAGATTATTTGATGTAATTAATGATGATTAATGATAGAGTATTTGATGGATAAATGATAGAAGATTAATGAGATTTTTCGATGTAATTAATAATGATTACAAGATTAATGACAGATTATTTAATGCAATTAATAATGATTAATGATAGATTACTAAATGTAATTACTAACGATATGGTGGAATTAGTCATTAAAGCAATATCTACAAACATCAACTAACTCCAAGAATGATAAAGTGACAATATTCAACATTTTTATCATGTCATTAAGCACCCCACACTCTAATCCTTAGGCAATGATCATATATTCTTCCGCGATCGTACAAGGTTCAAAGCCTTTACAACAATACTCTATCTAAACTCAACATGCCACTTTGCATAAATTGAATCTAGATGGGGAAGATGACAATCATTCCTCTCAAAAACCCAAGATAAACCCAATTGACAAGATAGCACTATTCAACGTCTAATACCTCTAATAAATAACATACATACTTCGAAATTTTTCTAATTGGCCCACATAAAAATCTGGTCAAGGTAAAGAATCAGGAACTCAATGGAACCCATAGAAGTATGTAAAACAAATCATATAAATTAATTTAATAACAAAAACTTAGGTAGTAAGGCCCACCAAGAGTAAGCCATGAAGCCTACCTGGCACGAACTAATGGAACAAAGGATTTACAATAAATTAGGATGGAGCAAATAATAACGATAATTATTAGACGTGATTAATAATGACATGAGAAAAATAGATGAAATCAATCACTAAAACAATATCTGCAAAATACAACCAACTCAAGGAATGATGAGATTTGAGATTGTTGTAATGAAACAAACATGACAATTAATGTGGATCATAAGTAATGAGAGAAGCATGAATTCCTCATCCATTCAGATCAAGTAGATATCAATACTATAAATCTCGTTTATGCACCTTGCAACCAAATCATATAGAGTTGGAATGGTGGAATTGATAAATTGTTTAAGAGTTACCCACACAAGACTCCAAAGAAAATGGTTTCTGGAGCAAGTTCACCAAAGGGTACTCCCATAGGTAAAAATAAAACTAAAACCCTACTCACCCATGTCAAAAGAGAAGGTGCAATTTCAACCAGGTTGAGAGGGCAAAAAGAGATGCTCGAAGCATTGCACAACATGCTTGTCAGAGGGTTCCCACAAAAGCAAAAGTAAAACTAAACACTTTATTCATGCATGTTAAAAGGGAAGCTGCAATATAAACCAGGGTGAGATAGCAAAAAGCCATACTCAATTGTCCTACATTCCTCCAACGTCCCCAAAGCTTTAACAAAAATGAACTATCAATTGAAAGGTGCATGGATGACAGCATGTCTAAAAAGTTGAGAGGACCAGGGACCCTCTGTTTCTCCCCATCAAATCCCAAATATACCAAAAGGCCAGAAGAAAATCATTCAAAGCTTGAATATACTCTACATGAGCAAGGATTTTATAGCTAGCATAGTGGAAGATGTCACAAGTTTCATGTAAGAAGTGGAAGGAAATCAGAGCTTTCTAAATCCAGCAAAAATAAAATAAAAAACCAAGGGCTTACTACCTAATTAGAATGTCTATGCTGAAGGAGCTTAAGCGTTGAAAGACCAAATGGTGGTCCAATCTTTTTTAATGGAATATATGCTGCACAAAATGGGAATCAAACGCCTCCAAGGAATGAGGTATAAAGCAGGAAGCGTGTCAGAAAGAAAGCCAGTGAGTCTTTCAGCGACAAACTTACCGACGGAATAAGGTTCAAACTGAGATGAGCATAGTGTTAATAGAGATGCTTTTTGTCTTTATTCTATCCAAGTGTACCGAATATGTAGCTAGTGTGATATGCCAAGTATATAGGCATTTTTGAGGATACAAATTGGTATATCACATCAGAAAATACTAAATAAAATAAAGAGAGGACTATTTGATTTCAATTAACAACCAAAAGTTGGACATATACACCGAAGCGAAGGTGTTTTAAGATTTTAGATTTGTCAAAGCTAAGATTTTAGAAACCAGGGATGGTATCCGAGCAAATGTTGTAGACAGGTGGGTTGCTACTCGATGGTATGTAATTGATACGGCATGCTGAATGATATGCTAATGTAGGGTGTTTATAGCAGGGGAATGAAGTCATACGGTCCGATGTCACTTCTCTGTTAGCTTACTTTGCTGTGAAGCTGTTACTACTTTCATCTCTCTATCTATCATTTTTAGGCACCATAAGGCTCCGTGAAGTAATTTACAGTTTACTTTGTGTGCACCTTTACCCAGTTCAAAAGCATACAATAGAAGGTATTTGAGTTTTTCTCATAGAGGTCTTGCCTTTCTGTTTTGGTAAAGTTTAAGCCTTAAGGTGATTATCTGCCCTTCTGTCCCTATTATCGTACTTTTGTGATTATCAACGTAGGATTGTTGACTAAGTTGGGGTTTTCTGCTCATCGTTTCCGGTCAACATTTATCATCTTCTGTTACTCACCTAGTGTGACCATATTGCTAAATCCTTCTTGGATTGTCAATGTCTTTAGCGGATGGGTTAGAGGTGTGCATTATCTTCATCCTTGCATACATCGCATACATGATACTATTAGCTCTATTCTCTGAATGCAAGTCGAATGGTAGAAAACGTAGATAGATCTTGCATTCCCGCTGCTTGCTCTCTGGAGTCTTCGTCTGACTCTGATTATCAAAGTTCTACTGGGAACAGCAAGTGGTATTGTCTTTGGCATAAGTGAGTTGATACTTTTATTATATCTTGCCCTTGCAAAAACTTTGGTTTCAGAATCGGCGATAGGTGGTGGATATGCCCTAGTTGTCTATGTTGTTGCTGTTGTCACGTATAGCTTCTTGGTATCTCTGTGGGGACTGGTTTTCCCGATGATGATTTTCCGATAAGCTACGTCGTCCCACTGACGGAATTTCGATGAAAAGAACTCAATGATTACCTGGAAATTCTGGATACTAGCAGACGATTAATTTTGTTATGGACATAAACAAAAGATGATCGGGATCGCAAAGGTGGCGGCAGACATTTAAGTGACTCAGCTGACATAGATGAGAATGCGGAATTTCTTCCGAGACTTCTGATAGATTGATAAATATCTCCAATATCTTTGCCGTAGTCTAACTAGCCAGAGGAATCGTCCTGAAAATCATGAAAATTCTGATAAGATTTTCAGAAAATCCGGCCGGAATTTTTCTAAATCCATGTTATAACTATCAAATTTTAATATTTTGAGTGTCCTACAGGTTTTTGATGGTGCTGAATCCATTTCCAATGTCAAAATCAGGATTCAAACACTGTTTCTGCAAGATTTTTTAAATTTTTTTGGCCCGGATTCCAGCCAATTTTAACCGTCCGGGGAATTCCTCCGGCTCGTTAGACGACTCCAATATCTTTAGATGGGAATGCGGAATTTCATCTGTGACTTCTGACAGATTGATTAATATCATTAATCCTTGGGTTGTTTTATGGTATTGGTTGGACTTTCTTCTCTGTTTCCTTACTGTGTAGGCATTATATGAGGTGCAATTAATTGGGTGGGTGGAGTGTTTTAGCGGCGACTGCTCTCTCTGACGGCCTTAAATGTTGTAAGTGATCGCTGACAAGGGCTAGTTTGGGTTGACTAACCGAGGAATGGAATAATTGTTTTATTAATCCCTCTGATATTTTGGGCATATTGGCAACGACTATATTAAGTAGTTTTGCCATTCTGGGTCGCTATAGATGCTATATAATCATCGGGATTATGCAATCAGACGATGTGTATGATCTGACTACTACGCTAGTGTCCTTTCATCCTTATTTGGATTGAGCTGAGATAATAATAGTGCTCTAATATATAATTAGCGACCTGTCCATCGAGGTAGTATTTACCTCGAGTTCTATGTTGGCGGTGATATGGGGTGTGGTGGTGATTAGAAGATAATTCTCTGACATGGAATTGACAGACAAAAGGATTAGGTCACAAGACTCTATCTTGGGTTTAAAGTCAGATACCTCGGCGCATGAAGCTTTCATCAGGGCTACCATCGAAGCGGAACAGCAATATGGACGTGAATCAGAGGTAGACAGTCTGATCATTAGACAAGCCTCTGCCAGACTGCAGATGTGAATTCGCAAAGGAGGACCGATAGACAACATCACAAAAAGAACAAATCTGGCAGAGGTAGAAGGAACAAAGCCTTCTATAAACAGAAAATGGAAATTAAGGAAATTAATTTGGATCACGATGATTTATGCCACAGGGTGGCTAGTTTACAAAAAAGGGCGTTAATTGGGAGGTGGATGTTTCTGGAAGGCAACGATGTCAACATGCACTGTTGGGTTTGACAATTCTGGTTTCCATTAATCGGATATTCACCCAAAGTAAGTATGCTTCTGAATGGATGGTTTAGCATACATTTCATGTTGAAATTTGGTACCGGAGGACAGGTGGTTCCCTAAGGCTTTGATCTTTGGCCTAGGGAAAAGTGTCCAAAAGAATTTAATTTTTCTCCTAAAGTAACTTTATAAATTTTTATAAAGTTAAATCTAATTTAAAAGTGACTTAAGTGATAAAGTTTCTAAAGTGACTTTATAAAGTTATAAAGTCAAATCTAATTTTAAAGTGACTTTAAGTGATAAAGTTACTAAAGTTAAAGTGACTTTAAATAAAGTCAATATAAAATTAGAAAGGAAAGAGTGACTTTGGAAATAAAAGACTAAGTGGGTCTTTATTAAAGTGGGGTGAATTAAAAAATGAAAAGTGAGATTTAAATGAGCATTTAATCTCAGCCCTAGATCTCAATCTATCTCGGCCATTGGATTTAGGGATTCCCCAAAAGTCACTTAGGGTTAGGTTAAAGGAGGAAAAGGAGGAAAAGGAGGAAAAGGTCATTCATTCTTTCATGAGCAGATTGAGAGAGGAGGAGAGGGAGCTGAAGAGTGATTTCTGAGCAGAGGGAGAGCAGCAAGGCAGCACAGCAAGTCCGTACAGCAAGAGAGCACACTTCCCAAGGCTGGAAAATCCGTACAACAGAGTTTATTGGCACATTAACCAAGGCAGAAAGTCCGTACAGCATTTGCACGGTTTTCGAGAGAGGGGCAGCACTGTTTTCGAGAGCTGGAACAGCAGCAAGGGGCACGATTTTCAAGGCAGAATTTTCTGGGCACGAAAATCGAGAAA